>VOQZ01001456.1:0-301999 GCA_008079305.1 Phytophthora palmivora
CTCCGTTTTATCACGAAGCTCAAGGATGCGCGCCTGAAAACTTCGCTACAAGGTCAGAGATTCCGACGTAATTCAGACTTTGGAGTAGCTTTATAACAGGATGAAGATGTCTCGCGAACAGGTGACCAAGAATGACCACCACCAAGCCTCGAGACTTCCGAGCAGACAATATTCCACGAGGACGTTCAAGCCCAAGCGCATGAACCGGACTTATGTCGTGAGAGACCCGGACTCTGAAGATTCTGACGATGATGATCCTGCAAACCATAAGGGATCTTTAAAATCCGATCAGGATGCCAGAGACCAAGCCGGTGATTCCCGACTTCAGAGTGTGACTTCAGAGGCTACCCGTGATGGAGACACTACACAGACTTCTTCGAGTGCCTCGACAGCTCCGCCGAGCGCTGGCTGGACGCAGACCCTGACAAATGAGGTGTACCGAGTGATGGGAGACATGGGATGGCGCCCGCGCCCCATTCCCCGTCTGGATCGTCAGGTCAGGGTTTTCATCAGAGGCGTCCTGAAAATGGCGGTTATTGGAACAAGTTTTGCGAGAAATGTCAACGCTCAGGACACTCAGAAGAAGATTGCTGGAGGGATCACGTGTGACCGGTGCCAGGAAAAAGGGCATCCAAGTCGAATGTGTCGAACACACCCCCTGTGAAGTGTGTGGAAAAATACATCCCGGAAAACCCTGTGAAGACTTGAAGACTTGGAAACACTCAAGCAACTCGCCCGTCAAGGCGCACTGAAGGACATGCCAAACCACCTGAGAGAAAGACTTCTGGGTGATGAGGCAGACTCTGGGAAGCCGTTAAACTAATACGCCCGTCGGATGGGGATCCGAAACGCGCCGGGCAAGGCAATACCCCAGAGTTATGTGTTCTAGTGTGTGTAGGACCGGAGCTGAGAAAGGTTCAAGATAAACCCCAACAATGCATGACCACTTTAACCAGGAATCAGCTGTGCCTTTCAGAAACTCAGGAAATAAGTTACCCGAGATCTCTGAAAACACGAACCGATACCTGACGACACAGTGTCATTCAGACTGAAGGATGGCGAATGCTACGGCTGGTGGGAGGATAATTACCCTGATCGTTCCAAGCGAGATGTGGTGATGGTACATGGTGCTGTGAATGATCGCCGGACTAAGATTCTCCTGGATACCGGTGCGACTATAAACATTCTGAGTTACGACTTTGCGCGTAAGCTCGGACTCAGACAAGCGAACTAAGGTATCAGGGATGGGTGGTGTTCCGACGTACATTGGCGCCAGCGCTGAGATCAAGTTGACACTTGAGCCAAGAGTGGTGTACATTGTGGATGTTTGGGTCGCGAATATTGGTGAAGGAATTGATGTGTTTTTAGGAATGGGCTTTATGTTTGCCGCTGGAGTGAGGATCAGTACTCGCGAAGGTCTGGTGTCGTTACCAGACGAAGTCGTGGTGATGATGTGTAATTGGGAACCTGGTGACCACATTGGTCGTAGCAGGTTTGTCAGACCAAGCGAGGCTGTTCTTCTGAGTCCTGGTGAGGAGTTTATTGTTAGGATTGATTACGGTCCGACGAATCCGCAACGGGAAGTCGTGTGGGCTGGACGTGGTGATCGTTGGGTTACACAGTTGATCTATGCTGCCGCTCATGGCCTGTGGCAGTTCGCGTGGTGAATATTTCCGATAAGAACACCTGGGTCAATGAGCTCTCTGATGTCGCGAGGATCGTGGAATATGGTTTCTTCCCGAGACATGGGCGTTTCGTGCGTCCAGGTTCCGCTGCATATCGTGATTGGGAAGTACTGATCCTGGAAAGCACTCCGTCACCAGAAACGAAGAAGCGTATGGAACGAGAGGCAAGGCTGGAGGCTCTGATACCGCAACCTCCTTGTGTGGAGCGTCCAGATTACCCATGGCCGACTAAGATACTGCAACGTCCGAGGTTGGATAATGCTCGAGTGCAGTTTGTGAAATCAGACCCGACTCCAGTCACGAAGCGAGTGCGTTTGCCCTAGATGCATCCACTCAGACAGATGATTGCTGCTGTAGTGGAGTGGCGGATAGCTGGAACGCAAGTGTGGATACCAGAGATTCTGAGATGTCCTCTGAAAGTGTCTCTCCCAATGGCTCTGCAACGATCACATCAGTTCCGGTGATGGCTCCTCGAACTCGGGACCAGAGTCTCCTGCAAGTGATTTTCAGACTTCTCAGTTACCTGCAGATGATCTGGACTTAATGGACGAATCTTGGGATGTCCTGTTCAAGGGATGCCCGGAACACCTGTGGAAAAATTACGAGTGGAGTATGAACGGTGTATGCAAGTCTCGAACGAAGAATTGGATTTGGAACCAGGTGTTTATATGCGGGAAGGCACGGAGCTCCTTGCCCAGTTGCGCGATCAACTGGTCATGTTACCAGAGATTGAGGAATTGACAGCGGAGCGCGATATTGACAGTGCTGATGTTGGAGAACCAGGAAAGACAACACCAGAAATGGAGAAGAAACTACGTGACATTCTGAAATACCACAGAAAGATCTTCTTAGGAGATGGTAATGCAGCGCCCGCACCGGCAAGGGGCGTGGTCTGTGATCTAGACGTGGGAGACGCCAAACCGGTGGCCCAACGTCCAAGGTCTGTTGCTCCTCATCTCATGCTGAAGGTGTATGAGCTTCTCAAGAAACTTCTGGAAATGGTTTGATCGAGTACTCCAATTCGCCGTGGGCATCCCCTATTGTCATTGTTTTGAAGAAGAACGGTGTTGACATACGAATGTGTATCGACTATCGAATTGTGAATGGTTCATCCAGCTATCACATTACCCGTTACCTCTCATTGATGACCTCCTGATTGGGTTCGAGGCCGCGATGTGGTTTATGAGTCTGGATATGGCTAGCGGTTTCTGGGCGATCAGGATGACGGAACGTGCACGATTGATATCCGCATTTATTTGTCCATTTGGACATTTCCAGTGGGTGAGAATGCCTTTCGGCCTGAAGAATGCTCCTCTTGTGTATCAAGCTATGCTGGATAATTGCCTGTGGGGATTGTGAGATTGTCACCAGAGGAAGAGGCTGAAGTTGACGCAGATGTTCTGGAATTCTTGCAGCTGAAGCCTCAAAACTCTGAAAACCATGCGCTGAAGTCAGAGATGTCGGCTCTCACAAGTCAGATGACCGTTTTCCAGAGGAACATTCCGGTTCCAACGTATATGGGTCCAGTCCTGGGGAGAAGTTCGTACATCGATGACATTGCACATGGAGCGCCGACTTGGGACCAACTCTGTGACGAATTAAACGCTCTGCTTTTCAGACTTCGCTACTGGAACATCTCTGTGAGTTTGCCCAAGAGCGAATTTGGGAAGTTATCGATCCCGTATCTCTCCCACGAAATCAGCGCCGAAGGTCTGAGAGCGACGCCCAAGATCGTCAAAGGAGTCGAAGATCTGCCGTTCCCGTCCACGCTAAAGGGAGTTCAGAGTTTCATGGGAAGTCTCAATTACTACAACAAGTTTATTGAAGATTTACCGGTTATCGCTGCCACCTTGTACGAGTTGACGGATGAACAGATCCGCTCTGGGAAGGATCTGACTTGTGCCAAAGAAGCATTTGAGCTCCTGAAACGCAAGATAGTTTCCACCCCACTTCTCAGACACCCGGACCGAACCAGACCATTTGTTATCATCCCACATGCGAACCCTTGGGCTGCCTCGGCAGTTTAGGGCAGGAGTACGATGGAGTGATTCATCCAGTCCGGTTCACGGGCCGTGTTCTGAATGACGCTGAACTCAGGTATCATATTGCCGAAAAGGAGGTGATTGCGATTCTCAGAGTCTTGGAAAATTTCAGAGCGCTAGTAGAGTCAAGTCCAGTGATTGTGGTGTATACCAGATACTCTGTGCTGAAATGGTTGTTGACGTCGAATTCCACCGATGGTAGAAACGTTAAGTGGGGTCTGAAGTTGTCGCACTGGGACTTGGAAATTCGCCGGATCCAGCGCGATGAAGACGGACTTCCAGCCATACTCGGCGCAGGCATCACACCCCGAGAACATTTAGACGAGGTCTCTGAAAACCTGATTCCAGCCAAGGGGCGAGTCAAACCGCCAGCTCCTGTCAGTGTGGAAATGCTGGAGGCGGATTATCAGGGTCATGTCCTGAGTTTCGATGGCGCAGCAAAGACGTCTACTCGTCTGGGAAGTTGTGGATGTATACTCTGGAAACTCCCTGGGTGGGATGTTTGGAAGCCCGAGGATTTCCCCTGAAGGACGTCACTGTGAATGATGCGGAGTATTGTGGTCTGAATTATGGTCTGAGGATGGCGTTGGAACATGGAATACATGAGCTAGTGGTTGTTGGAGACTCACGCATCGCAATACAACAGGCTCAGGGACTGATTAACTGCAACCAACCTAATTTGCAGCGGAGGTTGGCAGAGTTTGAATATCTGAAAACCAAATTCCAGACCCTGAAATTGGTGCATGTGAAACGTGAGTTCAACCAACCGGCAGATTACTTAACTTCGACGACTCTGGCATTGGGGAAGCTTGGCAGGTACAAGACGCTGACGAGCTCACCCATTTACAACTAGTGTCTAACGTACAAGAAAAGTTAATGAAGCCATGCCCAGCTCCAAATGCAGAAGTTCAGGAGTCCGAAGTCGCGACAGCTGAAGACCACGGTGTGACACCAGAGTCTGACGGAATCCCTGGCCCAGAATCCGCACCTTTGCCACGATCAGCTAAAGTATTGATCGCTGTTACCCGTGCCCAAGTTCCGAATAACGACGATCCGCCTGAGGACGACGATGAGCGTGAACCCCTGGGGCCTTTGGAGTTCCAGGCAGAACGTTGGCGGCGAATCAAGGCACATCAGAGCCACGACCCGTATTTGGTTGAGCTCATGAAGTTTCTGAAAGGTGACGTGGGAGACCTACCACGGCCCCGAGTCAGGAAACTAGCAAGGGTCGCTGAGGATTTCATCTTGGATTCCAGAGATGTGCTGTATCGTCTAAGTCGTGCTACCCGAGAGCGGCCTCGAGACAACGTCGATGAACTCAGACTGGTCGTCCCCAGAGATTTGTACTCAGACTTGCTGCATTATGCCCACGAAGACTATCAAGGTGGACATCAGGGAATCAAGAGGACGTTCGAGAAACTGAGTTCAGAGTTCTACTGGTTGGGTATGTACGCCGATGTGGAAAGATTCGTGAAGGAGTGTGTGGACTGCGCTAGCGGCAAGGGGCGACCTCCAAATCCTGGACCGTCACCTGGGAATATTGAGCCCAGCAGACCGTTTGAGGTTGTGTCCATGGATTTTGTGACGCATATGCCGAAGTCAGCACGCGGCAACACCTTCCTTTTGCTCTTCCAAGACATGTTTTCAGGGTATGTGATGTGTAAGCCGATGAGTATCACCACGGCTCAAGACGTGGCGGAAGCCTATGAAGAACGTGTTTTCAGAAACTTCGGAGCCAGTTCTATGATTCGTCATGACCAGGATCCCCGCTTTATGAGTGAGGTGTTCAAGTGTTTCAGGGAACTCCTGGGTAGCAGACAACGAGCTACTCTAGGATACCGACCACAAGCTAACGGCCAACAGGAACGGTCGGTGCAAACTGTGGTGCGCGCGATCAAGGCATATATCTCCGAAGCTGATCAAAGTGATTGGGATGATCATGCCGAGCGTCTGATGTTCGCCCTGAACACGTCGTTCGATGCCACCCGTCTGGAAACGCCTTTTTATTTGGTGCATGGTTGGGATGCTCGTGGAACTGTGTCCGCTATGCTAGGACCCAAGCCGTCAACGACTCAGGAACGAACCGCCTACGAATGGAGAAGGAAGATGCAACGAGACTACAGTTATGCTGTGGCATGTGCCGAAGATCTCCAGAGGAAAGCGAAACGCGACCGGTCTGAAGAACAAACCAGAAAGTGGAACGAGTTATCAGAGCGTCTGAAATCAGGTTTTGCTATAGGTGATGCCGTATGGCTTTATATCCCTAAAGTACAAACGGGGTTAAGCCGGAAGCTAGCTCACATGTGGCATGGTCCTTTCAGAATCGATGAGATGTTGGATGACTTCCGTGTACGACTCAAGGTTGAAGATACTGGTTATCGTGTGAATCCCTGGGTGCATGTGAGCCGTCTGAAACCCAGAGCCTTATTCCCCAGGCGACCAACGATAGAGCTCGAGATTCCAGAAGACGATGACTTTGATGCCGCTTTGCTACCTGAAGATAGTTGGGAACCTGACGCTGAGAATGATGAGTATGAAGTGGAGAAGATTTTGGATACTCGTTGGGGTAAACGTACCAGAACGTCCAAACGTCTCCGTGAATACCTCGTTAAATGGAAGGGTTACGATGAAACTGAGTGGCTACCGTTATCGAAGTTGAATTGTGGCGCATTACTTTACGAGTTCAACCAGAGTGCACGAGCACGAGCTCGTTTCCAGGCAATGCAAGCTGGAGACGATCACCCCAGAGTCTAAGCAACTCTCAAAATGCATCTGGAAGTCTGATATCTGAGAGATTGCAGAGACTGACTTTCAGATGCATTTGAAAATGAATGCATGTCCTTCAGAGATTTTATTTCTGAGATTCGTGTGTTCAGACATGTGATCGACTATGTTATTGCTTGTGTGAAAACGACGATGTGTATGTGGAGAAAATGAATTTGTGGAGATTATGTGCTGATGAATACGAGATTGTGAATCAATGACTAAGTGAAGAATATTGGAATATGGGAAATGGGATGGTTCTGTTGAGGCCGTTGGTTTACGTCACAAATGCAGATAACTAAGTGGCCTATCAGTATGCAAACCTCCTACGAAATTTTGGCTGAGGCTGGGGACTTCAGTAGCTGAGGGAGACGGGGTTCTCAGAGCGCTCCGCTGGTGTCAAGATATCCTTCTTGATATCGTCAGGAACATACTGGAGCCATTCTTCGTCCACGCTCACCGTGGCCCATTGCATACGAGCAGGCTCAATGGCATCCAAGTCCCCCAGTTGCGTCTCCAGACTCAGACACTTGGGACCACCAAGTTCGGTGACTCTGGGGTCTTGCCAGATCCAGGGACACGCCTTGTCAGGAACAGTCCAGATGCCAGGCTCCGAGAGTAATGACTTTGGGAAATCCCTGTTCGCCAAGGCTTTCCGGATGAGGGCATTGTGCTGACGAACTAAAGCAGCTCGACGCATGGCCGGTACTTGTGCAACTCCGCAGACTTGTCATCAGCCTCGATGTCCATAGTGACCCAGTGAGTCCGTTCCCAGAAGGCCTGAGCGTGTTTTCTCATGCTGTGCACGATCTCTTCTACGTAGCCAACACCATGGGGTCCAGCTCGTCACGTTTGTGGAAGTAAAACTCAGAGAACCGGTAGTTAAACATGACCTCCCAAGGAGCACGTTTCTTGCGGATCACAGCACAGTAGCGTTCTGAGTCCCAACGTCCCTTGAGAATGGAGCACGAGTGTTTGTGGACCTCATAATCTGGAAATCCCAATGTTTGACTTGTCGAAGTCTTGGTGGAGCTCACGCGTTGTACTCTGATACCATAGTACAACCAGGAGGAGGCATCACGATCTGGTGTTTCCACCACCTGGAGCTCCCTAACTGACAGCGACTTGTAAGGCTTGGACACCAGACTTCGTGATTTTCCAGAAGAAGCCTTAGACTTCGATCCACTTCCGCTGGTGGATTTCGGATGGGACTTGGGACTGGTGTGGGCAATCACGGACGCACGGCTTCTCTTAGACTTCTGGGTGGGAACGATCGGCCCATCGTCAGAGTCGGAGTCGTCTTCAGAGTCACGAGGACGCTTGGAGCCAGAATGTGAATGATCATCAGACTTCTTGTTCTTGGACTTCTTGTTCCCAGACTTCTTGACTCCCGACTTTTTGCTCTTGGACTTGCCACCCCCAGAATCGCTGTCGCCAGACATGTCATTCCCAGAGTCGTCGTCGTCGTCATCGTCCTCCGAGTCGACGACACCACTATCTTTGTAGTCAGGATCCTCTTTGGGGTTGTCGATCGACGACTCGACGTCGCTCTCAGGATAATTGACGTGACCATCCAGATCACCCCAAGCAGCGGGCTTAGTACCAGCCGAGATATGACGATCCACCACTTCATCGGCCATCTGATAGTAGACTTCCGGGACGTATTTAGTCCAAGGGTGGAATCCAAGTGACGCGAGAAAATCACACTCACCAGCATCTGGACAAGAACCGGACTACTGAAGAGACTATGAGCCTCTTTGTCCGACGCCAACCATTCCATGGCCTTGTCATAAGCGACGCCAGACAGCAAAGCTTGACGAAGGTTAGGATGGACTTCTTTCCAGACCACATCTCCAGGAAGCTTCTTGTATACTTCAGACTTGGCCACCGTGGTACTTGCATTCGCCGAAAGTACGGAATCTTCAACAGGCTGGTGTCCAGAGGGACGACGCTTGAGACTCCTGAGGTCTGATGTGAGTGGCCACTTAGGTGATAACGTCTGAGTCGGAGATTTCGGGGAGTATACGAGATACCTGGGACTCTTGGACTGTGAATCAGGAATACCAGTATCCGGACGAGTGAGATCCAGAACTCTGGTATTTTTCGCAGCCTCCTCGGCAGCTTGACGAGCTCGCTCTTCCGAAAGGCGTTTCTTGAAATCAGGAACAGGCTTCTTTCGCTCGTCCAGAGCTGTCACGTTAATGATAGTTGTCCAATGATCTGGACGATAGTGTCCTCCTGATATGACACCAAGAGATCATGTAGGCGATTCCAATTACCCGAGATCTCAGAGTTCTCTTGCAAGAACTCCGAAAAACCCCATGGATCCGTCGGCTTGACGTCGGGACGAGACTTCAAGATAGAGACTTGAGCTTGGAGATCGGCAATCTGAGATTTCAGAGCTGTCTTGTCCGCCTTCAGAGCTTCCACTGGATCTTGATAGTGGGCCTTGAGGTCCCGAATCTCCGAAGACATACGCTCCTCCACGACACCAGCGTCTTGCTGAGCAACCCGAAGTTCGTGCTTCCAGTATTGACAGTTCAGCACCCATTCGCACTTGATCTCTTCACACTCCGACCGAGCCGCCGCAGCATCTATCAGGGCAAGACCGTTCTGAGAACCGACGCGCTCCCGAAGACGTCGATGGGCTGCAGTCATGAGTTTCAAGTACCCAGCTGTCCGAAAGACCCTTTCAGCAAGCCGGGTATGAGAAACATGAGACAGCAGAGACGCCAACTCGCGGCGAACTTCCACTGACGAAGCCAGAGCATCCAGAGTGGGCACATTTAGAGTCTGGGCAAGAGATGTTATGGTCTCATGGGGGTCGAAGCTTGGGATCACACGCTCCAACTCCTGAAGGTCTTCGTCGGTAAGTGTCTCGTACCCTACGAGCACACAAGGACCGCCATATGCATTCGCAATGTGAGCACCCCTCTGGAAGTCTTCAGCTCGCGCTGGTACACTTATCAGATAGGCGCGTCCCTCAGGCTCGATGTTAGGCGCGATGTAATTGTGAGGAGCATCAGAATCTCCCAATGTAATGACTGGAGCGCTTTCGCTCGTCATCAAACCTTGACGGAAGAGTCGGTCGACTTCCTCGGTGGACAACAGTCGAGGTGCACCAAAAGCCTGCGGTTTGAAAACGCCGGGGGCATCTTCCGAGGATACAGAGTCTGGATTACGTGAAGTAGCCTTCGTTGAAAAGCCACCCGAGCTCGCACTGCCACCAGGGGGGTCTCTGACATGACCTTCGACCTGGGGAGTTCCAGACTTTGTTGTATGGGCTGGGGCGCTTGAGCTGCCACCAGGTAACGTGGCTGAGCCGACGTCACCACCCGGCACCGTGTCGACAGTAGCCGTAGCAGGACCCGTGCCTGTGGCGTCGCCTGCCGTGCCACTTGACGAGGCGTTCGTGGATAATGACGTGCTTGTTTCCTCCGACATGCGAGTGTGAAAGTGGATTGGAATATGACCGCCCGTTGGGCGAGCCAAGTTCAAATTTCTGAGTCTGAGAGAAGAATCAGACTGGGGAACAGGGCGCCAGAGGCTCTGAAAACCAGGCAAATGACAAAGGGTTGCTGCTACACTACGCTCTAAAAACCGTTCATCAGAATGTCTGATAGACCTGGCCATGATACACAGCTTGGAGAAAGTTCCGCACTGACGGATCGTGACCAGGAGGGGCGGTTGACATGATGCTATTTCCGATTTTCGAGCGACAGGTGGATATTACGTTACGATGTGATTGGCTATAATTTGGGGTATGAGAGAGGGGAGCCTGGGACACGGCTGCACCCGTGCGACATCTGTGGAAGATTTTAGACGAACCTTCGCCTGACTGTAAAGGGCCCAATGGACCAGAAGTGTACTTCAGAGTGTGCACAACTCTGAAGGTCAAATACACTCTGTCTGGTCACCGGACTTTCCCCGACGATGAGTGCCTAATTCCTGGCGGAAAGTCTCTCAGAAGAACGTATCACTGAGAGACCTCATCCCGTTACCGTCCAGCGCGACGATGATGGTTCAAAGATCTATACTACTTACCCGCAGAGACCAAGTATCGCGCGCCGGACGCCGCGAACCCGCGCAACTCTCAAGAACTTCGTGTACGTTGAAAGCATTGGTGCTCCGTACTATGATATTCCGTTCAAGACTCTGGTATTCCACACTCTATGACCAAGACTCTGAAAACCAAAGTGGTTTCAGACTCTGAAAACCCGGATACCAGACTCGGAAACCAACGAAGATTCAAGACCATACTGAAACCAAGTGAATCCAAGTTCAGGTCACGCAATCAAGTGATGACAGACCTGCACATCCCCCGTGATGACGTCTCTACCCATCAACTCATCGGGATCTGCTACACTGACCATACTGAAACCAAGTTCAGGTCACGCAATCAAGTGATGACGGACCTGCACATCCCCCAAGATGACGTCTCTACCTGTCAACTCATCGAGATCGGCTATACTGACTGTATACTGAAACCAAGTCAAGATGCCTGATACATACAAGAACCAAGTGTACCTGAGATTTGAAGACTGAATGCATGAAGAACGCCAAGGACGACAAGAAGAAGAGAGTTACCAGAGATATATGAGAGTTATGAGAAAGATAAAACGATAAACAGAGTTCAATTTGCTTGCTACTGCACAAGTCCGCTTGAGAGGTATATAAGCCACTGCGTCGTGGACGTACGCCGTGTGATCTCCACCAAATTCAGTCCCCTTAGGTGGAGATCAGGTAACGTAGAGACCTGAGAGGACCCGCCTATTCCATATCCTAGTTGGGTCGTTTGGTTTGTCTCTAGCGGTAGCCCATTTCATATTGCTCGTTTGGACAGGCTCTGGAAACTAGACAGTCGTTTCCAGGGTGCAAGGTAGACTGTTATATATAGCTGATTGTATTGGTTTATATTTCCCTCTATATTAGAGGGTGGTGCGCGAACGTGACAGGGATACCAGACAGACCAGGTGTCTGGTAACGAATCCCTAGTTGACCTGGAGTATTAGCCCACCGTTCAAGGGCCCAGAAAGAATAAGAACGGCTGTATATTCGTATATTCCTGAACTCTGTATATTTGTTGGTTTATCTCTGAGAGTCAAGTATCTCGGTTCTGGATTTGTGATATTCAGACACCGGTATCAGACTTCCTCTCTGGTATTAACCTCTTCCGACCACCAATTTTCTGGTAACCTACTTGGTTTCCGGAAATTCCGACTCCCGAACGCTCCTGGAAGGACTTCCTGAATCCCGACACCAGACTCCCAGGAAACACAACTTCTCTTCACTTTGAACTTTAAACTCCGGCGAGGGTCATATTCCCAAGACAACGAACCCACAGGGATACAACAAGGTACCACACGCCCACCTACGTTGTACGGCTCTGAAATACTTTCAGTAGTCATATAACCGGGTTCACTATACGCCACCTGCTCCGCGATCAAAGTTTCACCGACTTCGCGACATACCCTCTCCTCTCTGAGAGAAAAGCTGGACGCTACGCCTTAGCACCTCCATCTCAGTGACGAGCTGTCGCTTCGCCATGTGGCGAGCGAATTGGACCTGAAGGTCCCGCTGGATCAATATGAATTCCAGGTGAGCCTCAGCCTGGAGCTACTTGGCTGGGCAACCCTTGCGAGATACCCAGCTCCAGAATAATGTTTCGACCTGTGCAACTGAGGAGGTATTCTCTGGCTGTCCCTAAGGAAATACACACACGGGGTGAAGATCTCAGACTTCTTACGAAGTCTAACACATTCCTTTAAGGGGATTCTGTGCGGTGCAAGAAACACGTACCTGGCGGCCACTTGTTCTGGAGGAATAGATGTACGTCCTTAACGAGGTGGTTCTCGTATGCTCCATGGCGGTATAACCTCCTGAAGATGACCGTGAGTCCACGAGCAGCTTGGGGGACGGTAGAGAGCCATGTACCTCATCGAGGAGGTAATATCCTGGAGCGTTGGTAGGAACCCAGCTCCCAGTGTGAGTACGCTCACGGTGGACTGACTGTCCAGTCAGCCGAGCTGCAAGTAGTTCTTCTTGGTGTATATCGAGGTTGTCCGCAACTTCAAGAGGCGCTGCGCTTCCTGGCGTTGACCGCATTGATATGATTAGCCGTATTGGCAACCTGGGCATACAAACTGTCGCTTTCAGGACCCAAGCAGCTCACGCTTCTCTTGTTTACTGGCAAGGAAGCGTAGCGCTGGCGATACTCATAGTTTGCCTGGAGGAAGGCGGCTCTAACCTGTTAACTCAGCTGAGCCCAGGTTGTGAAACAACCCAGCGTTGTCGCTTCGCGCGTGTACGCCCAGGTCTTCGCCTGACCTCCTAGGTTGGACAGGGCGACAGCGACCCGAAGTCGCTCGGTCGAGATTAGAGCCGCGTCCATCGCGAGCCCTACCTCTCGAACCCAGAAGTGGAGATTCGCTCCCTCCTTCCCTTCACACTGGTTAACCTTAAGCCTCAACGGCTTAGGTTGGGCTGGCTTCATCTCAGCCACGGGGGCCTGCAGCCCCTGCACGTGAGCCATGAGTCCTCGCTCGGACGTGTCGAACGCCTCGATGCGTTCGACCTGCTCGGCCGGCGTAGCAGCCGCCAAGCTTCGGAGGGCATCTCCTCCATAGATGCCCGCCATCTTCAGGACCGACTCAAACTGAGCATCGGTCGGATGAGGGAACTCCCCTCTCTCCATCTTGGCTTACCTTCTAGGAGCCACAGAGGATTCAGGTAGTCAATCTACCCGCGTAGACGTGGATTGACTACAAGTGCTACCAAGTGTGACGAGGTCACACGAGCACCTTGCTTGAGGAAGCGTGCTATCAAGAGTATACAAACTCTAAGTGAACGGCGGTTTACTAGTCCCTGGTCTGGGGGACTTAATAGCCAGTTAGGAGTTGAATTTAGACTGAATGTATTTATAGATACGTTTAAGTTTGGTCTGCAATACAACTTATAATTACCTATACTGAATCCTATATAATATGGCAATGAGTGGCGTGTCTCGACACTAGTCATTAGTATGAATGAGTGACTTATGTATCCATTCTCAAAAGAGTGACGACACTCTTTCATATAACCCCGTTACACGTTGTGTGCATTGGGGGGTTCCCACCAGTAAATCTTCAGTAGGCTGCTGAAAAAAACTAACCAGAAAGCAGTACATGCAGTACCACTCTAATGCAAATAGCGGCAGACGATGCATTTTTTCCAAGTAGGACATTTGCTACTCGGAATCTCTTCAGTAGGACCGTTCTTCAGTAGGCAGGAGGGAGAGACCGAGACCCTGTTCATCGACGATGGTGGAGGCACTTAACGGCGTCGGCAGCTTGCACGAGGCTGGAGAGCGTACTGTCCGTGATCCTGTGAGTACGTCCGGAGGTGCTGAGCAGCCAAAATCTCGTGCATGAGGCAAGAACTGGACTACGGATGAAACTCTGAAGCTCGTTCAGGCTTGACGCACTGAAGTCGAGAAGCCGCGCGGTACGGGGGAGAGCGCAGCTGCCCTGAACTCTGCTATATACGAAACTTTCAAAGTGCAATGCGGTGGCTCCACTCTTCGCTCAAGGCAGTGACAGATAAAAAGAATACACTGCCGATCGCGTACAAGTTTATCGTGGGTTTTAATAACAACCGTGCTATAAAAGCCTTTCGATTGAAGTATTTTCTACAAGAATGACGAGGTTGAAGAATAGATATATGAGATTCGTCGACGCTTAATGTGCAGTGATCCATGAGCAGCATAGTACAAAAATGCCAACAGGACACGATCCGATTTCGATCCACTCTGTGTTCCGAGGTTTGATCCACCATTTCGCCTCTTCTTCCAGTTTGTAGACGGCGGGTATGCTGTTGGTGGTGCTGGTTGCGCTCGACATCAGCAACGTAAGGTTGGTTTCTTCGTATCCATCGCTGTCCTCGCTGCTAGTGTCCTCGCAAACGTCAAAGCGGGAGGTGAACCAGTCAAGAGCAACCAGCTCCGCGGGGGATAAACTGCGCGCCATCACAGCATTGATGATTTGAGGCTGAAATAGGAGCTACTGGAGATTTACTGGTGCGAACGCAGCGGGTGAATTCCGAGACGACACAGTTGCACAACTTTTTCAGTAGTCTACTGGAAATTTACTGGTGGGAACCCCCCATTGGGTGGCAAACGATAGCATTTTTAACACTATATCTAAATAGTCTTCGTGATTCGTACAAGGTCTTACTAATATAATTCAGTGTATCCCATTAAGGATCCACCTAAATACCAACATACACTTCGAAGAACTCGAAAAACTATTGTGTCAAGCGCCTTGCTTAGAAGAAACTTGGTATCAGGAGTATACAAACTCCTAATGAATGGCCGGTCACAAGTCCCTGGTCTTAAAAACTTCATAGCAAGAATGATGTAGATTTTAGACTGATTTCTATGTAGTAGTTAATGAGGTATTTGGCCTGCAATACCAATTACAAATTACCTTTGCTTTGCTTCATTGGTGGTGTCCTCGACGAGGACTCCGTTTTACCAACGAGAGAAAGGCGGATCGTGCTCTCGTTAGGCTACCATGCTTCACAGGCGGCCCTCCAGCCACGTGGCCGCCGGCAACAGCGATAGATTAGAGTAAGTAGATTTGGCAAGCTAGTTTAGAAATTCCTTTCGACAGCCTAGAACGACGTCTTAACTATATCCAAGATGGCCCGCGCACGCCGATCAGACTGCCCGGGCCCCTTTACAGCGGGAGACTACGTTCTGTTCTTTCCTGAGGATGTGGCTGGACGCGTGGAACTACCTTGGTATGCCCGTGTGGACCGTGTCCTTCGCAGTTCGGTTGAAATGATTCTCACGGGGGACTCAGACACCCGTCCAATAATGATCCCGAGATCTGTTGCAGAAGAACGTCGCGTCCCCTCCTCAAAGACCACTGGGCAACGACGGGGAGTCTGGTTAGGAAAGACGGCGCGCGTGGAGTGTAGCGGAAGCTTTTACTTCGACCAAGTGGTGGGGTACGATGACAAGCGGTTGGTGGTGAGAGTGAGCCTTTAAGAGAAGACAGCCTTGATGGGGCGCCGCGTGGAGGAGGTCTACCCGGTGATTGGCGTTGGTTGAAGGTAAGCTGGCCGGTGTCACGCATAAAGGAACTAGAAGACCTCCTTTTCGAGCGTCTGATGGAAGGTGATGCTGGCGCCTCCGCCCCTATCCAGGTGTGGGTTCGTGTCTGGGCTCGGTACTTCGGCGATCTGAGTGAGCTGCGACGCCAGTGGATCGAACCGCCATCGGGTAACCTGACGAACACGTCGCTACTTCACGGCGTTCGGTTCTCCTTTTAAAGGTGACGACAAGTCGTTTTTAGGTATTTCATGATGGCCAGCTCCTACGTGTGTAGAATAGGAGCTCGCGTGCCGCAACTCCAAGCTGTAATCCTGGACATGTCGACCCCGTTCTGATGGTCCGGGTCCCCTCGTACTACGTCGCCTTCTGTTCGGCTATCTCCTGCCTGGTATCGGATAAATCCCCAGCGTCAATGACCAGTGACCTAGCCCCTGACGAAGAGCCCCTCTTCACCTACGAATGGGTGGACGACCATGTCATGGTCGATGTGGACACCCCCATCGTTTGGCCGAGCAAACGAAGCGCTAAGCCTAGCAATGATGGCCGCCCTAGGACCACGTGCGATAAATGACGATAAGTCCACAGCTTGGACCACGGAGGTGGAATTCATTGGCCTTGTCTTCAACACCACCCTCCATACTGTATTAATACCGGCCAGCAAGATTTCCGAGGGCCTACGCCGGGTGGGGCGCCTAGCCGCTTCTGACAAGGCTACTCGCAAGGATCTCGACTATTACTGGGCAGTCTTCGACATATATGCTGCTGTCTTCGCTCCGTGAAGCCATTCTATCAAGGAGTACATGTCGCCGCCAAGCACACTCCACGACGGGGAACCATCGCGCTCACGCCTTCAATCAAGCGCAATCTGCTCTGGTTCAAGGCCATTTTTTGCCATGGACACTGGGCCGGACTACCGCTCTCGCTGTTTGGTGCACTTCCATCTGCAGATGTTCACCTTTACATTGATGCCTCTGACCGTGGCCTTGCCATTCTGGATCCCTCCCACCCCACTACATCCAGATCGAGTTCGACAACGGGCGTCATTCATGTCTGACGGTACGGCTCATGGTCTGGATATCAACGTGCGCGAACGTTCCTGAGCTGCCCTGGCGAATTGCCCTGGCGAACCTCCTCTGGGGTCCCAGTTGGCCTCCATCGAGTCCTCATCGTCTGACGCATGTATGAGCCTGTTCTGACAACTCCAGCGCTGTCTTGTGGATCAACAAGCTCAGTAGTGACAATCCTTTTGCCCAAAAATTGGTCCGCTCAATCGGCCTCAGTGAGGCCCACCACCGATTTCGCATGCCAGCACGCCACTTACCCGGCTTCGCTAATATTCTTGCAGATGCTTGGTCTCGGGCCGTGAACGGCACTCACTGCGTACACTGAACTAACACAGTTTATCATGGACACAGACCCCAGTACCCGTCGGCGTCCGAAGGCTGTACAAGACATTCTCCACCAGCTACAGACCCAAGCACTAGCCGCAGACAGTCACCGCAAGTACGAGGCGACCTGGCGACATTGAGCTGCGTGGCGTTATGACAACGTCTACTCCCCGTAGCTCTCAGGTTCGCGCGCCCGAGACTCAGAATAGGTCATTCAGTTCGCAGTCCGCTATTGACAGCCTGGACCGGGCGGCCGGAGCAACTCTGCCTCCACCATTTTGTCCATGGTGGGCCATATCAACTGATCATCACCGCTTTCGCGGACTCCCCGCCGGGCTCCACGCCGGACGCCAGCTGGCTACGCAAGGGATGCAATGGTTGTCGGCACCTCTAAGTCGAAAACTGCCTATCTCCACCAGGCTCCTTCGTCAACTGCGGTCACGACGCAACTTTGACCAGGCCTATGACCGCGTTCTCTGGTGGGCTGTGGCCATGGGCAATTTCTACATGCTCCGACGATCCGAGTACTTTTTCGATAGAGGAGTAACAAAACCGTACGCCATCCACATACGTGACGTCACCTTTCGCACTACATCCGGCGACCAAGGTATATCTAAGGACCAAGCGACCTCTGTCACAATGCGATGCAGGGGCAGCATGACCGACCAAGTCGGCGTGGAAACGACAAGGACATTAGAGAGGTCTGGCTCAAGGTGGTTGTACCCCGTGCTGGCAGTCAAAATCACCTGTGCTCGAGCAGCAGAGGGAGCACAATATCAGCGTCGTGCTATAGACAGATTAGAGTAAGTAGAACTTCCTTTGGACACCCTCCACGCCGCACTCTCGGCCGGAGCCACTTCACTGACGAATATAGATTGTTAGACCGAGATTGAGGATGGAAAATAAAATCTGGTCGAACCTCATTGGGTATGTGTCAGTGCTGTTAGATGCACCACTGACTACGGAGTATCCCTTAAGTAGATACTCTGAATTGCGTTGACTTCTTGAGGCAGTACCTATGTAGAATTAAAGATCCCTGGTATTATCTGGTATCGAGCATGCCTAATTATCGTGCTATGTGTAGGACAATCGACCCATGATATCTCGTGGTACATCCATGAAGAGCCTAAGCTGGATGGAAACAGCGAGCATGGACAACTCGTATGATGCGTTGAAGACATCGTCACGCCATTGTCTCACAGTAGCCAGGAGTATTTATCGATCACCCGTTTGTATATAGCTCACCTAAAACTTCCTTTGCATGATAGATGCACTCATCTTTTCTAATAAATTGCAACTAGTTTGTGTGTTGTTGATACTTTGTAGTATGCTAGTTGTTTTTTATCTCTTCTGGTGGTTGATGAAGCGCAGAGCCAACAGACCCAGGATACGGAAAACCACAATGCAGCCGATCACAACGCCAAAGTTGCGGGCGATCGTGCTGTGCTCCATGCCAAAGTACTCCTCCGTGTACTCCTTCACGGTGATGTGGCCAACGTCGGCAGGAAAATTCGCCATAGGCTGGCAACCTAGGTTCGAGCCGACGTTCTCGTACGTCTGTGTGGTCTCATTCCAAGTTGGAAGCTCGTCGCAGTCAGCAAATACCAGTGCTACCATGACCGACAAGGGAAACTTGAGAGGCGAGATGGTGTAAAGCCACTTGTAGCCTGAAGGGATGGCGTACGCTGGAGGACTGAACCCCATAAACAAAATAAAGACGGAATTAATCAGCACACCTACGATGGCGGCCACCTCTTCACTCGGAAGCGCGCACGCGAATATCATACCCATGTAGAATTGCATGAGGATAGTGAGCGACAGGATCAGCCAGAACAAAACTGCGGCCGTAAAGCCTTGGAAACACACAAAAGGGTAGAAGAGCCGTGAAGATCAGCGAGCTCATGAAGCAGTACGGGATTTCAACGATGGTCGATCCCAGGAAGTACCAGAACGCGTTGTATGTCTGTGATGCGCGCTCGCGGTAGAATGAAGCGCGCTTCGAACAAGAGAGTGGCAACACACTCTGGAACGCTATCATAGAGTTGAAGAGTGTAGCAATGAAGACCATGCCGACACCAGAGTTCAAGCCCGAGTACGACGCGTAGCCAGCGCTCACGAAAATGAGGCCAAACAGCAGCACCAAGAACAGAGCTAAGAACATAGGCGTGAGGTTGTAGGTTGAGGTGCGCCAAATGTAGCGCCACACAACTAATTTCATCTGCGTCGACGAGTTGGCAGCACGCTTCTTCCAAAAACCATCTCGGGTAGGTCCGGCGATGGAACCGTGATACCCTCCTTCGCCATATCCGTCGTACTGTCGTCGCTGTAGTATTCATGCTTCACTCGACGATGGCTTTTCATGCAGCGCCAGATTGTCCACAACCACGATCAAAAGACTCGAAGACGTTTTACTGCCCGTATTTCACCCTGACCAGAACTTATACCCGGATGATTTTTTCCAGGTCAAATCATCAGGTCAGTCCAAACATCCGGCCAAATGACGGATGAAGAATAAAACGTATCTAGATGTCTGACAACAATATGTATTAAATTGTTTATCATGTAGACGAATCGTATAAGATGCATAAACCATCAGTCGTCAGTATCACTCTCATCGTAATTCTTATCGCCATCCCACTCGAGCGAGAAGTCATACGTGTTTGCATGGTCTTCAATAAACTGCTCAAGGTCTTCAGCGGAATCATCACTAACTGAAAGTTCTTCTCCTTCAGCATCACTGCATACCGATCCAAGAGAGACGTCAGATTCCTCAGCAATAGTTTCTTCAAAGTCATCTTCAGAATCGGAAGGTGCTTCAAACTGCGATAAATCTGGTGCTGTTGGGAGCTCAATCCGTGGCGGCCTTTGTTTCTTTCTACGAAGCCCTCGTGTGATGCTAGATTGTCTCTGGGCATACGCAGAAGACATTCGGGCAATAGTTGCAACAAATTGTCGTAGATTTGGGTGAGGTTTGAATGCAGCGTTCATTTCCCGATTGAACCTCTCTAAAGGATTATTTGTTCGTGCCACGACAGTATTAGTAATTCCAAATACATTCCATTCCGTAATAAAATAACGCTCCAGCCAAGTTCTCCGGAAGTACACCCAGAAGCGTCGCCACTGCTGACGTGAGTACGTACATCCTTTAGTAAATAACCTTCTTTTGATTTCCTGTTTGACCCAGGCGATTCCTTTTGGGTCAACCAGCTCAGGGGTCAATTACTGTTAGAATATCCAAAACTCCTGTCTCCATGAATATTGAAATCTCTTCTTCCGAAATGCGTTCATTCTTCATCCGTCGCCGAAGAGCTTGTTTGAAGTGGAAGAAACAGCCAATAACTTCAGCATTAGGAAATTGCTTTTGCACTGATGAAATCAAACTAAACTCGAAATCGCATACAACTTCTGCAGGAATCATTGTTTTGCCAGTGTCGCGATGTATGATATGTAGGATATCGTCATATATTGCCTCCGTCTTTGATGTACATAGTACGAAGTACACGGGTGTAAACATTTTGCGCGCTGGGTCGTCAACCATTACGATCAAACACTGGTGGAACCCTCTTGGGACCGAGCGGAACGTCCCATCGATGAAGAGGGTAGCACTGTTATATAACAACAGCTCCTTCAGAGCGGGGTGTGACCAGCCTAAAATTCGATTAAGCGGTGCTTTCGGGTCAGGGTCTGCGGTGACAAGGTGGAAGCGAAAGAACGGAATGATTGAATCCTTCACTTTTGAACAAGGTGGAACTTCTACAACTCCATGAATGTCACCACCATAATATCGTCGACGGACACGACTAATGCGTCCAATTACTTGCTCTTCTGTTAAACCTTCTAGTAGTTCTTCTCTTGTAGGACCGTAGAATGCTCCACAGACCTGCTCCCAGATATCGCCTTCTGGCATACCGGGATTCTCTGTTGCTAGGCGATCAGTCATTCGTTTCATTGCATTTCTCTCATCTGCTAGATTTACATTCACAACTAGACCACGCCTGCAATTATGGTCTCCTCCTACACGCCATTCCGCAGTCGGTGTTACCTTCAGTACTGCTTTGCAACCAGAAGTCCTCGACGTGCTGCAGCGATATGCGATGTTTTTACTTGAAAACCATGACTTACAGTATCGAAAACCCTTGAAGATCTTGATTGTTTTAGATCCACGGGGTTTCTTAGGTCGCCTCACACGTTCAAGTGTGACAAGTTGCGTCCTCTCTCTATTGTCGTGCAGTTGGGTTTGGTCGCTTCGGTCTGGTAGCGACAATGCCTGCAGCTGTGAGGCAATACCACTAGACTCAACAGTAACTTGCGACTTGCTAGTCGCTTCTTCTTTGACGGAGCTTGCGAACGCAGATGTGCCATGTCGGTCCCTTGGGAGCAGAGTGTGGTCGTGAACTAGCTCTGAATGAGCAAAATTGAGGTGTGAATATCCAGGACCGGAAATCGCGCTGTACGCTAGTGGGTGCGATCCAGCACTCAGCAAATATAGTTTTTCTTTATGCGCAACAATTGAAACTCTGACTCCGTTGTGTACTTCAAGACTGTATACCTTCCGGTCAACGGTCAGAGCAACTAAAACAAGTCCAAAAGTAGGTTCCGGTCATATGACCCGATCAGGGTAAAATACGGGCTGTAAAAAAGCTTACCAAAAGACTTCGCCTTCATTGTTCCAGCGAGGGTTTTGTATTAAATGCTATCCAAGGAGCCCTATGTTTCCAAGTGAGAGGGGGTACGAACTCAGATGCCGGAATCAAAGTCTACAACATGGAACCCACGTTCCCATATGCCTTGCGAAAATGAAAGTTATCGCAAGACACATGGGATCATAATCATGATCGGACTTACGTATTCCAGTCTCAGAGTCTAGAGCCGGGGCGTGGGACACGCAAGACAGACCACAAAAATGATCCTCTGGCGAGTCAGAGACTCTGATTCAGAGTCTCGTCAACAAGGTACACAGGATGAAATAAGTAATTTCAAACTAGAGGCAATGCTTTAGGCTGGGAGGACAGAGAATGCAACTAATAGTAGCTTTAAAAGTGGTGAGGAAATTTGTGTTCTCAGCTGCAACCCAAAAGACATTGGAACACATAGTCTGCGTAAAGGCAGCAGTTCATATGCACTCGGAAAGTAAATGATCCCACTCCCGATTTTGACCCATACGCAGGTAATTGTTTTTGCGTTGTGCGAGTCTGAATATGGTGATACGGTATCACTGATACCCTCTTGTGACCCAAATCTGCTGAAGTAAAACGCTCATTGTTTTGTAAACACTTCATATTGCGAAAAGTTTAGGGGCACTTCCTAATCGGACACCTCGCATATTCTGCGAGTTGGACAGCCGCTACCACTGGTAGAGTCCACTGCATTACAACTACAGCCACTACAGTGATTAGTCTGAGACCAGATTGCATAGAGTAATTTTGAGAATTGACTAATTTTGAACTTCTAAATTAGTCTAAGATTCAATGAAATTAGAGGAGTGCCTTTTTGCCACCCGTACTATTCATCACTAAAAACGTACCGACTTGCCTTCGTTATTACCGCTCGAGTCATTTTGGTGCCTGTCTCTCTATGGACTTGTAGTCCAATTTTTCAATTTCTTTATTGCCTGCAAATTCCTCAGAATACTGTTTGATGATTTCCTGTAGATGAGGGAAGAGTTGACTTGTAACTAGACTCCATCTTTATTCAAAGATTAGCTGCAGCGCATCACAGTATTGCGAGCGCAGTAGGGATCACTCTTACCTTGCTTCTGATTCACTTCTCTAACAGCAGCTGCTAATTGTAGGAAGAAACCGAACCACGTCGCCAATTTGGCCTATTTTCAAGACTAATTTTGAAAATTTAGCTCATACAAATTGTGAATACACCATAAATAAGTCTGACATAGGCTAATTTTGAGCTCAAATTAATACTAGTAGCAGGAATAGACCGCTGTGGAAGTCTATGACTGAACTGGAGACACATTTCAAGCGACACTCTGACCACCAAATCTACACACTCTTGTGTAATAGTAGCCTCAGTCTGTGGACTATCGACTCAGGCAACATTTGCGAATTAAAGATATGCCCCCCCCCCGCGCAATGAAATAAGATTGGTTAGGCTGTTCAGCCAGCTAAAGCTGTCCTCCCAGTATAACGTTACATGTATGTTAATTTCATGTTGTTGACTACGTGTACTCGAAAATGAATATACAGAAACCCGCTGCTAAAGAGCACCGGCTCAAATGGAAAAGTTTAGTCGTTTCAAAGTAGCTGTGTTGGTAGGAAACGAAGACCCTGTTTGGGGAGCTGGCTGGGCTCCAGGTAGTTGCCAGTTATGTATTTCCTAGTAAGATGAAAAGTGGCTTCAGATCTAAAGACTAACCTAATTGTTGCTTCGGCGGCGCTCGGCAGTTGCCGACAATTTGGTTTGACACAGTGAATGTCATCAGCGTTGTCGTTACGGTTCACTTGCATCATCCTGGTTGTCGGTATGCACATCGTGTCGTAGACAGTGCTGTCGTTATTGGATCGAACATGATTCCCGTCACCATTGCTGATATAAGCTGGATGTCTGTGTGTATACCATGGGCTACACTACAGAAGCATAGATGTACACTTAACCTAGCTTAGGACACGAGCTGAAGGGATCTTTTGGTATTAGTGCTGCACCGTACCAACTGCCTTGTTGATGCAGCACTTGAAGTAATCCAAACCTAGTTCATTATTGGTTACAAAGCCAGCTTGGATATGTCCATCGGTATGTACCTTTGCAGTACGCTTTACCCACCACCGAATGCCTCCCCCTAGTAACCAGTTGCAACGACAATTGACGAGCGATTATCCCTGATCTTTGTGCGCTTGCAACAGGCATAGATGATACCATGATATGGTACGATGTTTCGTGTGATCACAAGTTGGGATCATCTGCTTGGTTTTGCAGTTTGAGAACTAGCAGGTAGTGCTGCCTGTAACCACATAAATTGTATAAACAACTTCGACGCTCCTTTCACGGTTCTCATTCCGCAATTTGCTCAATACCCGTCACCTCCACTTCTGATCAAGAACAACCATCGACTACCGATGCGTCTCTCATACGCCCTCCTGCTAGCTATCGCTACCACCTTCCTTGCAAGCGGCAATGCTGCCATAGCCTCCGGTCGCTCCACGGGTGTATCGGCAATGACATCTTCAGAGTTGTCAGGTATCGACCAGGTCATCGGCGATGACAAGAGGTCATTGCGCTACCATGACAACGACGATCGCAATGACAACGAGGGAGAAGAAAATGTCGATGAAGAAGAAAGAAGGGGTACCAACATCTATGCGACGGAGAAGCTCGATGAAATGTTGGCATCGGTCAAGAGAGCGCAGAACGGGGACGATGGGGGCATGGACAAGGTTTACAAGAGATTCGCGAAATGGAAGTAGGCTGACTACAACCCTTACAACCCCCGCTACTGTCGTGGATCAGAAGAAGTACCTCAAGCTTCGTCAGGCATACAGGGACTGGGCGTATTAGTACAGCGGGTCCATCTGAACGGTCCATCTGAACAACTAGTCCATGATGTTGTAGATCGTTCCGGAGTGCATAACTTTTGAATACAAGTGTTTGCCATCGAACTGGTATATTTGTACATTGTACTACAATTAGTGTACATGCCATCTCTCACCATGTAATTCCTCCACAGCTCACTTGTGCAGGCAACTATGTAACTGTCTAGTACTGGAATGTGTAGTGAACGCTATATGCTAGGGAGCAGAACGAGGGCTACTCACGACAACTGGCGCACAACGTAAGTGTGCACACTAAACGGATATGTGTCGTGAACAAATTGATAAACACTGGCAGTAATTGAAGAAGTTGAACCCTTCAAAGTAAAGCACATTTGTAGGTACACATCCAGTTGTGTGCAACTAATTAGAGAGCCTCCAACAATAGTGTTCTTGCTGTTTTGGTGTTCAAGCTGTCAAATCACAATGTTCGGTAGTGACTCTCCTCATAAGTGCCGATGCATCCCCAGCCTGAGGCGGGCCCACCAAAATCTCGGTAATGAAAAGAGGTCGTTGCGTTACCGTGACAACGACGATCGTGATAAAGGACAATGAGGAGGAAAGAGCGAAAGGTGCCAACCTCTTCGAAGCTCGACGAATTGGTGAGTGGGACGAAGCGTGTCGCATGACCAACGATAATTCTTATACAGTGTTTCGAAGAAAGTAAGGATCGAATCCCTTCACGGAGTGGAAACCTCATCAAATTTTGACGAGTGGAGATGAAAAGAGTCTTTTACGAGGAAAGTATAGATCCGAAAGGTATGACGACTTCATTAAGGCATACAAACACTAGAAACACTACGGTTACTGCATCTGTTGAGAAGTGAGTCCTGCCGATCAACCTTGAGACTCCGACGATACGGTAAGTGTCAACTACGCTTCTTTCTGGTTGATAAGGATTCTATGTTCCACCTTCTACCAGCCAAAAGGCGTGAACACAGTATATCGATAAACCGACTTCACTTGAAAAATATCATGAAGTCCGAAGCGGGAGGTGATAATCCCACTAGACAAAACAGTTAATCTCACTAGACAGTACCGATAAAAAGGTACACCAGTCTGTAACAGCAGATACCTCTTAATCGCACTAGGCAAGAAACTCATAGAATGTTGCGTTCACTAGCTTTGCTGTATTTTGGAACTACAACAACAGCGAATGAGGTGACTAAAAGCTTTCAAAAGCTATAATCAATACTGTCGTCGCTGTCTGGTCCTGATTTTTGGTTTAGGACACATTGTCGTGATGGAGTGGCTGTAGAGCGTTCAAAAGCTGACAACCGTCTCCGAGTTCCCGAGACACCACACCCTCGTTTGTGTTTTTTTTGTGTTTTTTGTTAGTCGCACGCCGCGTTTTGATGTCAGGTTCAAATACCACAGCTCGAGGTGGAGGGGCCTCAGTAAACCGGTCGATTTTCCAATGAACATGGAAGTCAGATACTTCAAGTGATTTCCCTTTTTCTCTAAGATGTTGAAGCCGGTGACTACACGGAAGACCTGTGGAATGGGTGAAAATATGTCTACAATCTCTTGTTATCATCGAATTCATGATATCCACACATCGGAGTAAAGCATAACTGTGGATAATTTTAACCACATTGGTGAAAATTGGGTTCCGCAAAGACTTTGGAACTTTAATTCGGTCTTTACTGACCGCCTCACGGTGGTTCTTGATAGAAATACTGCACCAGCCAAAGCCGAATGATAACTTTCAACCCGTGACGTGGCATAAATGTCGAAATGTACGGGTCGATTTGTCCAGCAGCGAACAAATCTCATTTTCCACATATTCAACCATACATTGTCAATATAAGCTGCTTCGGTTGGACACAGCCGACGCAACGCATCATGTAGTGCTTCGTATTCATCTGCTGAAGATGCTCTTGTCAAAGCTATAAACGTATCTAAGAACTCCTCCAGTTTTTCTTCATCTATAACTCTCGTTTTTTTAGCCAATTAGTGTTTCTCATTTTGCGATTTTGAGTCAATTTCGTGTTTGCGGAGGATGTCCCAAACTTCTCTGTGTCGGAATCACATTGCACTGAAAATGAGTTCTTAGCATGTTTGCGTACATCCATGACGATGTGCCATATGCACAATATGACAGGAATACTTGGAAAGACAACTTCCAACGCGTTCATTAGAGCGCAATCGCAATCCGAGATGATAACTTGTGAAAATGAAATGCGTTCGCTCTCTATTACTCGCTTCAGTTCCTTATGTGTCCACACATAGTCATCTTTAGTTTCGTTGCGGAGAAAAGCTTGAGCAAGGTGAATAGTAGTATTCATACTAGTGACGCCAACCAAATTTAATAGCGGCATGTCAAACACGTTAGTTTTATATGTACAATCTAGTAAAATCACGTCTGGGTTCTCCTTAAAAATTTCAACCGCTGCCTTGAGTGCAAAGAACAAATGCGAAATGCGAGAATCTGGATCTACTTTCACAGCGAAGAAATGACCTTCGTCAGACAGTATAGAGAAAATATTCTCAATCCGTGAGTTTTGTTCATCAAAGTATGTAGGTTTTGCTGCCCGACGAATATTATGGATATCTTCAATCGTTACTGCAGAGTCTGGATTAGTTATAATCAATATATAAGCGACAGCCCCTTCACCGCATTCACTGTTTTTTTTCTTCTGACGAAATTGAAACACAAGTAGTTTGACTAGCACGCAAAAGATCAGTGTCGAGCGTGAAGAATTGATTCTTTGGGTTTGAAACCACCGTTCTTGTTTCACTTTTGGGATTGTTCACTGTTTGTTTATCTCGCCTCATCACTTCGCAACCTAGTTCTGATGTGTTGATCGTGGGCGCCAGATTAAGGACCATGGAAGGAAGCTGTTGAATAAAATCAGAAAATTGTTCACGACGAGTGGGTGCTGAAATTTCACTTCGTATCAAATCAAATGAACGAATACTGCGCCATTGGCTCTTACTACCTTCTTCTTCTTTGCGAACTTTCCATGTTGTTGTCAAAAGTTCATCGGTATCGAGGCACAGAGGGTAACTTTCTGCGTCGGGGTCGATTGCTAAAATGCGTGCTTGAACAATACGACCATTCCGCCCAGTATCGCCATATCCAGGAGACATATAGGCTACGTAATCTCCAGCCCGCAACTCTTTTCTCCCTATTCGGGCAATTGCGCTCTTTACTGCCGGTAGTTCATGAGCTTCCATTGTTTTCCTAACAAGCGTATTCTGGATCAAAATCTGCCTAGTACTTCGAATGGTGATATTTCGAGAAGTCGTTTTATTTATGCATCCAACCAGTGGTTATTTTTTACTTCTGCTATCAAATGCTGTACCGTACTATCGGTACTGTCTAGTGAGATTAACAGTTTTGTCTAGTGGGATTATCAACTCCCGTCCGAAGCGATCTGGCATGTTCAGGTTTTACGTGTTCATGTTCGTTGGACTTTGCTTCGAGGTGGAAGATTGGGAACTGAGTATTCATGGAGTTAACATGCAGATGCCGCTGTCGGCTTTCCTGTGATATCTGCCGTCCTAAGTTCAACACGCGCACGTGCTCCAGCGATTTCTGGTCTTGCTGACACCGCCACCACACGTGCCGGCTGCTAGTTTCGCCTGTGAGCAACATGCGTTGACCAGTCGAGTTCCAACACTCCTTCCCGGGCAGTCACGATTACCCAGAAATCATCACCAGCTTACGCAGCTCGTCAAGGCGAGGTGCTGGGAGTGTCTTGGTCAGAATGTCTGCCCGCATTTTCTTAGATTCGCATTAGTAAACCTCGAGAATCTTCTTCTTTGTGAGATCCTTGACGAACTTGTACCTGACATCAATGTGTTTAGCTCTCCCAGATGTGTCTTCACCCTCAATTTGAGCGATCGCCGCCTGCTTGTCGACATGCAACACTGCCGCTGGTTGCATTGCTAAGCCAATCTCTTTTAGCAGCTCTACGATACCCAGCATCTCTGCTGCGGTTTGGGAAGCTGCCACAAACTCGGCCTCCATGGTCGACAAAGCCACACTCATTTGCTTCTTACACATCCACCCGACCACCATGCCATTCATCATTATGACTCCACCACTTACAGACTTCCTGTCTGTCTTGTCTGCAGCATAATCTGCATCGCTAAACGCTTCAACTAGAACACCGACTCCGTCTACTACAAACTTGTCCTCCTTCATGGTAAATTTTAGGTATTTTGTCCCCTTCAAGTACTTAGCAATTTTCTTTTCCAGGCGTCAATCACTCTCTCGGGGTGCATGCGAATGGCGCGTTACTCGGTGTACGGCAAATGCTATGTCAGGCCGAGTGCATCGAGCAATCCACAACAAGCTTCCCACTAACGACTGAAACAATTTGACCGTCGGTCTTTGAGGTGACCCGTTGCCGCTGGCCGGTAGTAGTTCACCTCCTTCGTCATTTTCCTCTCCGCCAATTGGCACACGTACGGGTGATGCCTTAGCCAAACCGAACTTATCCAGCATCTCGTCAATAACAGCTTCCTGACTAAGCGTCCATCCTGCCTCAACATCGTAGTCGAAAACAATCCCGAGAAACTTAGTTACCACACCAAGGTCTTTTAGTTCCACCACCTTCATGTCGTTGAAGAAACCATCAACCTTCTGCACGCTAGTACCCGTCACCAGCACGTCGTCTACATAGATACCAACCAGCGTCTTGCCGTCGGCTTCATGCTTAATGTAGAGGCAGCTATCCGTATAGCACTGGCAAAACCCCACTGACAACAGGATATTGTGTAGCATCAAGTTCCACAGTCTACCTGACTGCTTCAGACCATACAGTCCCTTTTTGAGTCGCAACGCAAGCTCCCTTTTGTCTTTGACCCCGAGTGCTCGCAGCAGCTCGTCGTCAATTTCCATCCCTTGGGGAATATGAAGCAAAATCTCCAGATCAGCCTCCTTATCGGCCTTATCATACGCACTTGGCACGTCGCCGTGGCGCGCAGGTACTCCCCAAACTCTCGATACAGCTAGAATCACTTTGCCAGAGACCAGATCCAGCACTGCTGAGAACGTGAAAGTGTAATCAACGCCGTACACCTGCTCATCACCACGAGCCACTAACCGCGCCCTGTACCTTTCGACACTTCCGTCCGCGTAAATTTTTAGCTTGTACACCCATTTACTGTGCAGCAGCTTCGCGTTTCGTGGCTTGACGATCACTTCCCAGGTGTCGTTGTGTTCGAGTGCCTCGATCTCTGTTCTCATAGCCTCCTTCCATTTCTCTACTCGTGGGTCTCGCATTGCCTCGCGATAATTTTTCGGATCGACTAGCACCACTGCGTCCACGCGGGCGAGTGGTACGTGTTTCTTGCCCATGTTTCGCGTTTGCATTCTTGTTCGCGGCTTCTCCTCCGGAGGCAACCTCTCGTCACTACTATCAGCTTCGTCCCCGGCAGAGATGTTTTCTTATTCTTGGCCATCCTGGTCTTCTTCTTCTTCGACCTAGTCGTCAGCGCTTTGCCCGCAGGCAGTTTCCCTGCTCCGGTCGGTGACTCCTCCGCAACTGGTGCCTCGCACTGTGACCCCCTCGTCGCCGACTCCTTCCACTTTGCAGACTCATCGCGCTCTGCCACAGTGTTTCGTAATTCTGGGTCTTCTCGCTCGAGCTGCGCCTGCAGTTGCGCGTTCTGCTCGTTGTTCAGAGTTCTCTGGATTTTAGATCCAGAGTATTTCGGAGAACGCTACTCGAACCCAAACTAACTTTGATACTTGATGGAACCCAATTCACCGGAACCCAAAGTAACATTCTCCATACTAACTCAGTTCATAAAACCTCTATACTTGGACTGACCTGTTATAAACGACTCTCGGATCGTCGACCTCGGCCAAAATCGAGCTATTCCCTCCTTGTCTCAATGAGAACTTACAGCGGCGTTGGAAATCCGACTGTGGCCAAGTAAATTTACCTTCGATACCACATACCCTGAAGTCAATTTGAAAAAATTGTGAATGTTGCCTGTGTCGGCTAGGGTCAACATCACGAATATCATCCTATGCTGTAGCATATTTTGTATTCCAGGCTCGAGCTTCAAACGACATTCAAACAATCAAGCAAAGCAGATCGCCATGCAAGGCCTGTGTTGTGCTGGGTCGCCTCGGGCACGCTTCTGAAGCCTAACTACCATTCCGCAGTGGTGGACGGACGAACCCCATGTCGTCCTCAGTGTAAATATTATGGCATCACTGTTGCAGCTGGTACACAGATCGTGAACAGGAACAACGTGCTGCCGATCACGAACGGCGCCCCGACAAAATGCAGTACCGTTCCAAGGTGTTTGCTACAGCTGTCATAATCAGCATTTGACCTCCGCAGCGGAGGTCTGTCAGGGGACGGCGCGTAGCGCGAAGGGCTTAGCCCTGCAAGGAGGTACTGTTTATTTAGCGGAGGAGCCCGAGGAGCACAGCGACGAGGGTCGCCGCAGGCGGAATATCACCTTTGGTGCATCAGTCATTGCATGTGGCTAATGGTTTGTGATCATATGAAAGCTTTGTTGTGGTTAATGATTAATAGTTGAGGTAGTGTGATAAACTCTTTGGTAACATTTAGAATCATGTGTGTCCGAGTATGAAAATCCAGAGCTTCCCCGGGCAACGCACGGCATTAGTCTCTACATTGCGAATATGTTGTGTCGTGATGACCACTCTGTCTTTAGGTAGATAAACTTTAAACCCTTTTGTTTCGTCTTTTTTACCGACGATCATGCCCACTTGTGCACGCGGTTTCCATGCCTTCTTTCCAGGGTCTCGGAAAGCCGTGCACGGACTGCCAAACGTAACCATATCTGCGAGATTCGGTGTTTTGCCTGTCAGCATCTCGATTGGCGACATGCGCTTTGGGTTAGCGCTGCAAGAACTCCGGTTCAATACATACGTAGCATATTCCACAGCGTCGCCCCAGAAATGTAGCGGTAAGCCACTGGCGAACAGCATGCATCTCGCCATGTTGAGCACTGTCCTGTGCATTCGCTCGGCTTTGCCGTTGGAGGCTTGATTCTCTGCCTCACTTATTTGGCGCCTCACGCCGGTCGACTTGCAGAACGGATCAACATTCACATACTCCTTGCCGCCGTCCGTGCGCAGCACGTGGATCCTGCAATTGAATCTCTTTTCGAAATACACCAGAAAATGCTCGAACATCTTTGTTGCATTCACCATGTTCTTAGCGACAAACACCCTCACGTAATTCGTTGAGTAGTCCACGAAATTTATCATGTACCGGTTGCCGCGACGATCTAGAGGTGTCATCGGTCCTTTGATGTCGCTGCCAATCACACCGCCAATTTTGTTTATCGGGGCGTGCGCACCCGTGTCTTTCTTCGACTGGTGGTTCTTACTCTGTTTTCCCTGAGCGCATGTCAGGCAGTTTGGTCTAGTGCGATCCGTCAGCCGAATTCCCGATCCAACTGTATCAGCCATTCTCTCGACAGTGTCATATGCAAGATGGCCTAGACGCTGGTGTAGCTCCTGCAGCGTCGTTGCAGTCACCGCGTCATCAATTTCTGCATTTGCCTCGCGCACAGCAGAGTTTACCACTCGTTCGCGTGCCTCCTTAGTTTTCTCGCCCATGATGTCGACCATCAGGACGTTGTTGCGGCGATGCAATTCGAAAACACGCTGCATGTCTGATTGTCTTACCACGTAACTCTTACCATGATGCCTCTCGAGAAACACGCCACGCTCTTCGAGTGTACCATAGCTGATAATATTGTCGGCCAAATTTTCGGAATAATATACCTCTGTCAAATCTACCACAACCTCCTTGCCATCAACAACTGTGCGCAGCTCCACTGCGCCAACTTTGGTAACACGAACCATCGTATTGTTCGCGGCGCGGCAAATCTGATTGCACTCCATAGCATTTTTTAGCATGCTCACCTCGCGCACGAGATGCACGCTGGACCCGCTATCTAGCACCCACGAGCCAGTATCTGCCTCCGTGCCGGTCCCAACAGCCAATACAACTCGGTTTGACGTCGTGGTGCTTTGATTTTCACTTTTGTTTGGACAATTTGGTTTGATATGCCCTACTTCGCCGCATGCATAACACGTTCGGGTTTCAACGCTGCTCACCTGGGCGATATAACCTCCTCCACGACCTCCTTGATCTCTTCGTCCACCGTTCGGAATGCGCCCACCTCGTCCGCGGCCTCCGCGACCACTGCTGCCAAATGCTCCACTATTTCCTTGCCTGCGCATGCTGATCTCGAAGTCTATCGCGAACGCCACGAGTTCGGACGCCTGCTGTAGGTGGTCTTGTCGCTGTGTATTTAGTCGCGTCAGCATCGCTGTCTGGATGTACGCGGGTGCCGACTTGCACAAGCACTCTAGGACACACTGTTCTGTGTTCCCCGAACGCTCAGCGACGTATACGAGGAACTGATAATGCTCTGGCCAAGTCCTGTTGCGGTCTTTCTCGAATGCCATAATTTCAATGCCCTTAGTTGCTGGGATTGGCGTCATGTATAGCATCAACATGCAGTTCATGACGTGCTCCAGAGTATTGGACACCGACGTCCACACTGGCAGCATCTTCTCGTAATAGTTGAGGTCCGCACCCTCCAGCTGTCCATTGAGCGCGAGCAGCTTGAAATCTTCTGGCCAGTCTCCGCCACTCATCTGCTGCGCCGCGCCAAGTCGCTGCAGGAACCTCAGTCCCCACGCCTTGAAATCGGCTCCAACGCCAGTGTAAGTCTCCTTTCCAGAAAACTTCGTAAAGCCGGGCCAATCTAGGTATCTCGGCTTTGGGATCTTCAGTCCATAATCTACTGGCGGCACAAAATGCTGCTGCTGCGTTGATTGTTCCACTGGTTGCGGCGGCTGATAAGACGGCGCAATGGATGCGGCGGCGGGTAAGGCGGCGGCGTGCGCGGTGGTGGTTTCGGTGCTGCAGCGTGCATAGGCTCGTCAAGCGATCCCATTCTCATTCGTCGGTCGCGGGCTTTGATGAAGTCAGTAAATGCACTCGAGCCGTTGAACGAGCGCTCGGAGGACGGTCTCGGCGTTGCTACTGCCTGCTGGCTCAGCTGCTCTTGCATTCTTCGCTGGTTTACCATAAACTCAGACTGTTGCCTTGCCATCCTCTCGATGAGTCCCTCAAGTCTATCCAGACGCTCGGAACTGACATCAGAAGTCCGGCTCGCTCTCTCGTGAACCTCGGACGCGCCTGAAATCAAGCGGGATCCCTCAAATAGCTCAAATGGGTCGGATACGACGTTGAGTTGCTCTACGTCGGTATCAACGTCGCCGTAGGCTGCTGAAGGTTGGCGAGGGTTCGAATCGGAGTCGTTTGGGCTCATAACCTGTTCGTTGGACTTTGCTTCGAGGTGGAAGATTGGGAACTGAGTATTCATGGAGTTAACATGCAGATGCCGCTGTCGGCTTTCCTGTGATATCTGCCGTCCTAAGTTCAACACGCGCACGTGCTCCAGCGATTTCTGGTCTTGCTGACACCGCCACCACACGTGCCGGCTGCTAGTTTCGCCTGTGAGCAACATGCGTTGACCAGTCGAGTTCCAACAGTTCAATTCCGAGGGAATCGCATTTGCCGCTTTCGCCTTGTTCACTCGAAACGTCACGCACAAGGTTCGTTATTGGTACACCATTTCCCGATCAAATTGAGAAATCTGTCGATCAAAACAAGAACTACTCCAATCAATACAATAAAACCTGTAAAACGTTTTACTTTTTTATAAGACGGATTAACTGCGATATCTTATCATGATCCATCTAGCGCGAGCATGAAAACTCAACGTGTCTGCTGCATCTGAATCGCACAGCTCCGGTGCGACCTTAGTGGACATAGTGGACATTGCGGTGCGAAGCATGACGGTCAGCATGACGTTCCGCTATTGTAATGCCCGGAGGGGGTCGAAGAGTATCGACTCGATGGAGCGCACGGTACGTCTTCACTCCCAACTTAAATACGGAGAATACATTCTAAGCATGGGCAAGTAAGGAGAGAGTTTAATCAGCTGTACACCAACAGACAGTTGTCCTTTAATCAATGTGCTCTTGTATTGTACGATCTTCACGAGGCGAGCACCACCACGTTGACTAAGAACCGGTGTCCAATTATTCGACGTTCTTGCTCGATTTACCCAATTACTAGGGACCACTTCCTACCTTCTTGAGCAGCCATCAGAACACATTTACGTTGATCTTCTGTGTCGCGCTTGTATCTCGTAGCTAAAGGTAAAATGAACGTGGTGGCGCGAATGGAACTGCTGGTTGTACTCGCGCGGATCGAGACCTCTGAAAATTGGTGAAAATCCACTATATAATAAATTACAGGTTTTCTTGAATTGATTGGAGTAGTTCTTTTTTTGATCGACAAAATTCTGAATTTGATCGGGAAATAGTGTACTATACATACTGTGACCTGTCAAATGGTTAGCCCTGGAGTCTGGATCCTGTCCGGATAAATAAGCAGAAATAGTCTTGGCGTCACGTTCGCTCTACTATTGTCCTTTTTGTATGGCGACGTCCGGAATCGTTTACGGAATATGCTAATTGCTGTAGGATAAGTATGGTTAGTACACCATTTCCCGATCAAATTAAAGACTTCAACTCGAGAACCGTGTCCGTCCGTCAGTACGATTTCGTCATTGGACTTGAATACGCGCGACCCTGATTGGTTATTTTACTTCCGAGCGAAGCGAAGGCGGCCCCAATTGGCCAATATTCGGGTATGTGGTCAACATAATCGTACTTACTACATGGTTTTGGTGTGGTCAACACATCCCACTTTAGTGAATCTTTTCTAAGACAATTTCCAAATGTTTCGAAATAGAAAGCACGCGACCAAAGAACGAGAACAATGTGGCGAAGTGGTTCTTCGAAATCGCAAGATCGCAGGAGTCCTCTTGCACGCTGCGCCCGAACTGCCGCTAACGGAGGGGGTACTCCGATCTTTCGTGAAGTTACTTGATCTCACCTTGTGCACCCGTCGGTGGGACTAGATCGCTCCTCGGGTGATCTCGATTAGACGCGCTTGTTGTCGATCTTGCTGTCTGACAGGACAGCGGGAGAGGTGGTAGCAGCGGGGATACTTCTACTCGCTGCGCCGTGTAGTTATCGAGCTTCGATCTTAGGTGTCTTGGGTTGGTCTTGATCTAAGACAGTGTCGATCTTAGCCTGGGGGGTGTCTTGTGGTCCGTGTGTGACTTTTATCCAATGATTCCAATACGTGCTTGCCGCTTCCTATAGCGGGGTCTTGAGATTTGAGGGTTGACGAACGTCCAGTCAAGCAATCTGGGCGTAGGGGCTCTACGTAGTGTCGATCTTGATCTTGCGTAGCGTCGGGAGGGCCAATCTTGTATATCCCCGCCCGGAATAGCGTAGATGAAGGAAGACTTGCGAAGTAGAAGGTAAAACAACTCTGGATTAATGGTTAATGTCCTATGCTTCCCATCTGTGGCTATCCATAATGCACTGGCTTCCTAATATCCATAATAAGTTAAGATCGATATTACCTGCTGAGATCGATACCGCGTGGGTACAATCGTTTTGGGCGGGGATGATGGCACACGCATTCACTGGGGCATTGTAGTGAGTGTCACTATATAGGGGATCGCAATAGAGGGGATTGTCCTTGATCTTGATTGATGGGCCAAGATCGAAGTCGGAAAACTTCGTATCCAATTCACCACAACAGCGTGCGCAGCGAGAATGCGATACGGAAGACAGACTAGGTGCAGTAAATGCACGAACACCTCAACGAACACTATAGAAAGCGTAATGATGTTTTTGGTGTGAGGAAACACGATAGTTCAGAGATGGCTTATGGAGATTGTGACGGGATCTCACGAGCACCTTGCTTGAGGAAGCGTGCTATTAAGAGTATACAAACTCCTGGTGAACGGCAGTTCACTAGTCCCTGGTCTTAGGGGACTTAATAGCCCGTTTAGAGTAGATTTAAGACTGATTTATTTATAGTTAATTAGGTCATTTGGCCTGTAATAAAAATCGCTAATTAACTACGATTTATCCTTAATATGCGTATAGGCCGAACCCTCGGTTCACCTATCGAGGCCACAGCCCTGGGGCGGATTCCCCTGACTTCGATATCCCAATGATAGCGGGATCGGAGTCCGAAGTGGACACTATCGGATCCACGAAGGATCCTACTCCTGCACATGACGCTCCTTCGCAGGACCCTCCTGTTGATAAATCCGTATCATCCGAGGCAAAGGCGTCTCCTTCGAGTTAGCCTGACCAGAATCTTACCTTAGACGAAGGTAAGGCTCGAGCCCAAGCTGCGAAAGTAGATCTCAAAAACGGGTTGATGAGGGTGCTGCTGCTAAGAAGCGCGCAGCTCCTGACTCTCCTCGCGAGTCTGGCTTCTCAAAAGCTTACCATAGCCTATTCGACTCTTCCGACGAGGGCGAAGAGAAGGGGGTCGTTACCGAGCTCCAAGAGATCTCCAACGATCTCGATGAGCAGCAAGAGCGCTATCAAGTTGCTCAGCTGCAAGGCGCTCCTGCGCCTCCCACGCCGGTGTATTCTCGCGGATACTATCCACCGGATGCGGGGTCTGGGTCTCCTATGTTCCTGGAGCACCTCAAGGCCCTCGTGGTCTAAACCATGGGCGCACTTCACGTGGCGCCTATGAGCGTGCCTCAGTTCAGGATGAACCACTCTTTGTCAACGACATCGAGGCCGCTAGTTGTGTGCTGCTTGCACCACACCGCATTCCGTTAAAGGAATTCACGAGTCTCAGGAAGAAACCGGAACCGTGGTGGTCTCTTCCCCGTGTTGGGGTACCCTTGGGTACAGCCCGAGAACATCACAACCCAATCTCAGGCAGAAGACCTGTTCTGGAGATGGGTTTCCTTAAAGAACTTCACAGTTCATAAGTTAAAAGAACTCTGAGAAGATCGCTTGCTGTCCTATGTCTTGGACCATCGCGATCTTTGCATTGAGTTTGCCCACTTAATTGCTAAGCGGCAACTCCACTCCATCATGGAGGGACTTTGGCAGCTGTCTAAGTCCGGCGCTCAAGACGAACGCGGGTACGGTTCTGTCAACCCAGGGACCGTACACCGTAAGGCGGCTAAGAAGCCGCGGACTACTTACGCCCCGACACTTGTTGATCCCAAATCTCAACAGCCTTCGGGCAGTCAACCCGGAGCCGGTCTTTCGGCTCCCACGAGTTCTGTGACGAGGGGTTACCCCGCCACTTCACAAGCAGCTGGCGCTTCCCAGAGCGCCACCGCTCTCGGACGACCCGCTCCACATGGAAGTGGAGCTCGCCGTTCCGATCAAGGAGGGCAGGAGCTCTCACACGCGTTTGAGTACGAGGCTCCTTCTTAACCCCATCATCCCGGACCCCCAACTTCAAGTCGGGACTCTGTGGGGTCCATTTTAAGCGACGAGGTCCACCAGCTTCGGGATAGCATGTACGCGATCGATATAGCCCTTGGGCTAGTTCCTGGTGGTCAGGCTGTCGCTCAGGCTGACAAGCCGGGGGCCCATGAGGTACTTCGCCAAGATGTGGACGCTCTTGGTCGCGAGACCCGAGAGCTCCGCGGGTGCGTTGACCGCCGAGTTCCGGCTTCCGCCCTGAAGGAACTCCGTCGGGACTTAGACGCCCTAAGTCATGAGATGCATGGTCGGATGCCCTCTTATGAGCCGCAGAGATATTCATATCGCTCGGCTTATGGGTATGGTTCTTACGCGAGCACATCCCATTCGGTACCGCCATACCCTTCGTATGACTCGCATGGGTACCAGTCTGTGTATCATTCACAGGCTTCGACACCGGCAGCTCCGGCTGTCCAGAGAACTCAGCCTCGTTTCGAGGAGGTGAGCTCTCACCTTGGCCTTCCTCCGTCCGAGGAGAAGGACCCAGCGGATCGTGATACCGCTTAAGACGCCCCACGTAGAACGTCGGGTGCGTCGCCATTGACTTTGGCAGGTCAATGGTATACGCCGCGCCATGACAGGCCAGGACCGCAAAGGGTCCGAATGAAGCGGTGCTTCAACTTGTTGCTCTCTACAGAGCTAACCACCTTTAGCGGTAGGTTCTTAGTGTCAAGTAGGCCTAAATCGCCTTCTTGAGACACGTTTAATTTTCCTCTACTTTTCTTGTCAGAGTACTCCTTTTGTTTGTCTTGGGCTAACGCCATTGCGTCTCTTACCCGGCTGATTAACGTCAGCCCGTTGTCTATAAATGATGACAACTGTCTTTTCAAAGGCTCTGGCTCGATCTCCGAGACCTGGGAGGAACAGGCTTTCCGAGCCTCTCCCCCACTTACGATGGAGGCCATGGTGCCTCCCCGCAAGGTTAGCGGCACCTGGGGGTGTCGTAACCCATTAAAGTAGAACGGGGTAAACCCCGTAGATGTGTGTACCGCATTGTTGAGCGCAAACTCAACCATAGGCAGCTGGTCCGACCAGGACCGAGGTGCCTCAGCACCGATGCTCCGAAGAGTATCTTCGAGCACGCGGTTGACGCGCTCCATCTGCGGATGGTCCGCAGTTGACATCGTCAACTTAGTTCCCAGTAGCCGGAACAGGTTGTCCCAGAACGCCCCTGTTAAGCGCGGCTCTCGATAAGAGACTATGGTCTCTTGCAGACCATGATAGCGAAACACGCTATCTAGGAACAGCTGTGCAGCTTGTTTCCCTGTGACGTTGTCACGTACCGGAGCAAGAAGTTCCATCTTGCTCAAGCGGCACAAAAATAACAAAATGCCGGCCAGTGTTTGAGGTCATATGAGCCAACAAGCTCTATGCTAACATCGACAAGTGCGTCTTTGCAGCTGAGGGGATAAAGGTCCTCGGTTGCTTTGTCAGTAGGTTCGGCGTACGCACCGACCCAGGGAAGGTCAAGGCCGTAGCGGCTTGGCCGACCCCGAGGTCACAGACGGACCTCCGGAAGTGGTTGGGTTTGGCCAACTATCTTCACAAGTACAGAGCAGGGTACGCTGAACTTGCTCGACTCTTGTCGGATCTCTTAAAGAAGGATGCCGACTGGGTCTGGGAGCAACAGCACCAGGATGCTTTCGACAGCATCAAGGCGAGCTTACAGCATGCGCCAGTTCTGGCTCTGCCGGATGAGAACAAGTCATTCAGCGTCGTCTGTGACGCTTCTGACTATGCAATAGGCTGTGCGCTGTTGCAGAAGGACGATGAAGGACGCGAACGAGTCATCTCCTTCCAGTCCAGGCAGCTGAAGGCTGCCGAACGGAACTATCCCGTTCATGACAAGGAGCTACTTGCAATGAAGTACGCCCTTGTCAAGTTTAGAGTTCATCTCTTGGGCACGAGGCCTTTTGTGATCTATACTGATCACGCGTCCTTGCGGACTGCCACCAACTCGCCGCATCTGTCGCAACGGATGGCGAGGTGGCTGTCATTCTTCGCGGAATACAACTTCCGCGTCGAATACAAGCGGGACAAGCTCAACGTGCTTGCCGATGCATTGTCGCGTCGACCTGACTATGAACTAGCTCATGTCAGTCGGGTCACGACAGATCTATACGATCGGATACGCTTAGCGTATCAGGAGGACGAGAACTACACACCACTGGTGCAGTTCTTGTCCAATGGCAAGGACGCCAAAGTCGACAGGCTTACGCTTCGACAGCGGGCGCAGCTCCATCGTTATGAGCTGGCTGATGGGTTACCCCATTACAGAGTAGACCCAAGAGATCCTCCTCGGGTTCTCGTTCCAAACGAGGAGGGTCAGAAGTATGACATACTTCTGGAGGCGCATGACGCGCCGATGAGTGGCCATCTTGGCCGGGAGAAGACCTACCAAATGGTCTCTCAGACATTTAGGTGGCCCCGCATGTATAAGTGGGTGGCACACTATGTCAAGACATGTGGAACATGTCAGGGGTGAAGCCTTCGGTCCACGCCTCGGCTTCACTGCAGAGCCTTCCTGTACCAGCAGATTGCTGGAAGTCGATGAGTCTCGACTTCGCCTTCGGCCTTTCGGTCGATTACAAGGGCAACATCAGAATTTTGGTGTTTGTGTGCCGTTTGAACAAACTAATTTATTTGTACTCCGGTATGTGACAAAGTCACAGGGAAACAAGCTGCACAGCTGTTCCTAGATAGCGTGTTTCGCTATCATGGTCTGCAAGAGACCATAGTCTCTTATCGAGAGCCGCGCTTAACAGGGGCGTTCTGGGACAACCTGTTCCGGCTACTGGGAACTAAGTTGACGATGTCAACTGCGGACCATCCGCAGATGGAGCGCGTCAACCGCGTGCTCGAAGATACTCTTCGGAGCATCGGTGCTGAGGCACCTCGGTCCTGGTCGGACCAGCTGCCTATGGTTGAGTTTGCGCTCAACAATGCGGTACACGCATCTACGGGGTTTACTTCGTTCTATTTGAATGTGTTACGACACCCCTAGGTGCCGCTAACCTTGCGGGGAGACACCGTGGCCTCCATCGTAAGCGGGGGAGAGGCTCGGAAAGCCTTTTCCTCCCAGGTCTCTGCAATTGAGCCAGAGTCTTTAATAAGACAGTTGTCGTCGTTTATAGATGACAGGCTGACGTTGATCAGCTGGGTTAGAGACGCTATAGCGTCAGCCCAAGACAAGCAAAGGAGTACTCTGACAAACATGGAAGGGGAAACTTAAACGCGTTTAACGTTGGTGAGTTAGTTATACTAGATACCACTAAACTTGGTTAGCTCCGTAGAGAGCAACAAGTTGAAGCACCACCTCATCGGACTCTTTGCGGTCCTGGCCCGACATGGCGCTGCATACACCATTGACCTCCCGAAGTCAATGGCGACGTAGCCGACGTTCTACGTGGGACGTCTTAAGCGGTTCCACGATCCGCTGGGTCCTTCTCCTCGGACGGAGGAAGGCCAAGGTGAGAGCTCACCTCCTCGAAACGAGGCTGAGTTCTCTGGACAGCCGGAGCTGCCGGTGTCGAAGCCTGTGAATGATACACAGACTGGTACCCATGCGAGTCATACGAAGGGTATGGCGGTACCGAATGGGATGTGCTCGCGTAAGAACCATACCCATAAGCCGAGCGATATGAATATCTCTGCGGCTCATAAGAGGGCATCCGACCATGCATCTCATGACTTAGGGCGTCTAAGTCCCGACGGAGTTCCTTCAGGGCGGAAGCCGGAACTCGGCGGTCAACGCACCCGCGGAGCTCTCGGGTCTCGCGACCAAGAGCGTCCACATCTTGGCGAAGTACCTCATGGGCCCCCGGCTTGTCAGCCTGAGCGACAGCCTGACCACCAGGAACTAGCCCAAGGGCTATATCGATCGCGTACATGCTATCCCGAAGCTGGTGGACCTCGTCGCTTAAAATGGACCCCACAGAGTCCCGACTTGAAGTTGGGGGTCCGGGATGATGGGGTTAAGAAGGAGCCTCGTACTCAAACGCGTGTGAGAGCTCCTGCCCTCCTTGATCGGAACGGCGAGCTCCACTTCCATGTGGAGCGGGTCGTCCGAGAGCGGTGGCGCTCTGGGAAGCGCCAGCTGCTTGTGAAGTGGCGGGGTAACCCCTCGTCACAGAACTCGTGGGAGCCGAAAGACCGGCTCCGGGTTGACTGCCCGAAGGCTGTTGAGATTTGGGATCAACAAGTGTCGGGGCGTAAGTAGTCCGCGGCTTCTTAGCCGCCTTACGGTGTACGGTCCCTGGGTTGACAGAACCGTACCCGCGTTCGTCTTGAGCGCCGGACTTAGACAGCTGCCAAAGTCCCTCCATGATGGAGTGGAGTTGCCGCTTAGCAATTAAGTGGGCAAAGTCCACTTAGGTTGAAAACATCCTCAACCAATGAGGAATTAGGAAGAGAGCGCCGCTCTCTTTCCTTCTCTTGTCGACATCCATTGACGAGACACCGGTGTGGCTTTGCAGCTTTCATTAAGCCTTTCAGCGCTTTTGTGGTGTAGCGGGATCAGCAAAATCTGCGAGATCGCTAGATCCAACTTCCCACCAATGCCCGGACACCGACTAACGAAGGGGGTCCTCCGATGATCCGTGATCTGCTGAACTTGCTCACCTTGTGTACCCGTCGGTTGGGCTGGATCTTCCTCTCTTGGTGACTGCTAAGTTGTTCGATCTGCGTTGGTTGAACGTCTTGGCGTGACGCTGGGGTCGTAGAGTAGCGTGGGAGTCTTCACACCACTCGCCAGTAGTAGATCCGGAGTCCAAGCGATTAGATCAAGCTTGGATCCGGCCTTGTAGTAATTCCTTTAGTGCTGATTTCCCCTACGCGGGGTCCTTTGATTACTTGGCGCTTCCTATAGCGCGATCTGGATCGTTGAGAAACCGAAGATCTACCGGCTAAGCAATTAATACCGGGATCTCGGATCTGCACTTAGGGTAAGATACTATGAGGTTGGATCTAGCCAATATATTATCTAGATATTATCAACCACCCTAGATCTATACACCTAAATCGCTATTAATACCGTAGGGCCAATGTAGTTCCCGTTTCCAGGCGCGTAGCGAAGCACTTGTGTCGTACGATGCAAATTCGGTTCTGATTTAATGTTAAGACCTATCCCATCCTGTATCCTATCCTTAACGACACATCGACTGATTACGCTATCCTGATTCTTGTCTTTTCTTGTCCTCACCATCATGGCAGTCGACATCTTTGCAGATCGCCCTGGATCTGAACCATAAACATTAGATCACTAGTCGCAATGTTGTGGTCTGGACTTCTCCTTTCTCCAATATCATAATCATCCCTCGTAATATCCAGATCACATGTCTCCCGAGTCAGATCATGCCTTAATAAGCCAGATCATGCTGATCCAATTCCAGATCAGCTAGATCGGGTAGATCTCCTTGATCTGGGTTTCCATGGTTGATCCAATGGCAATACTTCGTAATAAGCATAATCGTGATATATCCCAGCTTACTCCATGCTGTTAATCCTCCAATCATCGTCCAGCTTTGCCATAATATCTCTAGGTCCTAGATCACCCGGATCCGCCTATAGATCTAGGCCCAAAAACCTTGATCCAAGTCCTCTGAATGGACTCTGACGTGCGGACCGATCTGGTCTTCACGGATATAGATTACAGCCTAGATCTGTACATCTAGGCTTAGATCACCAGTTTCCACAGTGTATATAGACATACGGCCACACCCATCTCGTAATCACGCCAGTCCCACATCATCCATATCCTTATGTGATCATCCCAGCTCTTCGGATCTGGGTATGTATGTAGATCGTACGCCAATCCATCCATCACGTCCCACCCAAGTTGTCACTAATCTCCATCAATCTTATCCATCAACTGGATCCATGACTAGATCCACCCACGTAAGCTCGTCATCTACTCCAATCACATCACGTCGGGTCCGATCACGTCCAAATCGGATCTTTCCTGGATATTCCAATGCCAAATCTTTCGGATCCACTTCATCACAGCCGCCTCCTAGTCGTCAGTTGAAGTTGCACAACAACTTCACTGCGTCCATTCTTCAAATCACCTCGTCCAACCCAAGCTTCTTCACTCCTTCACCCTCTTCGACTATGTCTGATCACGGCCACGATGGATCTCAACATGGATCCGGCCGCCACGATCCTCCGTCGCCTCGATCAGAGATCGGTGGACCCACTGGGGGCACACCCGAGGATCTCCCTCGATCTGTGGTCGCTTTGCGTCGCCGAGTGTTGCGTTTGAGCGACGATCTACGGCTGGCCACCCGCCGGGCCGATGAGGCTGTGGATCGAAATCGTGAGCACTTCTGCTCCCTCGAGTCGCTTGAAATGATGTGCGACACTCAGGGTCGGGAGATTGGGCGTTACCGGGCTGAGGTTCACCGCCTCCGAGAGGAGCGTGATGCCCTCCAATCTTCCTTAGAATCCGACCGTATTATCGGTCTTGAGCCGCAACAGCCTGCACCCGAGAACTCGGCTCTAGAGACCCAGATCGTCGATCTCAACCGGGATCTTGATCGTCGGTCGGATGAGATTCAACATCTGGAAGCACACATCGATGATCTGAGTCAAGATCGGGGCCATCTGGAATCCACCATCCGCCATCTCACCTCCGAGATGACGCAAGCCGGTGGAGAGATCTTGGACCTTCAGCAGGCCAACCATGATCTGGATCGGAGTCGGGAGGACGCTGACTCTACATTATCGGCGACGGGGGAGAGCTTGCGCCGGACTCGATCTGAGCTGGATCGGGTCGAGGCAGAGCTGCTTCTATCTCGCTCCAATCGCGCTGATCGCGGGTCTTCGGGTCCTGATCTGCAGTCCTCGCAGGCGGATCCCCAACCCATGGGCCCCACTCAAGCCGATCTCGACCAGATCGCTCGAGAGCGCGACTCTCTACAAGATCAGATCCGTGCGCGGGACGCGGAGATCTTGTCAGCTCAGCAGACCTTGAGGTTATTGTGGTCAGATCTGGCAGCGCACCGGGCTGGATCGGCCTCGGATAAGACTCGGTTGCAGACGTTGGAGGGCGATATAACCCGTGCGCGTCACGATGTGGAGGTAGCCCAGAAGGCTTATGCCGATCGGGAGCGTACCATCACTGAGAATCAGGCTCAGATCCGTACGCTTTCTCGAGATCTGGGCAAAGTAGTCCGTGAACGGGATGCCCTCCGCCACGAATATACTGCTGCCTTTTGAGCGCCTCACGTCGATCTCTGTCACGATCGGAGCGCCTCCTCCTCAGACCCAATTACGTCTGGATCCTGGATCCGACACGGATCAACCTGCAGCGGGGATCCCCCGTTCTCCTTCTGCAGAGACTTCGGGTAATGAGGATCAGGACGCCGATGTCTCGAAATCTAAACGAACTCGCAGTAGATCCACCTCGCCTTCCCTATCACGGCCCCAGAAGAAGCGATCCGTCCCCGTCGAGGCGGACGACGAATCTATGGACGAGGAGGACGAATCCGAGTTCGATCTGGGTGGAGGATCTACCGGAAGAGGATCGCCTCCCCCAGATCAAGCATCAACTCCGCCCTCCAAAGATGTCGGACCTAGTCAATCATCCGGCGAGGTGATTGAGGTCGGATCCGATGAGGAGGAGGAGGAGGAGGAGAACGCGGAAGTGGCCGATGACCTCTATGAGGCTCAAACATTGATGGTCATTTCCCAGTCTCGATCTGAGGCTCGTCGTCGAGATCATGCGTCTCCCCAGCGTCGGTCTGCCGGCGGATCCGACGGATCGAACTCTGATGCCGGATCCGGAGATCAGGGCAACGGATCCGGCCCCACAGGCGGATCTGGGCCGGCCAATCCGCCCCCTGGACGCCAGCCTCCCCGAATCACTTTCGTCCCTCAGGTTCCATTCCCTGAGGGTCGCTGTATACCTGGTCGGCGGATTGTCCGGGTCATGGCCGCCGCTGGCATAGATCCGTGGATCGAGTCCCGATTGGCAAATCAAACCTTGATTGCCATGACCGTGAACTTCTTGTTCCCGATCCTGCCATTTCGGCCCGACTGGATCTTTCCCCATCGGCCGACGATCTTCACCTCCCCAACAGCTCCCGCCTTCTGTGGTCATCTGATCACAGAGGCCAACGTCAAACCGTTGCAAGCGGCCGAGCCATGGCAGGTGATCCGGAACACCTTGCCTCCGATCTTCTTTGAGGCCGATGTCGGCGGTCGGCTTGGGATCTTTCTTCGCCAGTACCGTGATTTCGAGGCTTCGGAGCTGATCGCATATAGGGAGTCGACCCACAAATTTCCAATTACATCCGCCATGATCGCATAGTCGCCGTGGCTGGGATCCTTCGCCAAACAGCGCAACAACCGCAGATCACACGCGGGTAATCGATGAAAGCGTATGCTGCTCACGTTGATCCAAGCCATGATCGAGGGATGGTGTGATCTGGATCTACTCCTAGACCCATTCTTCCTCCACTTCCCCAAGCGGACTGATGAGGTGGCTTGGTACCCCGGGATCGAGGCTCGGCGTGCGGATCTCGCCGATCCGCAGTTCAATCGCCGAGAACCGGCTGATTTGCTGGAGGCGTTGGCAGAGGCGGACACAGCGGATCCTTGGCGCAATCATTAACGAGATCGCGCTGCAGATCACCCTGCGCGCCATCTCCCTCGACTGGATCGCAAATTCTTCGGTCTTCAGGTGGCACAGCCCCCGGTCAGTAGCTAGATCGCAGTGATTAGCTCTCGTAAGTGATTTATCTCCTTTCATAACATCCTTCAATATATGTCCGGTGATCTTGACTTGCATGCTTCCCATTTACCTCGATCCATTCTCATAGAGTCGTGGTCGACCTCGATCAGCTAGGATCCCTGGATCTCGAGACTTGATCTTCCATTCTCATCGTATTCAATGTATATATGTATACCCATTCCACCGATCTACATCCTTCATGTGGATCCATCAACCGATTTCACCACGACAACAACCGGCTTGTTGTCGTTGATCACGACCTCACGATTCCTCGTGAGATTGCATCACACCGAATCGATTATGATTCGTGCGATCTCGCAGAAACTCGTGTAGCAGGGCGCCACAATTGAGATCTGCTTCATCCACCCAAGTTGGATCATCATATCCTCGCCAGTGTACGAGGAATTCACGGTAGATCCATCCATATCTCGTCCTTCTTCCTGATCTCATATCTGTGATCTTCTCCACTTCATACTCATCAGGATCGCGATCTTGGATCCAGCTATCCCCTGGTAATAGATCTTCATCAAAATCAAGACGATCTTGACTTTCCGCATTGAGTCGCATTAGTGGTCGGTCTGGATACTCTTTCACGAGCTTCAACTTGTTCACGTGTACCATAGGGAAAATGTGATATCCTGATCCGGCGATCTCCAACTTCACCGCATGTTCGCCAACTTTCTCTACGATCCGGAATGGTTTATGCCACAAGTGTGCTAACTTCTTAGCGCATCCCTCTTTTACTCGATCCAGATATAGCCACACTCGAGATCTGACCTCGATCTGATGCGGGTGGATCTCCTGGCTGTGTAGATCCGCTCGATCTGAGATCGCCTCTCGCAGCCGTTGATTAACCTGTTCTCGAACCTGTTGATAATACCGCTGGATCTGATACCTCCATCGCCGTGGATCTCGATCATGTCTTCGCGTACTTCCCACCCGGATCACCGCTTCCAATGTGGATCTAGGATCCCATCCATGTACCATATAAAAAGGTGTATCTCCTCGGATCCGATCATGCGCGGTATTGATCGCGAAAGTAATCCTCTCGGCATACTCGCCCCAATCTCGTTGATTCAGATCCTGCACATACATCTTAATCGCCCGAGTTGTGGTTTGGACCATGCGTTCTGCAGATCCGTTAGCTTGGGGCCGATATGCCATTGTGGCACGTTGACGTTGACCCAAGATCTTATTGAACGCTCGGAAAAAGTCGGACATAAATCCTGGTTCACGATCATGCCTAATCGCTTCGCTGGCCCCAAATCGTCCGAAGACACATTCCTCGTATGATTCGGCGACAGTCTGAGCAGTCCTTGATGAGCTGGCTTTCGCGATCACATATCCCGAGAATAGATCTTCGATGATCAACAATTCTGTATTCCCTTTGTGCGATCTGGGTAAGGACGGGATGTGATCCATAGCTATGATCTGGAAAGGATATGTTGCCTGAAGATTACCTGGTGACTCTCCTTAGATCCGAGGTTTACTCTTACCAGTCTCGCAATCCACACATTCGCCCACGTATCTTTGGACGCTCTTATACAGACCGCTCCAATGGAAGTGATCTCGGATCCGCTGATAGGTTCGACCGATCCCTTGATGCCCTCCTTCCAGGCTCACATGGTAATGATGTAGTACGTCCTGGTATAGAGCTTCCGGGATCACTAGTCGCATCAGCTTGTCTCGATCTGCATCCATCGGTCTCGTAGAAGGGCAGTAGAACAGTAGATCGTGGTGATCCAAGTCATAATCGGCTGCTAGATTAGCATATGATTTGGCTTCTTGCTGAGTCAGATCTTGTAGATCTCCATTCAGATATTTCTTCAATCCCGAGATCCACGCCTCCTCGTCTTGGGCTTGTCGGATCCGATCAACCCTGAGATCTCGAACTATTTCCTCCCGTAATGATCGCGGATCTGAAGTCGTCCGCGTCGTAGATCGCGAGCCTGATCGTGTCACTACCGCCGTGATCTGGGCTGCCTGATCCGCCCTCTTGACTACCAATACCTCGTCCAATCTGTTCAACGTGATCAGATCCTGTTTATCCTCATCCGACTCAATCTTCACTCCACCTTGTCGTTGTAGCGCTGCACTAGCCAAACTGTCCGCACTGCCGTTCCAATCTCGTTTCACATGCACAAGTTCGTGATCTGGTCAGTCCCCCAGACGATCTAAAGCCCTTTGCTTAAGTAAAGTCAGACCGGGTGCCTTACACTCGATCTCACCCCTGACCTGTCGGATCACGAGATTAGAGTCACCGCAGAACACCACTCGTTTGCGATCCACCGTATTTAACAGATCCACACATAGTAACAGCCCATGATATTCGGCCTCGTTGACGGTGAGATCTTCCGCATTGGCCGATCTGGCCTGGATCACTGTCCATTCAGGCAGCTTCCACAAGATCGCACTATATGCGCCCCCTCCACGCTTCACGCGGGCTGACCCATCAAAACTGACTACATACAACTCCTCATCTGCTCGGATCACAGGGATTGGAGCTTGGATCTTCCGTCGTGGCTCTCTCTTAGGTGAGATCTGGATCAGCGCTTCGTCCACCCTGGATCTGGGCGTGATACTAGCCGCAATTACTCCTAGGATCTCTTCTTCTCCTTTAACACATTTCACGATCTCTAATGTCCATGGTGATAGCAGTGACGCCCATTGGCCCAATCGCCCTTGTAGCCCTGTCGATCTAAACAGCCAGGCCAACGTGGAGTATCTGGTCAGCACCCGGATCCGGCGTCCCACCAACATATTATAGCCGAGATCCAGGATCCTTAGCAGCGCCAACACTTCTTTCTCCACTGGACTATAATTCAACTCATTCGACTTCAACGTTCGGCTCACAAAGGTGATCGGGTAGTAGATCTGGTCATACTCTTGCACGAGAGCTGCCGAGATCGCCCAATCACTTGCATATACGATCACCACAGTCTCCCGATCCGCGTCAAAATGACGTAGGATCGGGGTGGACGCGATCTTCGATTTGAGCGTTTCAAAGGCCCGATGAGCACGGATCCATCGTGGATCAACCCTGTCTCCATCCCGTTCTTCCGGACCGTACGTCTCCGTGGACTTTAGCTTTGGATCCGATCCTGGATCTCCTTTCAGATCCAGTTGATCTAACTCCTTATGTTCCATACTTCGCTTGATCTGGATCCGCACATCATCCTTGGACATCGCGGCGAAATCGACCTCCCTCAACTCGTACAGCACGGCTGCGTAGATAGCGTAGTCTTCGATAAACCGACTGTAGTAATTTAAACTTCCCAGAAAAGACTGCATCGATCGCAGCGATCCAGGAAATGTTAGATCCGTTAACGCCTCTAAATCCTTGGGATTCGCCTCCAGTCCATCTTTCGAAACTCGGTGACCCAGATATTCCACCTTATTCATACCCCAGAAACTCTTCACTACGCTGATCGACAGGTTCCACTTATCACACGCCTCCAGTAGGGCATCTACTCGATCACATAGCTGATCCCAACTATCCGCTGGTATAAGGATATCATCGATATACGATCTGCGTCCGATCACTGATGGCTTGCCCGGATCATCTGCCTCTCCCACTTCAAACACATCTGTAGATCTTGGATCCGATCCAGGAGGCGGGATCCGGGTGAATCCATACAAGGCGTTGTCGATCAGACGTTGGTAGATCTGCGGCGCATTCTTCAAGCCGAACGGCATACGATTCCATTCGAATAGCCCAAATGGGGTAATGAAAGCTGAGATCGCTCGAGCTCGATCTGTCATAGTCACCACCCAGAATCCACTGGCCATATCTAAGGGTCAATACCACAAGACTTTATCCAGATCTTCTAGGAGATCGTTGATCAGGGGCATAGGGTAGACCATCAGTTGAGTAAGACTATTGACCAGGCGGTAATCAATACACAGCCTAATGTCCACTCCATTCTTCTTCACGATCACCACGATCGGCGAGGCCCAGGGTGATCTGGAGTAGCTGATCATCTTAGCTGATAACAATCCCTTGATCAGATCCGATAGCTTTTCGCGAAATCGAGGTGCAATCTTCCTCACTCGTTGGGCGATTGGCCTAGCATCTCCCACATCGATATCGCAGACCACACCTCTTGCGGCTGGTGGTAAAGCATTTCCCTTCCCGATGAGAAGGTGTCGATATTTCCAGATCCTCTGACGTAATCGTTCGATTTCCGCAGTGGTCTGGATCCCCGGATCTCCAACTTGGATATCCTCAATCTTCACCTCATCCGTGGTGGGGTTGATTTCTGGGAGGATCGCCATCTCTTGATCTACGTCCTCCGCATACAGATCGTTACCTTCATGGTAATGTACTTCCGGATCCGGCCTTTGATCTGGGGAATTTTTTCGATCCTCTGGGGACGCCTCCTGTATCGGGGCCGATAACCGTCCGGGAGGATCTCCTTCAGTTGATCTTCCAATCACTGGATCCAAATCATCCACTTTTACCCTGATCTCTCTCTTGACTTGACACCTCGGTCTCTACCAGTTGGATCGGGGTCTGATCCTGCGGATCTATTCCTGCTGATGTTTGATCTTCGGTCATCAGCACTGACTTTACCTGGATTTGCGAGATCTCAGGTCTTTTCAGGATGGCACGAGGTTCAGGGTAAGAGGGTCGATCCACCATCGGCTCTGTTGATTCCATCAAGATCTCATTATGCTCAGATCCTCCTTCCACCGTGGCTTCTAGAGCCAGATTTTGCCACTCCATATACCGACGTGACCCCACCGAGACAAATCCTGGCATTCGGGGAATGTGATCACCCGCTAGCCAGATCCCAACCCTTACATCTTCTTGCAATATGATTGCCTTATCGCTAACGCTGGTGATCTGCAGATACCGTCTCTTCCGAGGCCTTTAACCACCGTGGGTACCCAGCGATCCCCCCGGGTGACCCAAAACTTCTCGTGATCTGACATGCGGAGATGTAGTTGAAGTTCCACTGATTGTCCGATCTCGATCTGGATATGTTCTCCTACAGTTACCAACCTGACCTTGTCGCTATAGAGCTGTCGACGCCCACTAAGCTGGATCCGCACCTCATCAGGTAAACTTATAGATCCATAGGCCAGATCCAGTCGGATCCCCGCCGGTACCATGAAATCCATACCCAGGATGGCATCTTGACCTGCCAGATCTCCAACCCAAATGTCGAAAAAATAAACCAGCGATCCGGCCATAGTGATCTTGATCCAGGTTCTTCCCTCTGTCCTGTAAACACTTTCGCCAATCCCAACGCAATCTTGGATCTGGCTCGTATCGATATAGTACCCAACCTTACGAGCAAAGGCCGTGTCCACTATGGACACTTCGGCGCCTGTATCTAGGAGCAAGATCCCTCTTTCATTGTTGATCTTACCGGCGATCTTGGCTTGTCGGAACCATTTTCCCGGGGCATAGTGTTTCCAATATCCCCGAGATTCTCCTGGCAAGAGATCCATAACTTCGGATCTTCGGATCTCCTTGATTTGACTTGGCTTCTGAATCACTGGTATATCCTCCTGATCTGTGAGCTGGAACCATAGATCTGGATCCCGTTGCTTCCAATAACCCCTTATCTCTCCTGGGTGGAGATCCACCGTCATGGTCACTCCAGATCTGGAGTAGTCATCAACCTGGCAGACACTCGCGATTGCGACAGCACGGTTTCCATTCAGATCATATGTATTACCGCGTAGATCTGGGATCTTGCTACCTTGATCTACCGATTTCTTGTTCACAAATGCATAGATGCAATATCTAGAACGCTCGGCTCGTACCGGATTCCAACCCGGTGAGCGTCCTAGTTTAACATCTTTTCTGTAGATTCCGGAAGCATACCTGCATGTTTGGCTGGATTGAACCATTGGCGGATCTGGTTGTAAAACTCTTCCATAGGACATTTTCCCATATCATGTAATTCCCCGCACCCCGGGCACACGAAGAGGCAGTGATCTGCCGGATGTCCTCGCTTGCCACACTTGTGACAAGTGAGGCGTCTCCAGCACCCTAGATCTGAATGCTTCTTAGATCCACAGTGCGAGCAACGATTCCGATCGGATCCGCCGCTCTGGATCCGGGATCTGTGATCTGGTGGGGCCTGATCCGTCGACTTGTGGGTGATTGGTACTTGCTCGACCTTCTCCATGCCAGATTCCGCCTTTGTAGTAACATCCTGCTCAGCTGCCAGGTAGATCCGCCGATGATTGTCTCCGTCCGAGTCAGATCCATCCGATCCGTCGGATCCGGACTCAGATTCAGAATCTACGGTCCGGATCTGTACCGCGCGGACATGTTTCGTCGTCGCTGCAGGTGCTGGATTAGTCGCCTTCTGCCGGTACTTGCTGGATCCGAATGCGGCCTTCTTCTGTCTGCTCTTTGCACGTTCACGGGCTCGTAACACTACTTTCAGATCGTCCGCGTCGGATAGTCGTAGCAGAGTCAGCCTATCAGCTAGATCTTGATCTTCTAGAGTCTCAATGTAGTGATCCACATGTTCGCGTCGATCCTTCGCATTACCGTCCTTGATCTTCAACTTTGCTCGTAATCCGGCAACATTAAGGCGGTAAAGATAGTCGAGGGGAGATTCTTCCGGTCGGCGTCGAACACGATAGTACTGTCTAGCCACTGATACCCCCAATCCGCAGTACTGGATTTGGAAAGCTCGAAGCAGATCCGACCATTTGTTACGGGTGGATCTGCTTAGTTGCCGATACCAGTTCTTGGCGGATCCGGCCAATAGGTCTGCAAAGGTCAAACATTTCTCTTCGTCTGAGGCTTGATCTCGCATGAACGCCGATTTCACTTTGCCAATCCACGCTCTGGCCCGATCTTCGTCTTGATCTTTCCCCGTGAATTCCTTAAGATCTGAGATCGCAGAGATCCGGACTCTCTGGATCATGGTTGATCCGGCTGATCCGGTCGTGGCTGTCGTGGCTGTCGCGACCGTCGCTCAAGCAGCCATGGGGAAGTCGATATCGTCTGGCTCATACTCCCATCGAGATGTGCTATGTTCAGATCTTACAGATTCCATATCTACATCTTGCGATCCTGGATCCTGTACCTTCACCGCTCCTTGATCCATGATCGGCCCTCGCTGTTCCGCCAGGAATCTACTCATAGCTGCTTCGAAATACTTCTGCAAGGTGCCTGATGAGGCATCTGACGTTGTGGCTGCTGTGATCTGGTCTTCGGAGGCCGGGATCGTCCTTGAGGGGCCGGATCTCGGCTGATTCCGACGTTGGATCTTCGATCGCGCCTCCAGCATTGAAGTACCGGACGGTCCCAGATACATTCGCTTCGGTTCCGACGAGAGGTCTGATTCGTCCTCGGCAGCCGAGGCGTAATGTGATGAGGACGTTTGGCGATCTGTAATACTTGCCGGAGGCGATGGTACTGGATCTGTGATCTGCGGGATCTCGCCGACGAGGATCTTGAGCTTGGAGAATAGATCCTTGGTGGCAGTCTGGATCACCTTCAGATCCAGATCAAAGACATCATCCGCATCGAAAGCTCCCGTAGTCATCCCTGCTTCCTTTAACAATCGCAACAAATCCTTGACTGCTTCTAATTTGTTGGCAGTCTTGATCGGAGCTGATACAGGTTCCCTTGGATCCCCGACCTGCTTCAGCCTCAAGATCTGCATCACGGGATCTCGATCCAAGAACTCGCGAAGTTCCTTGTGATAGAACAAGTTCTCCAGATCTTCGTCGGACCAACCTTGTCCCGATCTGGATCTAGGTTTAGATCCGGTTTGATCTTCGTCGTCAATCTCTGGGGCCTTCATCTTCTTTCGCGTTAACTTCTTTTTCGGCTTCTTCTTATCGGATCTAGAGACTGGAAGATCCCTGGGTGGATATGGTGAAGGTTCGACCGGAGATCCGACCAGTCTGTACGGTTCCGCTTTCACCTTCCCTTTTTTTGTTGACGGATCTCGACTTGCGTCGAGATACGCCGGGGTCTCCGCGGGGACCTGTGGAGGTAGAGGTTTATCTTCTAGATCTGGATCTGGATCCAGATCATCCTCTCTTCCGTCAGCAGAGTTCCTCCTAGCGCTCTGATGATCCGCGGGTCTTGATTCATTCAGCGGCATCATCGTCGATCCGAGGTCCGATGACGCTTGTTCCCCTTGTTCAACCTTCACTTGAACATCTTCTTGAGACTCACGGTGAAATCCCGAGTCACCAACAGATCCGGGCACGCGCACCATTGTGGTGTAGCGGGATCAGCAAAATCTGCGAGATCGCTAGATCCAACTTCCCACCAATGCCCGGACACCGACTAACGAAGGGGGTCCTCCGATGATCCGTGATCTGCTGAACTTGCTCACCTTGTGTACCCGTCGGTTGGGCTGGATCTTCCTCTCTTGGTGACTGCTAAGTTGTTCGATCTGCGTTGGTTGAACGTCTTGGCGTGACGCTGGGGTCGTAGAGTAGCGTGGGAGTCTTCACACCACTCGCCAGTAGTAGATCCGGAGTCCAAGCGATTAGATCAAGCTTGGATCCGGCCTTGTAGTAATTCCTTTAGTGCTGATTTCCCCTACGCGGGGTCCTTTGATTACTTGGCGCTTCCTATAGCGCGATCTGGATCGTTGAGAAACCGAAGATCTACCGGCTAAGCAATTAATACCGGGATCTCGGATCTGCACTTAGGGTAAGATACTATGAGGTTGGATCTAGCCAATATATTATCTAGATATTATCAACCACCCTAGATCTATACACCTAAATCGCTATTAATACCGTAGGGCCAATGTAGTTCCCGTTTCCAGGCGCGTAGCGAAGCACTTGTGTCGTACGATGCAAATTCGGTTCTGATTTAATGTTAAGACCTATCCCATCCTGTATCCTATCCTTAACGACACATCGACTGATTACGCTATCCTGATTCTTGTCTTTTCTTGTCCTCACCATCATGGCAGTCGACATCTTTGCAGATCGCCCTGGATCTGAACCATAAACATTAGATCACTAGTCGCAATGTTGTGGTCTGGACTTCTCCTTTCTCCAATATCATAATCATCCCTCGTAATATCCAGATCACATGTCTCCCGAGTCAGATCATGCCTTAATAAGCCAGATCATGCTGATCCAATTCCAGATCGGCTAGATCGGGTAGATCTCCTTGATCTGGGGTTTCCATGGTTGATCCAATGGCAATACTTCGTAATAAGCATAATCGTGATATATCCCAGCTTACTCCATGCTGTTAATCCTCCAATCATCGTCCAGCTTTGCCATAATATCTCTAGGTCCTAGATCACCCGGATCCGCCTATAGATCTAGGCCCAAAAACCTTGATCCAAGTCCTCTGAATGGACTCTGACGTGCAGACCAATCTGGTCTTCACGGATATAGATTACAGCCTAGATCTGTACATCTAGGCTTAGATCACCAGTTTCCACAGTGTATATAGACATACGGCCACACCCATCTCGTAATCACGCCAGTCCCACATCATCCATATCCTTATGTGATCATCCCAGCTCTTCGGATCTGGGTATGTATGTAGATCGTACGCCAATCCATCCATCACGTCCCACCCAAGTTGTCACTAACCTCCATCAATCTTATCCATCAACTGGATCCATGACTAGATCCACCCACGTAAGCTCGTCATCTACTCCAATCACATCACGTCGGGTCCGATCACGTCCAAATCGGATCTTTCCTGGATATTCCAATGCCAAATCCGTCAAATCCACTTCACCACACTTTCAAGACACTCGAGGTTTCCACGCCAACCTCTCTAAGCATGCCACGGAAGGCTAGCTCCCATGGCGCTTCAGGCAAGCACCCACGGCGCCTCGGCGTCTTCCAAGTCTAAGGCCGCGAGGTCAAAGACTTCCAAGGCCAAGTCGATAGACAAGGTCACTCCGCGCAAGGAAGCCCGCAAGGCGGCTTCCAAAGTAGCCAGCAAGCCTGCCGCTGCTGCTGCCAAACAAGGATGGAGCCTGCGACGCAGTCGATCGCGCTCCTTGTCGCCCGACGACAGGACGAACCCTCGGTTAGCCTATCGGGACCATAGTCCTGGGGCAGAGTACCCTGTCTTTGATATCCCAATGATCACGGGATCAGAGTCTAATGGGGACTCTCTTGGATCCACCAAGGATCCAACTCCTTCACATGACGCTCCTTCGCAGGACGCTCCTCTTGATAATTCCGTATCATCCGAGGCAAAGGTGCCCCCTTCGAGTTAGCCTGACCAGAATCTTACCTTAGACGAAGGTAAGGCTCGAGCCTAAGCTGCGAAAACAGCTTCTCAAAAACGGGCTGATGAGGGTGCTGCTGCCGCTAAGAAGCACGCAGCCCCTGAGACTCCTCGCGAGTCTGCTTTCTCGAAAGACTATCACAGTCTATTCGACTCTTCTTCGGACGAGGCCAAAGAGGAGGGGGCAATTACCGAGCCCCAAGAGATCTCCAACGATCTCGATGAGCAGCAAGAGCGCTATCAAGTTGCTCAACTTCAAGGCGCTCCTGCGCCTCCCACGCCGGTGTATCCTCGCGGATACTATCCACCGGATGCGGGGTCTGGGTATCCCATGATCTTGGAGCACCTCAAGGCCCCTAGTGGTCTTAACCATGGGCCCACTTCACGTGGCGCCTATGCGCGTGCCTCAGTTCAGGATGAACCACTCTTTGTCAACGACATCGAGGCCGCTAGTTGTGTGCTGCTTGCACCACACCGGATTCCGTTAAAGGTATTCACGAGTCTCAGGAAGAAACCGGAACCGTGGTGGTCTCTTCCCCGTGTTGGGGTACCCTTGGGTACAGCCCGAGAACATCACAACCCAATCTCAGGCAGAACACCTGTTCTGGAGATGGGTTTCCTTAAAGAACTTCACAGTTCATGAGTTAAAAGAACTCTGAGAAGATCGCTTGCTGTCCCCTGTCTTGGACCATCGCGATCTTCGCATTGGGGAGGATGTAACGGGGTTACATGAGGGGTACCCCTGATAGGGTACCGCCTCTAGAAGTAGATATACTTCTGAGAGTATTCGTTTTAGATACTCACCTGTGGGTGGTGTGGACCACACCACTGCCACGTAGGTCTGGTCAACCAATTGTATTGACCTACTTTTATGTGCATATATAGAACAAACTAAAGTTAATTAGTAATTTGTATTACAGACCAAATGACCTAATTAATTATAAATATAAATCAGTCTTAAATCTACCCTAAATTAACTGTTAAGTCCCCTAAGACCAGCGACAAGTGAACTGCCGTTCACTTAGAGTTTGTATACTCTTAGTAGCACGCTTCCTTGCTCGTGTGACCTCGTCACACATCCACTGAGAGTTTTGTATATTCGCTTCCTCAAGCAAGGTGCTTGTAAGCCCGTCAAAGTAATATTCAACCTCAACACCTACACAAATCAGTTTCGTGGTGGGAGCAAGCTCGGTACATGAGGTAGAATATTAAACAGGTCAAATTCGGATCAGGTTAGGGACCAGGTCTGGGATATACTCCACTGAGTACATATTTTTGGGGAGTAGAGGTCCCCTTAAAAATTGTTCAGCGCTTCCTAAAAAACATTCTTGTTGCAAAAAAATCCTTTTACTGCCAAGGGACCGTCAATTAGTCTTGTTTTGATTGGTCAAAACTAATGCCGTGCGTTGCCCGGAGAAGCTCTGGATATTTATACTGACCTGTTTTACAAAACAAATTTGTTAGCAAAACAACCTCGATGAAGCTTTATATAACATGCATTAGAAATTAAGCAATTGAAATATTAGAGACAGATTTTTCGTGCCAGCGTTATAAATCCATCGCCTGCAGTCTCAAGCTCTCTCGAAGTGTGTCTTGACGCGGAATGAAGTACTCCAGAAACTGCTTTGTAAGAGGGCATCATAAGATAAAGCTGACGTAAACTTTTGACCGCGTCACCGCAACATAAAATGATGATCGTTGTGGTGAACTTCGTGTTGGATATCGAAGTGGAGCAAGTATCATTCTGTCAACAGTCAAACCTTGGTATTTTTCAGTAGTGTGAGAGTATGCAAGTACCAACGGCACTTGACGTAAGCATACATAGAACTGTCGATCGGGCAATTTCACGCTGATTCCTCTCTCGTATCGTTGGCAGGCACCGGATGAAAGGAGCAATCTGAATAATTCTTAAACTTGACGAACACAACATCAGGATGTAGAGATTGTTGATGCTGTTCAATTCCATCAACGACACGCACTTCAATATCATCATTTTTAGCTAGTGTAATTGCAACAACAGTCCCAATAGATCCATTCGCTAGCTTGAAATGGCTTGATATGTTTTTCGTGCACTGGACCATCGAGCCAATCCGCCACGAGAACTGCTTCTAGAGTCCAGTAGATGTTACGTGAATGCTGCACGAATGTTACTTATTGTTAGGTCGTACGAAGGTTGTTAGTGTCCGGATGGGTCAACATTCACCTGTTCGTGATAAAAATGAGGACAGGTATTCGATTTCCCGACCGTTTGTGACTCTTTGTAATAGAGAGTGAAGTTTCGTTAAATTACGATATGTACTGATCTATGTATTTATACAAGTTTCCAGACGGTCTGCGATCCCACCTAAAACTCTGGATAATAAATATCCAGAGAACAGTTTTTGCCGACGACCTGTCAAAAAAAATTCCGCTTGCTGCTGCACAATTGAAAACCCCTAATTACGATATCAGCATTAGTTGACTACCTTGTGTCAAGCATTGCGCTCATGACTGACTATGTGATTGCTCACTTCAGTTGAGAGGTTTGAAGGTTGAGCTGGCGATGTTTGCACAAGCGCTCACAAAATGACAAGGGGACAGCAAAGATATGGTGTTGAGATGGATAACAAAAACTCAAACTCAAGTTTTTTCTTAATCGACCCCACTACCACACCCGCAGCTTATCATGATTTTATGCTCATACTGCTGCGTAGATAACATCGTCACCTACATCAACCTGAAATCTCGTTTCATCTACCTCGGCCACAGCACACAAGCTTAACCAACACAGCTTAACCTTTAGACGTATTTGCCAATCCATGTTGAAGTTCCTGACGTGCTTTCAGCGGTCCGTTTAACGGATGTACACCACTCGTACACCAAGTCACCTTACAAACTCCCATACTATTCATGTTGAAGTTGGAAGCGTAGAAGTCTCTTGAGATCAATCACTCTTCAATCTTCCGTCTAGTGAGCAAGTCGAAGACCTTCATTCTCACTTCACCATGGTCGCCCGCATCGCTGCGAAGAAAGGTTCCGTGTGGCTCAGCGACCCCTCGGTACGTTGTGCTTCCTCGCTCCCTTCAACCTCATGCTAACCTCCTGCTGACAGACGTACCCGCTGCTAACGGCCCTTGGTGTAGCCACTGCCATGTGCCTTTCGATGGGCGTGCGCCACCTAACGACGAGTCCTGACGTCAAATGGGACCGCGAAGTCCGCAAACACCCAGAGATGGCGCTCAAGGACCGCACGGAGTGGCGCTCGCACCGCAAAATCATCGCAGGAATGCACTCGAATGCTGTCAACGCGTACCACGACAAAGAGTAGGCGTCTGCTTCATTCAGACGTATCTTTTGTCAGTGCAAGCTCTACAATTCCATAACTCCGCAGTAAAATCACGCTCTTCTTGATGTTTTAGCTCATTTCCTCGTAGTTTTCTGGATCTTTCAGCAGCTCACGAAGCAGCTCATGCGTCAGTGCGTGACCTGGACTCGTCGCAAAGAAATATCCGTGCAGTGGGAGACCCGCCAGACCGATGTCACCGATGCAGTCGAGCATCTTGTGTCGTGTCCATTCGTCCGGGAAGCGCAGTCCTTGTTCATTTAAAACAGTAGCTTGGCTGTCTTTGGAGAACACTACTGCATTGTCGAGAGATCCTCCTCGTGCCAATCCATTCGCTTGCATCCACTCGATCTCGTCTTCGAACGTGAAGGTTCTAGCTGATGCGATGTCTTGCTCGAACGTGTCGAGTGTAGATTCCGGATCTGACCCCAATGCAAAGCGACAGAACGTCGTATCCAATTGCTTGTGAGCGAAATTCACCTGCACCGACATGTGCAGTGTCGGAGCTTGCAAAGACAATGGAGAACTGCTGAGGTCTTCTGGCATAGGGAGCAGCCATGCCGCCTTGTCCTGCTTGAATACCTGTACCGGTCGTTTGATACGCAGATAGCTCAGTCTTGCGCCTTCTTGCTCCTGGACACCTACACGTCGGATCCCCTCGACGTACTCGATACTGCTACCGTCCAGCACTGGCAGCTCGACGCTGGAGCTGTCTCCATCTCGCTCGAAGTCGATGAAAGCATTCGTGACTCGAGATGCCACTAACGCAGCCATTAAATGCTCGACAGTAGACACACTCGTGTCATTAATGGTGAGCTGTGTGCACAATTGGCTCTTGCGAGCGTCCACGTTCGCGATTAACGCAGGGATTGCAGAGGTCTGGTTGCTAGTGCGAAAGATAATGCCTGAGTCCTGAGGTGCTGGTAGAACGCGGATCGCCACCTTCTCACCCGAGTGGAGCCCCACGCCCGCGAAACGCAGTGGCTGCTTTAACGTGCGCTGCCATCGGTTCATAGTGCAGAGGAATTTTGTCCAATTGCATGATGGATTTGCAGCCTGGAGAGTGGTGAGCTGCAGGCTGCAGGGCTTATCGTGCAGGGTATGAAGCTTCCAGCAGTTGAATTTCTGAGCGTGTGACGTAGACCATCACTGACGGTCACTGTCACAATGCAGGGGATAACATGAAGAAATTACTTGCTCTTTAGGCAGCACAACTAGCGCACAACCATCGAACCAGAGTCTTTTATAGCTACTGCAATGCTGTATCTCATTAGCTTCATCGTTTAACGTTGGGCGTGCAAGCAAGTCCAAGCATCTGAACACTGCTTTCGCGCCAAGATTCTCACGTCTGCAGCTGGTGCGTATTTCGTGTCGACGTTCAGCTAGTTCAGCTGCTTCTTTCGTCTTGGTGCTCAGCATGTTCATGAATAAGGCCAACTAGATTCCTACAATATGGTCGAGGCGTTTGACCAGAGTGAGCACATGGCTTATCCTGGCACATGGGATTGTTCTACGCATAACGGCGTCTGCACTTCGCCATCTCGACGATCAGTTGGTATTAGCAAGTTGCATCTTCGATCTGGTGCAGTGATATCTCTCGGCCGCGAGGAAGACAGCTTAAACATGTGGCCTGTCCCCTCATTCAAAGCAGACCCTGCGACAAGGTGAGCTCTATAGAGAATTCAAACCACGTGTCACTCTTAGTGTTTAACAGTGAAGAGCTCCATGAGCTCCACTCTAGCTGAGCCCATAGCGAACTGAACCATTCGAGCGTTTCGCTGTCTCCTTTCAGCTGTCTTGTCTGCTCGAAGTGTGCTATAATTTCAATTCTAGCCTCTAACAACACCATTCAACAGTTCAACTTGGTGTTCCTCACTCCATCATTCCATAGTGAATCCTAGTTCTCCAAGTTGACCTCACTCGAGAACGTCCTTGATGGCGGAAGCGTCGCCGCCGAGGAAACCGGCGGCACGGCTGGAGCCAGCGCACACGCTGGTTCCCAGTGTTCGTGTGGCACTCACTCCAACTCACACTCCCAAGAAGCGTCGAGTCCGCTGCTATACGAAGTCCATGAGCAACCAAAAGGACGACGAAGCGGTCCGAGTCCAGCTACAGCAACAGCAACAGGAACAGGTTCGCACAGCCAGACAGAGATTTGTACCTGACAGTGAAGATGAAGAGACAACGACGTCGACGTTGCGGTTTGTGACGTTGCCACCGAAGCTCGTGACGAGCAAATCGGAGGGACGTGCCAATGCGCTGCCGAGCAGGAGACGACAATTGCCACAGAACCAGTTTCAGCCGAAGAGACGGGGAACTCAAGCTCTAGTGCAGCAGCATGGACGTAGGACAAACTCAGGTGCAAATGGAGAGAAACTCGGACGATATTTGAGTGTTACGCCTGAACAGCATAAGGAGATACTGTCGCCAACGTCGTCACATGCACCGAGTGAAGCTGCTGCAGTGGCGTTTGAACAGGGATTGATGTCGTCGTCGACGTTCTCGACTTCGACGATTTTGACAGATGATACATTGGTATCAGTTGCACAACGAGCGAAGAAGCAGTTGGAAGCAGTGGCAAAGCGACAGGTAATGGTGGGAAGATGGAAACGCATGGGCTGGTCGAAGCCTGATTGTCAAATGTTCGAATCGGTTAGTAAGGGCAAAGACCAGTATAGTGTTGTGGCAAAGATGAACTTGCCGTGCAGTTTACGAGAGATTATGAGTGTGTTCTCCACGGACAATGTGACTGAGTTTCACCGCAGCATGGAGGCAATATTTGGAGACCAGTACGTCTATGGTGTTAATGTTCGCACAGTGGACTGTGCGTCATACATTGGTGCCAGTGCTGCCATGCGGTCGCGCCCAGAAGCGCGACGAGCGTCCGAGCCAGCAGCGTGGCGAGCTAGCGAAGGATCATTAACTGCCACGATCCCACCATTGCGAACTGCTAAGTTGAAGCTGAATGCTGTCTCTCTCATGCAAAAACAGCGCCTTGTGTGGAAACAGCGAAATATGACGTTTTTGGATTATCTAGAGGAGAAGATCGAGACGAAATCGGTCACACGTGTGATGCAAACAATGGATATGCATGACGAAGAAATTGAGTTCAGCTCTGCAACGATGTCGTCTCCGACAGCTGCATCGAGCAGTCAGGAGGGGTACTATCCAGGATACCAGCATCACAATCAACACGGGATTAATTTACACCAAGAGTTGAGAGGGATTCTTGCGGGATATGTCGTTCAGGAAGATTCAGAGGAGAAGTTCACGCGCTTTTTCTTTTACGCAACGCACCATCATCGACCTGCTGGTCATCTTGGCCAGACCAAAATGCCTCGGTCTGCTGTCCAGCTTCTTCGAGCCATGATAAGCAAAGTGAGTCTGCTCGAAACCATCGTTTTGCGCCGTCGTTTGGGCTACTACCCTCTGTCTCGGTTACCAACCTCCTCTGACGAGGTCTCCATGGCATCATACTGTGCAACATGCTATATCCCGTTCAGCATGATGCGCAAAAAATACTTTTGCAGACTGTGTGGCCATTATACTTGCCGGAAGTGCTCGGACTTACAGGATGTCGAGAAGACTGTTGGTATAGTGGAAAAACATCGTGTGTGCGTGTCATGTGTGCGTCGCGTGAGTTACAGCGTGTTCAGCCTGTGTGCTTTCCCGCCAAAGGTAGTGTCCAATGTCAGTGGTAACAGTTGGACATCAGCGCTATCTCAACAACCAACTGATATTGATGTGGAGGACGATTTTGACCCGCCTATTATGGACGATCTCGTCGCCACAGATATCGAAGATGTTGAAGTTGTTCACCCCAGCCAGAAAGGAGTGCTTGCTGGTTTCGTATCGGATTTACTACATGGAAAAGACAAAAACCAACAAGAGGTTGCTGTCCAACAAAAGCAACGACTGCAGCTTACTATTGACGATGTTAGCACATGGATCCCAGGACCGCCAATTGATGGACAGAACACACCAAAAGAGTCAATCTCTCTCCTCGGTAGCTTCTGTACGTCACATTCATCTACGAGCTCACGCTCACGGGACCTACCATCGTGGCTGTCTCCATAGCCAACGGAAGCTTTATGAACCACTTTACTAAGTGGCAAGATATTTTCTTTCTCGATCGAAGAGGAAGTCACACAGTTATCTGCGAATAGCAGCGGAATGTACTTGAGAACTACATTCATCTGCAACTCGTTTTTCTGTACTTATGAAACTTTTGAAGCAGAGGACACAACACGTAATTCTAAAGAACCTCGAATACTAGGTACTACTCACATGACATTCATTATTATCTCGTGTTACTCCACGTGAGATATTACTGGGAGAATTGCGTCAATCTCTTCTTGGGCAATCCCTGCACTTTGCAATCGCTTCCGTGCCATTGCCGTCTCCTCAGCCACTCTCACCCTCTTGAGATCTTTCAATACTGCCGCTTCTAGCGCCGCCTTCTCTTTAATTGCTTCCTTCTTTCTCCGCTCCAGATCAAGTAACAGTGCTGCTTGGTTTGTCTGATTTTCAATGAGGTCCTTGACGTCCTTCTCAAGACGCACCAGTGCGTCATCCACCATGTTCATCCACGCCGCCATGGCCACCAGCCGCTTCGGTCCACAGAATTTCTCTAAGGAACTCGCTGGATTCAATCCTTCTTCAATGTCTCCATTGCTCCGTCTATCTTCTAGCACGGGAGCTGCGGTTTCAGCACTGTTTCTTCCTGTCTCCACACACTCAACAACCTTCTCTTCATCCATATTGCGTGTTGAAACAATTGTTGTAGGATGAAACCTAGATTCAATCTAGAAGATTGGCGTTATCCAATCACAATCTCGAAAGAAAGACCGCGGGGGGACAATTTAACCATTGTCCCAACGATCGCGACAAGTTGCACGAAACCTTGGTCTTTGGTTTATTAGTTCACTATTATAATGTTGGTCGCTTGAGATGTCTCCTACTTGCTCTCTATCACTCATCCCAACATGACAGTCATCTAGCAGCGGGTAAAATCTTGTCGATCTCTTCCTGTGAGATGCCTGCGTCTTTGAGTCTCTTGCGTGCCATCGCAGTCTCCTCTGCAATCTTGACTCTCTTGAGATCCCTAGCGACTTCGACCTCAAACTCCGCTTTCTGCACTTCTGCCTCTGCCTTCCTCTTTTTCAGCTCTACAGTGCCGACTTCTTCACTGATATGTTGGCGTACGAGGTCTTTCACTTGCTTGTCGAGTTTCGTGAGTGAGTCATCCAACGTTTTCATCCAGCAGATCATAGACACAAGTCGTTCTGATCCAGGTAGTGTAGGTAATGTGCTCGGTCTCTTACTTGCTGCTGTGTCCTGCATTGGACGTGGTGATTGCACGCTATTACCCGTAGAATTGGCCAGCAGCAGCTCCTCCTTAGCCTTCTTCTGTCGCTCGCGATTGATCGGCGTGTCTTCCAACACATTCCGCGCTTCAATCCACTCGTCCCAACTGTCCGACCAGCCGGAAAAGTGCACAAAGTACTTCTTTCCATTACTATCTGCATCGCCCTCTTCAATCTTGAGTACCTCCGCGTCGAAAATGAGCAGGTCATAGTATACGAGCACTGCATCGCCTATCTTGAACACCATCTTGTCCTATGTGGCTCTGGCTAGAAAAATAACGGCTACGTCGATGATTAGCTGAAACTCTCATCATATCAGCCAATGACATGCGTCTCTGAAGCGACCAGTCAAAATCCCCCACTCAATAGACCTGAAGCATAGCGAGCGTCTCCATGGCCACTAAGGGCGAGCACGAGAAGCCAGAGACGGTGGACGACGAGCACCAGCCGGTCTGTAGCCACGCTCACACTATTGCATAGCCTTATTAATGTTGATTGTATACAGATTGTCAAGAAAGTGCGGCTAGATGTGGATGCCAAAGTGACGGAAGACGTTAAGAAGGTCAAAATTGACGAAAATGCTGCTCCACAGCCGGAAATTGGCGGTCACGAGGTTTGTAACTTGAATTTTGGAGTGAGAATGTGACAGTAACGAGATCTTGTAGACAGATGAAAAGGAATCGCCGGTGAAGGAACAGGCTGATGGTGTGACCAAGGAAAAGGAAGAAGTGACCAAACCCAACACGACAGGCAGTGCCTTTGGTGGATTCAGCGCCTTTAGTGGCAAAAATGCCTTTGCGGCGTTCACGGCGCCGGTTAATACTAATGGATTCGGCACCAAGGCTTCGACCACGACGGACTCTGGGTTTGGAGACTTTGCTACGAAGGCGAGTGGACTTGGAGATTCTACACCTTTGGCGTCGTCTGAAGTGAGCAGTTCAAGTGGATTCGCGTCATTTCAGAGCAAGTCTCCCGTGACATTCGCGTCTTTTGCAGCAGCACAGCCGACGACGGATGGATTTGGAGCCAAGGCGTCGTCGTCATCGGCAACGGATTTTACGGATGCTGAAGTGACGAAAAAGGCAGAACCGGTGGTGCCGGCGTTGACAGAAGCTGAGGTACGTGCTAGATGTGGGTAAGGTTTGTAGCTTGTTCTCATGATGCTGTTGGTGTTAATTGTGATCTGTGCAGCTTGCAAACGGCGAGGAAGGTGAACAGATTTTGGTTGAGGTATGTTTCTTTTGCTGTGGTGTTTCGAGCTGCCGAACGTAAAGCTGACATTGCTTGCTTCTATTGTTGTCATTTTCTTCTAGAAACGTGCCAAGCTGTTTAAGTTGGTGGAAAAGGACTACGCAGAAGTTGGCATCGGTCCGTTGCGGGTTTTGGATGCGAAAGACGCCAAGGTTGAGGACGAGAAATCGACAGCGCGTATTGTGATGCGACGCGAGTCGTACCCACACGGACCCGGCACCAAGCTGCTAATGAATGCAAGTTTGAGCTCCTGTCTGGTGTGTGAAAAGAAGACAGAGAAAACAATGCTATTGACAGTGTTGGAGGCAAATGAGGACTCAGAAGCGGAGAAGAAGTTTGTCCCGGCGACGTATCTAATGCGTTTCGGATCACCGGAGGATCTGGACGTGGTGATGATGCGGATTCAGACGCACATACATTCGTCGACAGCAGCCGCGTCGTCCAGTTGAAAGTGACATTGACTGGGTGCAGTTGCCCCGCTTGTAAAGCCCAGCTCAAGCCGTGTAGCGATATTAGTCCAGCCGACAAGAAGGCACAGAACTAGGTGCAAGCCGGTCGGGTCGGCAGCGCACGAAGACATGCCGCGGTGTAATAGGATTCAACACTAAGAGCATGACAACTTCAACGCGCAGTTATCCGTTAGATAAACAACTTACAATGAATCTACCTCGTACTTAATGCAGTGCAAGTACATCCCCAAACAGTATGCGGTCCACTAAATGAAGCAAGTTGTAAAAAGAAAAAACTCTATCCAATCCCATCGTTGGAATCCGTAATTACGCACGATAAACTGCCTCAAAAACGACTGGAGCTCCTCGTAGCAACCCTCTCTTCCTTGATCTCCTCATTCCCCAATTGTCATCGAGTCTATTGAACGTGCAGGACGATGAAGAACACAAGCTCCCTCTTCTGAGCACTAAAACCATGCGGAAGACAGCTGCATCCGGAATCACTATATGCAACCACCGAGTCCAGCCACCCCGTACGTCTGTGTGTCTCTATATCTCTACATATTGGAGTGCGATGATGAAACGAGTGACTGATTTGGCTTGAACCAACTAGCCGTGAAGAGTCGAATATATCACTATCACCCATAAAATGAGCTCTCCATCTCATTTCTATGTCTATATCTATTGCATATTGAGAGGAGTGATGACCACATACTTTGGTCCGTGTTCATGATGTGCCTTATGGCAATGAAATTGCTCAAAGTTCCGACCTCTCGAGTATTTTTACATGCTTCTTCATACTCCACGCCGGCAATATTCTGCAGTTTATTGGGTCGACAGTGAAGGTGGTGATGGCAATCTCTTGACTTGCGCTGAAAAGTTCGAGAACGGGGTGTCGCCGTGACCACTGGAGCTGTCACTGCCTGGTGGATGAGCATTTGTAATTGGAACCGGTACTTTTTCACAGAAGCAAGAGTAACAGCGAGCTTACTACGGATCTCGACGCTGTGTGTGCTTGGGACTTTTTGTGTTTTCCATTGGATCTGCTCTTGGGTGGAGAAGATGGAGAATGCAATTGGTTTCTAGTGCCTCGTGCGACGAAGTCAACATAGCTGCTGATATCTTTATTGATATTGTGTATTTCTATGGTGCTGACGGGTTGTTGATGATTTAAACATTCATGCACCACTCTGAAAGGAGCTGAGAGCTTGCTCGACGTTCTTTGTGTCGATAAACCGAACACCTAAGAATCGGATGAAACAACCACTTGGATATGGACAAGGTCGCTGAGGAGGATACCTACTTATCATTACCACCTAAACTAACCCTTTTGGTCTTCGGACAAATGTGTGGACTTCCTACACCTGTGTTTCTGAGGCGACATGGTCCAGTTTGTGTATTGGATGTTGTATATTTGTGTGTTGGTGCTGGAGAAAGAGTGACGATAAACTTGTTTTAGGATTCCCCTTCATGAGAGCCGCCTACATCGGCAGATATGATGAGCATCCATTACCTGACTTTCTCTTAGTACCTCAAATGGTTTTGATCGGGACGACGATGATTATAAAATTCTCAGACCTGTTCTGAAGCAACGTGTGGATACCTTTAACATGCATCACCATATGAGTCATCCCCAACTCAATTACATGTAGTTTGGCATTTCGAGGCGATGATTATAATATTCTCAGACCTGTTCTGAAGCAACGTGTGGAAACTATAACATGCATCACCATATGAGCGTTCGAAAACGTAGTTGTGCTAGGAATTCATCTCCTTAATAAAACTTCAAACTGTTAGTGTTGTCATTCTCTACTTTAGCATGTTTGTGTCTTTCGTACTTGATTGTCTTCTTAAACTGTTCCACCCTTGCATGCTGCCGCTGCGAGTGTGTCGAGGATGATGGTCTTGGCGCGCTGATAGTCAAGTGGGTCAAGGGAGTAAAGGTCTTCACGGGAACGATCACCATATCGACCAAACTCTTCCAAGTCACTTGACCGCAGAATCTGCTCTGCAACCGTCCGCTGTAGCTGCTGCATCTGCGTCGGTGCTAGTTTTTCTTGGGCCAATGCAAGCAGTTCAAAGGCTTGACCTGCAAAACGCAACGATTCGAGGCGTAGCGTCTCCACCGGCCATCCATCGTGCCCCGGTAGCACAAAATACATATCGCCTACCTTCCACATCGGGGCACGCCATCGAAGATCATCCCAAGGTCTCGCAGGCCAGAGACAGTAGTTCCAACGTAGAAAACCGTCAAGCTCGAAGAAGAAAGTGAGGTATCCAACGAGCTCGCCTTCGACAAGTGGTGATGACACGAATTGGTTTGGGAACGCTGGGCCGCAGCAAACGTACCAGCATACATGTCCTCCTCGAGCACGAGCATCGTTAGCCAACCGACGTGTTACTTCCAGATCAGCACATGCTAGCGGTAGGAGTGGAACGTAGTCTGCTACTTGAGGTGGAGCGTAAGCTGGCGAGAAAAATTCAGAGTGATTTACAGCTAACTTGATGCGGAAATTGGGCGCTAGCCGTTGCATGAAGCGTAATTGTTCGTGAAAGATGGCCACTTCGCGTGGTTCATCAGCACATATCCGCACACGATCTGCAATTTCTAAAGCCACACAATGTGCGTAGAACTGTTCAATAAATGCTTCGATCTCGGAAATCCGTCTCAGGTAGCGCACACGCTGGGTTGTGCGATCTTGACACCGAATTCGCCAGCCGTCAATCACAAAAGCAGGAGTTTGAGAAGCTGTGGGAGAAGTAGGTGACGGTGATGAAGATGTATTCGGTTGGTCTTGACCACGTCCGTGGCCGTTTGCGTTTGTAGTGGGATTTTGCATGGCCGATGAAGGTGCAGCAGTCGGTGAAGTCAGCCCTGAAGCTGTTGAAGAATTTCGACGACGCACTTCTGAAGCAGGGGCTGGATCTGGAGCGGATGAAATTGGCGGTGGTCGAAGGTGATGTGCAGTGAGCTCAGCTGGAGCATTAAAGCCTGCAACTGGATCACGCCACACGGAGAGAAGACCAAATACCTCGATTTCATGGTCCAAATGATGACGAGCGCCGAGCTCCAGCAGCCGGTCAAAGTGCGTAAAGTCAACTGTCAGCGGAACCCCATGAGCTGGATCTTCATATACCTCCAAAATGGCATGTTCAAACAATGCCGACGCATTTTGCTCCTCCATGTAGCATTGCTGACCAGCCCACGGCATTTCCGTAGCCACAACTGACAAACACTTCTGGCCCATTTCCGACAGCGGTGCCATATACCTATCAATTAGTTCAAAATGTCGGTTGCTCCACAATGCCACACGATGTGCACGTGCTACTGCAGTCCAATGCTGCCACAGATCCAATCGAAATCGCCAATTACTCGGTGTCGGAAGTCGTACATCCACCACACGCACTGCAAAACTGCTCGACCACGTCAATTGTTCATCTCGAAACCCAGCTTCTTGCGTAAACACACGCAATGGCAGTTCATACACTCCAGGATCTAAATTCTCTCCAACACGAACTCGCAAGTACACTGCATGTTGTCTTGTGGCCTTGCTACTAACTCCCGTCCGTTCCAACGTCTCCATGACTAAATCTGAATTTTCATCTTCCACACTCCCCACCACGAACACTTCAACTTTCAACATATGAGGAGGCACGAATCTCGTATCCACAGCTACTCTTGCTCGAGGTCCATGTCCTAATGGCAACATCCAATTGCTCGTATCTGTTGTCAATACAAATGGCACATTGGATTTAAGTCTCAATTGCACGCCCGTCACTTCATTCCTCGCAGTTGTAAGTCTCACTCCTTCCGGAAGTTCCACATGAGCAGTTGACGATGCCCAAGCCACACGTCGATTCCCTGATCGACTATTTTGCTCACCAAGTTGAGAAACCCGTTGATTATGCTGAACTTCAGCTGCTTGACTGCGCTCTGTCTCTTCATCAAAAGGTTCGTCATCTTCCATATCAGCACTGGGGTCAACACTTGTCATAGTTTTCGACATTGCAGGGGCAAATTGAGTTAACAGCCACATGCTGCTGGACGCAGAGTGTCCACTTAACGAAGCGTCCACCACGTCAAATGAAAAACTAGAACGAGGAGGGACAGAGACAGTACTCTCTTGATAGGGTAATTGACGAGCAAAGTCGTCGAAGGAACTGGCGCGACTTGAGCCACGTTCGAGATGCTGTTCCTGCTGTTCCAATTGGCTCTCGATCTCGAGCGAAGAGGACGAAGACATGGACTCATCGTTCGACATGGACGCGTCATCGTTGTCGTCTAACGCAAAGCTCCCGCTACCTGAGCGGATCCGCTCGTCAATGCTTCGAGGGGACACGGCGGACGTCGACATGAGATCGCTTTATTCGAAGTGAGAAAGTAGGGAGCACAAAATAATATGTTTGTATATTTAACAACCTCTTACTTCGGATATTACGCTTTAGAACCAAATATTATACTTGAGAGAAACGTCTGGGCCAATCAGTTCATTTCTCAATAGTCATGGTGCTCTTTGTGCTGTACGTGAAGGCGGATCTCGAGAACGTGGAGACACTGGCTGCGCCGCCGTTGCATCGCTGGTGCTTGGACGTGAAGGAGCCGCGTGGTGATGAAAAGCGCGAGGCAGTGTTCGTGTCGGACGAGGAGGTGGTGGACGTGGCTGGAGGACGTGGAGAAGTTCACTTTACACTCAAGTGGCCAGGCGCCAACAAGCCGTCGCAGCTCACGGTCGTGCGTGACGTCAAGAAGCTCACGCGGGAGGTCACTGCCGCCGATTCGGGCGAGTTTGTGCCGTTCGTGGGCTTCGAATGCCGCGGACTGGAGCCCTATGCGTGGCACCCAGAGAGTGGCTACCGTGTGGTGTCTGCTGGTCGCCACGCGGCCTTTGAGGACGTGGATCTGAGTGATGATTGGGCTGATTATGACGAAGAAGGAGAACAATCGGTCGGTGTCTACGGGGTCGAGTGGAAATTCGAGGTGCACAAGTAGAGAACGCCAATGCTAAATGAGAGATTGATATTCCTTTCTAGGGGTGTAGAGATTCTTGAGAGCCCAGACGCACTAACTCTTCCTTTTCATCTACGTCTTTCTGGATTTCCTGTGCGATATCGTTGAGTAGAGTGTCAAAGTCCCATGGTTCGTCTTCTTCGTATACCTGGAGTCAAATGTTAGCATCACTGGAAGTTGAAGGGATATTTGTTACGCACAGCTCGTTCGGGACAAAGTGCAGCAGTTAAGAGATGCAAGTCAACGCCGTGCGTCTGCAATGATGAGTTAGTAAGTTTGGGTGCTGGAGATGAAACAAGGTGCTTACCTGTGCACTTGGCAGAGCGAATTTGATATCTCTATCGAGCTGTTTCAAGCTTTGCACAGCTCGTGTTGTATTCCGTGGAGCCTCAGCAACTACAATGCACGTTGGTTAGTACATGTAATAGTAGCAGTAGCTTGGACCTTTACTGACCCATTGTTGTAATGTCTGGTTCACGTTCTTCTTCTTCTAGGTCTGGAATCTCCATGATATCTGCAACAGAACTGGTCGTAAGTCCATGATTGTTGTTCCACACAGTTCGACAGCATACCGGTGGTCTCATCGTCCTCTTCGAAGTAGCGGTTCTTCTGGTTGCGACGGTCGCTGCCTGTAGCTGCAGCTTCTGATCCCTTGCGGCGTCGACCCACGCGCTTCGACTCGCTCGTGGATGAACCCGTTGTAGCTGGGGTCGCGTCAGGATCTGGAGTGCCACCACCTCCCTTTTCGTCGCTGACCAAGGTGGTTTCATTGCCCCAACCGATGCTTGCACGCATCGGTGGCTTCTTGGCGTCGTCCGACAGCACCGTCTCGTCATCTTCTACGTCGAATGCAGCTCGACCACGCTTTGCATCTCCAATATCTCCATCTTTGCTCTCTTTTGCCTCGGACGGCATGATGTTGACCCGTTCACGTCGTTTCAAGATCAAAACTAAAGATCGAAGGTGAAGCGGCGCTACGTTTTTGACTTCATGTTACCAATTAGTACCTGAGGACATTTTCCACCCCCACGAAAGACGTCAATGCCGCCTTCCGAGTACTAATGCTGGAGAATCAACCAGCTATCGCCTAGCAACCCGAGGGCACTAAACGACACTAAATCTTACAGCCTTTGTCAACAGAATGCCCCAATGAATGAGGTAGTTTCAGGAGCAGGATGTTCTTGGACGCATTCTGGTCACGATTCACAGTCATACCAAAACGGCCATTTTGTCGACAATGGAGTACACTGTAAATCTTGACACAACGAATGACCTCATCCTTGCACTTGCGTAAAGCAAATTGATACGTCAGCTCTCGATGGTAGTCTGCAGGCAGTTTACTGGTGCGAAACTCTGGAATAGAGTCGACCGTGCAGTATGGTTCTCCAACTCCTTGACCAGGCAGGTCGGTCTTCTTTTTGCGCTTGCACCTCATGGTAGACCTCGTTGACCTCAGACTACACCAACTTCTGTCGGAGTAGTCCGTAGCTAGGGAATTCAAGAATGAAGAGATCGAAAGCCTTGTGCTCGTGAGTGGGTAGTGGCATTCTCCAAAAAAATAAATATTGGATGATGTTCTCTTAGATACTGGATGGTGTTCGATAGCGGTGACATGGTCTGTCGGCAAAGACTTCGATGATCGAGGTGGGTTCGCAATTCACGATGATTTAAAGTTACGGCATTAATTTGCAAGAGGTGAAGTGACCATCATTATCCTTGATTCGTCGTCATCAACTCTCATTCTGGTGATGCACATTGCAACGCCAGAATGGGCCCCAAATCGATTCACGTCGTTTGTTGCCTTAAGGTCATATGTAGGGATCGCGGCGTGGTCATAATTTTTTATGGCTCGTGAATTAGGATCCTAGAATGCGCAGCAGTGTAACAAGTGAACTATCATCATTGTGTTTATGGTGCCGCACACTTCGGCCACAAACACCTTGATTCCGATCCAACTTACCAATTAATTTACCAGCGAGAAAATGGCTTAATCGCTAACGGAAATGCAAAGCGCGTCATGCTAAAGTGAGTTTCAAGAAATACAGCACCATCGACTTGAACCATCACGGAACGAGGGGCATCAAGTATGCGCTACTTAGCGTATGATCGATTCTAGATTCGCAAGATCTTCAGTCGATCGATATATTAGGATAGTAGGACTTTGGCGTACATTTGCGGGTAGGATACTATTGATATTACTAACAAGTTAAAAGTAAGGAACTATTCTACATGAATACGAAAAACATTGTTGCTGGTCTCCATCTCTATGAGGTAAGTCGGTATACTTCCCTGCTGAAGTTTCGACGCTAGGAAGAACACTTAGGCTAATTTCACAAGGAAATTGAGCGTTTGAGGATGTCTCCAGCGAAACAGTCGTGAGAGTGGTATACCTGTACTAGGATTTGTTTACCAAAACTACGATTTGTCCGAGATGTATAATCAACTAAGAGTTTTCGGATCTTAAAGGGCTGGTGGTGGGTGATAAGGGGCCCTCAAATAGAGTAAATTTACTAACCTATAGTAGCCATATTCCTGGTAGTGCAATGGGTACCGTTGTACGGAGAGCCCTGTGTGTGTTTTACGTCTTCGCGTCAATCTTTCTTACTGGGAGGATAGATGTAAATAAGCTAGTCTCCAGCATAGGATAGCATCTAACGAAATGTTAGATCTTATTAAGCGAGCGTCACGCTCAACACGATTGGAAGTAGTAACACCAGAGCTACGCCACTAAACGTCACTTGTTATAAACTGGGTAAATTCGAGACTGAGGCTGAGTCTCGTTCCCCACCTATTATCCTACTTACAAATACCGCTATGGTGACCTTCTGGGGCTCACCACAGCCTCACACCGCTGCACGATCTATTACTGCAAGAGGATCCTGTGATCTCAATAATCCTTATCGATGCAACTGCGTCATCCATATTTCAACACGCCCCTCTCAAAGTGCACTACACTTTGACCCAAAATGATCATACTGACGGTCTTCTCCATATCAAGCTGTTCTCATGCCTATCAGTTTAGACAAGCTTTCAAATCGGACCTTCGCCAAAGGCTTCGTGAATAAATCAGCAGGATTATCTTCACTCCGAACCTTCCACATGTACAGGTGCTTTTTCTCAATCTGTTCACGAACAAAATGCCACTTCAGTTCAATGTGACGAGTTCTTCGACTGAAGGTCGGACTTGGAGCTATTACATATAAAGAGTGATTGTCGACACCAAGTGTTAACTTTCTCTTCACTTCAGGTAATAATTCATTGAGAATATTCAACAAGGCTCTCCCTTCCATTACGGCTTCGCAAGCGACAACATATTCAGCTTCTGCTGTAGATTGCGCCACAATCGTTTGTTGACGTGATGCCCAAGAAATAGCTCCACCTCCTATTGTAAAAACAAATCCTGTTGTACTTTTTCGTGTGTCTTTGTCGTTTCCCCAGTCGCTGTCTGAGTACCCATCCAAGTGTATACCAATGTCGCAAGTGTTCGATTTGCGATAGGTGATCCCTTTTCCGGTTGTTCCTAACACATATCGAAACACTCGTTTTGCGGAACCGACATGTTTCTCTGTAGGATGATCCACATAGCGACTTAATTGACCAACTGCATACATCAAATCAGGACGGGTGCTTGTAACCAAGTACATTAAGCAACCTACGACTTCACGATAACCAATCTGATCCTGATCATGCTTGCATTCTCCATTATTCTTTTGCTTACATGCCTCAAGACGCAGAGTCGTCTCCATTGGTATTGCAGAGCTGTTCGAATCCTTGTTAAGTCCAAATCGTGCCAATACCTTTTCAGCATAATGTTGTTGATCGATTGTGATTTCCTCATCACTTTGTCGAACGCGAATACCAAGATATTTATGCAAGAGTCCTAAATCCTTGATTCCGTAATCTTTACCCAGTTTGTCAAAGATGCCGCATTTAAAATCTTCTGAGTTTGAGGCGCAAATCAAATCGTCAACGTAAACTAAGACGAATGCTATTGTGTCATTTTCGGAATAGAAGTATAGACACGGTTCAGATCGACACTGAATAAACCCATTAGCTTTGAACCAAGCATCAAGCTCGTCATTCCATTCTTTTCCAGACTGTCGTAACCCATATAGTGCCTTGTTGACCTCGTATAATCATGCTTCACTAGGAAATCCTTCAATATCTTTGACGTACTGCTTTATCTTTAAATTTGCGTTCAAATAAGCATTATTGATATCACCTTGCCACAAAACTAACTCCAAATGTACTGCCAACGCTAATAGTAATCGAAATGATGACATACGAGCAACGGGGGAAAATGTGTCGTCAAAGTCAACACCAGCAATTTGTCGAAATCCTCGAGCTACTAACCTCGCACGAAATCGGATCACATAACCCATCTCGCCAACATTTACATCAAATACCCATCTTGTAATAACGAAGTGCTGTCCTGCTGGGAGAGATTCAATCTCATGAAGTACACCTTTTGACCGTAACACTTCCATTTTTTCAGCATGGCTTCGTGCCATTCGTGAGCCTGTTTCGACCGCATTGCTTGTCTAAATGTTCGAGGGATTTTGACTTCTCCTTCACGCCAATTACGCATTTTGGGTTTTCGCTGCAATATCGTGGAATTTAAAACATAGTCTTCGAGATATTTAGGACGTTTTCTTCTACGTGGTTCATATCGAACCCTTTTGTCATCACTGTCGCGTCGATCACGTTTGTTCAAATTGTTACTAGGAGCTGAATGCTTTGAACTTCACGCTGGATGTATTGTTAATGACCGTAGCCTATCCAACTCAGCTCTGTCACGTAGCATACGTTGTTTGTCAAAATCTGTAAGCTCATACGTCTCCACTTCAATTGGAGTGGCCTCAACCAAGTCTTGACCTTGTGTTTGATCATTACTAATGCTATCATCACCAGTAATTTCAGCAATACTTGTGCGAGTAGCTCTATTATCTTCACTTTGCACTTCCAGTTGACTTTGCGTTTCTGTTTCATCAGAACTTCCACTTGGAATATCCTCACAATTGTCATTAGTTGTGTGATCAATCTCTCTATCCTTGGTTGGTGTAGGATCTGTGGATCGCAGTTGGATTTTAAAATTGTCCATACCACAACGATGCGATTTTACTCCCTCAGAGGCGTTTCCATCTGATTCAGAGTCGTATTCAGCCTCTTCACTACCTTCACTTGCGGATTCTGCTTCAAAATCACTGTATTCATCCTCACTGCCTTCACATACTGGTTCTGCCTCAACGTCGCTGGTGGCGTCTACTTCAAAGCTAACTTCACTGCTCGTTTCCATGTCAATACCGTTATCGCTCGAGTTAGCGTCGTTTTCGCCCTCAACCTCAACTTGTCCCCTTTCAACAGTGTCAAACTGTTGTCTTTGCACCCATTTGTTTATGGTAGAAGGCGAAATAATTTCACGGTCTCGATACATAACATTTTTATTTACTCGAACCACGAGACGTGCCACATGATATTGTGGAAAATAAACTTTGATACCAACACGATCCTCAGCATAGCCGAGTGAGTATCCAATCTCACAGTTATTCGCCATTTTTTCCCGCAGTGTATGTGGAATGTGTGCATACACCAGTGCACCAAATGTTCGAATGTGATGTATATCAGGATGCTTACCAAAAAATAGTTCAAATGGTGTTCGTGATTCAATACCTCTGCATAGGACTCTGTTTTAACGTAAGTTGCATTTTCCAGTGCATCTGGCCAGAAGCTTTGAGGTAATCCAGATGCAATTAGCATGGACTTCTTCATTCCTCGCAATTATTGTATTGCACGCTCAGCTAAGTTGAGCGAAGATGCTCCTTTACTTAAATCTACAAATTCAACTCCATGTAGGTTGTACCACGCTTCCATTTCACCACTTACGAACTCTCCTCCACCATTAGACACACACATTTCACTTTCCGCTCCATTTGACGCTCCGCCCATGCGATGTACTGCAGTAGCTTCCCGTTCGTTGCTTTCTTATCCTTGAGTGGGTAAGTTCGAATTAGTCGCGAGAAGCCATCCACTACCACCAGAATCTGAGTAAATCGTGTTCTGTTGTGCTTACCAGGATCCATCAAATCAACGAAAATCACATCATTCGGGTTACGAATGTCTCATTCAAGTGATTTCATGTGCTTCTTGCGCTTCTGCTTTGCTAACTGGCAAGTTTCACACAGTTGTAAATTTCTACTTTTCAGCATCATACCATCCACTAAGCTCTTGTCCACCATGGACTTTAAATATTGAGCATTAGTATGACCTAGTCTTGCATGCCAAGTGCGAATATCAGCAATACCATCCATTTTTGTGAAGTTTACAATCTCCGCATTTGACGTAAATTTGCCAGAACCACCGTCATCAGTAAATGAATTGTAACTTCTGAAACCCCACACATTGTTGGGTTGAAGTGCTGCGGTCAACAACAGTATGCCGTCCTCATACACGTTGTATGTACCAGTTGTGGGATCCTGTACTTCTCGGAGACCTTGATCTCTTGCAACACCTGCTGAAAATAGATTCCAACGAGCATTTGGTACGTAGAGTACCCTATCTAAAGTGAACTTCTTCAGTTGGCCATTTCGATCCTTCGTCACTAACTCTGCTACGCCTATGTCAACTGCATGTGTTAGCATATTTTGAGCAAATCCACGACATGGGTCCTTCAAAGTATCAAATTCCTCGTAACTCACAAAATAATCCATCGTTCCTACAATGTGAGCACTAGAAGCTGTATCGTAATGCCATAATCCAGAGTCGTAATCACCTTCCAACTCTTGGCGATCGGGGAGAACGCCTACTTCTGACACTACAGGAGCCGTTATCACCGGCACCACTGCGCAACTAACGTTTTGCTTCTTTCCACTATAATTTCCAGTTTTGTATTGATGCTGACCTGGTTGTTTTTGTTGTTTTCTCGTTGCTTCTGCTTGGACAGCTGCTACTGCTACTGGTTTTGACCCAAGTTCAGGACAAAATCGTCTGATGTGACCAAATTTGTGGCAATTGTAGCACTCGACTTTTGATCTTCCATGCTTTTTCTTGCTCCACTTCTTTGTCGAATCAGCGTGCTGCTCTTTATTAGTTGACTTTCTGTATTCTACAGCACTAGTTCCACGGGCACCAAAAATATTACCAGCTTCTACTCTTACCGCAAAAATCGGAAAGATTTGGCATCTGTCCCTAAAGCACATTTGACAGGTGCCAAGTCTTTCCGATATTGACGGTAGTCTTGTTTTTGTACGGATGGCCATCATTGATTCTCAAAAGTAGGGAAGTTCGTTTTGCAGAAGAGGGTAGCATTTTGGGGCGCGATCCAATGGCGCGCACTTGGCAGCATGCCGCCTCATCGCATCAAGCTCGCACACACCATCGAGTTCAAGATCAAGACGGTTGAAGATATCCTATCATCGGGCGAGACGCGTGTGGCCTTCTGCAACGGCAAGGCGTACTCGCGTTCAGCACTACAGTACTGGGAGAAGCATTTAGAGTCCATGCGGGTCGCTATTCGCGACAAAAAGCGCGGGAAAAAGCTGCCAGTGGGGGGTAGTGGTCGCGTGTCACCCTCTGTCGTTGTTGAGGATGCCCTGTGCGGCTGGAGTAAGGATGAGCGTCGTGACGAGCGGCCCGTGTCATTGGACGACATTGTTGGGAGATGTATGGTAATGTTGCCAGGCTTCATGGACGCCAAAACAAGTGCTGCTCGAAAGTCATGGTGTAGCCGCTTCATGAAGCGATATGGGCTGACCATAAGACGCATATCGCACTCAGGTCGCAAGAAACACCCCGAATTATTGGCTCTCCAAGAAGCGTTTGCCTCTGAAGTGAGCACACTGCTGATTGATCACTTTCTGGACACTTCTTCCGGTGCCCCGCCGCCCTACGTGCTCTACAACATGGACCAAGCCGCTGTTTACTGCGATGTTGGCGCCACGACAACGGTGGACTTCGTTGGGGTGACTCGCGTCCCTGCCAACGGTGCAGGCAAAGGTAGTTACCGCTGCACAGCAGCGCTACTTGCTTGTGCAGACGGCCGTATGCTTCCACCGCATTTTGTCTTTGCTGGCGAGCCTGGAAATGACGTACACAGAGAAGTACAACGCTATTGTGTGCCTTCCGTGGCCACATTTTCGGTGCAAGCGAAGGCTTGGTTTAGCGAGAGAGTGATGCACGAGTGGATAGAGCAGGTATGGCAATACGAGGTACACGGACCTAGTGTCCTCATTCTGGACTGCCTAAAGGTTCACAAGTGCGTCGCGGTGCGGCGCCGTCTCGCCGAGATGGGTACGTATACTGTCTACGTTCCTGCTGGTTGTACGTCCGTTGCACAGCCACTGGATGTAGGCGTCATGGCTCCATTCAAGAGCAGTTTGCGAGCTCGCTACACTGAGCTCTATTCTAAGCACCCGCCTCCACGAACTGCCAGCCATCGCCGACACGACATGTTCCAGCGGTCTATGCAAGCGCTTCACTCGATAACAACGGATACCGTCAAGAACGCCTTTATCAAGGCTGGGCCCTTTATTCCGTTTGGACCAGCACCACAACCTGCTGCTGTCGTAGTCTCCACGACGGAAGTCATCGTGTAGCCATTTTGCTAAATACGATTTCAGTTTCAAAACAAGGTGATATTTTCTTGTGAGCCGACTGAGTGCCAAATCTTTTCGGGTGCCAAATCTATCCGACTTTTGCGGTAGCTGTGCTTCAGCCACTAAAATCAAATCTCGAATTTCTTCCGGCTGTGACTTCCCTACAATACCAAACCGCACCATTTGCGCTAATTGTTGGTATTTATCATATTTCGGTAAACTGTTCAACATTGCATCAACCATGTCAACGTCATGAACTGGATACTTCAGCACCGTTAACTGATCTCTAATATCCATCATCTTTCCTATATGTAGCATCATATATACACCTTTAGCAGCTCGGGTGTGCCACAACTTGTGCAACAGTTGTCTTTGCTTGTGTATGACCAGCACTTGATTACTGGGAGCCTCGTAGTATTCCAGCAATGTCTTCCACATGTCAGTACCCGTCTTTTTCTTCATCACCCTTTGTGCTAAAGCAGTTGAAACAGAAACCAGCACCATCCGCTTGATCTGTGCTTGCTTCTGTTTCCATTCCAAACGTTCTTTCTCGTCCGCATGCTCATCGCAATTCAATTCTTCAGTTGCAATTTTTTCGAAATCTTTCTCCTCAAAACAGCTGACCATTAACGCTTTATAATATTCCCAGTTATCACCGTTCCAGTTGACAGGAAACCCTTTAGATCTTAGCTCTATCTTCCCATTACTACTCATTGTTGTAAACGTTAACGCCGAAACAAATCTAACGCAGTTGCTTTGGGATCATAACCCTGACGAAATGTTAGATCTTATTAACCCTTTCGCGAACGCCGGCTTTTAAGAGCGATTAAGTATACTATACAAGATTAGTATGTTAAGCCATCAAAGGGCGAATTCTGTGCCCTTTGACAAACTACGGTACTGCTGCCCTTTTAAAAGGGGTAGTTTGCTAAAGTTAGAGACGTGAATGGCCATGTTTCGCGAACTTTGGCAAAATTCCTCATTGGCTGATGGGTAGATCCTCTCCAACGACTCGCGTCTCTTATTGGACAATAATCTTGTGGATATGTTTACGTGAAGTTTGGCAGATCTGCAAGATATCGCGTAAATTACGGATCCCTGATGAAATGTAACGCGTGCGCAGCCGTGATGGCGGTCCTGGAGGCGCGCGCGGGTGTTGGCGATTTCGCGTCATTATCTAATGGAATAGTAAGATGATAATGGCGCGAATTCGCCAGCACCCGCGCACGCTCTAACTTCTGAGGGTGGTGTCGCTCGAGCCACTTGCAACACCTGACAAACGTTGTGGTCGCCTTTAGTGTTACCAGGAACCCAACCAACCTCTCCGGAGGATACTGTGGACTAGACCGCAAGTAAACGCCACCAACATCTTCTGCTTGCTCCGTTGATTGACGTGCATGAAGCACTAGCCGGCTATAGCTTGACTATGAAAATGTGTATTTATATGGAATTCAGTATGGAAAAAAATCCAGTAACAAGTAATACCTCTCAAAGACGATAATATCATAATGTACTCGTTATATAAATTACTAACAGTTGGACCTGTCAAATTTTTGACGATCGATGGTTGCAATGATCCCTCTCACAAGCCGATTTGGCGTCGAGACAAGCAGTTTCGTGATGGAGGATGACAGTCACCGCGATGAGTTAGCGGCTTCAGGAGGTGCTGTCGCGAGTACAGAAGACGCTCGACCGCGTACTCGAGATACCTGTGGAGAAGAGTCGAATCCTCATCCTGTTGCTGGTGTCCAGTCTATCGAGAACGGTGTATCGGAGGCAGCTGTCGCTCCTGCTCCCGCAAAAAGAAAACGAGGGAGGCCAAAAGGCTCCAAAATCAAACCCAAGAACCCAGGAGAAGCGCCTAAGCCGTAGCAAAGAAGGACGAACGCCAGAAATTCACCCCCGCCGAGTCTTGGTTCGACCACCACCACGGCAACTCCAAGTATTGTTCCACTACAACCGCAAGTAGCCGACCCCCCGCTTCCTGTGCCACTAACCACCCAACTAATCCAACCTGATCCAAGTACTGGCCATGCCACAGCTGAATCAATGGAGGTGGAAGCTGGTACTATATCTACCCCGTCCAGACCACCGACACCAGCGGCTACCCCACCGAGTCGCCGCCGTACGTCTGCGAGGCCTCGGCTGGTCCCTGAGTTGTACATTAACACCCTTGTCAGTTTTTCACCGAGTAGAGAAGGCTGGGCCAGCTCGAAAAAATACGTTGGTGTTGGCGATGCGTATATTGTGGGTCGAGTTTGTGAGATGGTGAAGGGGCGGCTTCTTCAGGTTCGATGGATTGACTCCCAGTTCCAGAAACGAGGAAAATCTGAATATCAGTGCGATACAGCGAGGTCATGCATATTATCGGTCACTCCACAGCGATACTTCGGGACTGGGCTGGCGTCACCTCTGCGCAAACGAGGATGGAGGAACGGTGCAATTTGATGATGATTTTGAAGCATTGGAAGAGTGTATGGAGCCATTTGAGCCCAACATGGAGCTCCCAACGACGCTGGCGGAAGTTGAGGCAATCAAAAACTCGCGTTTCGTTCCGGACGGCGAAACCTCAGCACCATCAGATTTGTTTCAGCACGAGGACGGTAGCACAAGAACTCGTTTACAGCCTCAGTTCAAGCATTTGTTTGAGCATTCCGCTTCGTCTAGTTTCTTTGCTTACATACCGGTCTCATTTTGGCAACAGGTGGTTGGGGAAGCAAATAGCTACGATTGGCTTCATGGCGTAGCTGCGAAGCCATTCTCTCTAGATGAAATGATGACGTTTCTTGGAATCCTGTTTTACATGGCTTTGGTTGAAAAAGGCGAGTACGCAAACTATTGGGTAGAACAAGTGGAAGAACGACTATTTGGAGGAAGTTCTGTAAGTTTTGACTCAATAATGCCTTTGCGTCGCTTCAAGCAGCTACGACAAGCTTTTCCATTTCAATTTGTAGAAGCCAACACGACAATCACGGACCAGGCAGCTAGGATACGACCTCTATTGAACCTTTTGAAGGCTACAGGTTCCAAGTACGTGGAAGTAGGACGGAACGTGGCACTAGATGAGGCCAGCATTGCCTGCCGCTCAAAATACGGCAAGCCGCTTATTTTATTCAACCCGAAGAAACCCACGGGTAAATTCCACTTTCATATCTACATGCTGTGCTGTGCTGAAACATGGATTTCACTGAATTTCAGACTTCATTGCCAAAGTGACATGACGGACCGTCTCGCAGGTGTTCCACTGAAGAAGCCGTGGCTTTGAGCCAGGAACTCTCAGCATCTTCGTCGATGAGAAGTTGTGTTTTGGAGGTTGTGCGACCACTGTGTGGTACCCGACGCATTATCAACTCTGACAACTACTACACTTCCGTACAGCTTCTCGAAGCTCTACGACTGAAAGGTCTGTATGCTAGAGGAACTCTACGCAAGAAGAGTGCACACTTTCCTAAGCATATTATACTAAACAAAAAACTTCCGAGCACGGCACATCACGGCAAGGTGTGTCAATTGCCTAAATATGGTGGCAGCATCATGGTTTGACAGCGCGGTTGTGACTGTTATCTCAAATTGCGACGAATCTACTCTAACTAGGGTAACGCGCCAAGTTCGATCAGAAAAGCGGGAATTTATGGCTCCAGCATGTATCAAGGAGTATAACACCTATATGCAAGGCGTGGATCGGTTGGATCAATTTCGTGGACGATTCTCTCTAGCTGACGGCCACTCGTTCAAAAAATGGCATAAAAAACTCGGTTTGGCTTTGATTGATATCGGTCGCTCGAATGCTTATCTGACGCGCCGGATGGCGCTTGGATTCAATCGTGAGCGCGATTCCCACCGTGATTTCGTCATCGAGCTGATTTCAGAGCTCCTATCTGACAAATGGAAGGACGCACCTAGTGAGCGCCGTATGTTCTACGATGATGGTAGCTCCCCTGGTGATCCTGTCGAGATGAGGTCTCCTGCTAGTGCTGTGTGGGTATCTGGAGGTCACGATTCGAGCAGGAGCTGTGGAAGTCCTCAGAAAAGGTGCTCGGCATTGGCGTCAAAGCAGGTTTTCCTGGAAGCAAACCGATAACATCGGAGGTGTGTTGTCTGCAGATGGGAAGGAGGACGGGGCGCAACGGAGGTGACTGATTATTGTGTGCTGCACGGTGTGAGTCTGTGTCAGCACGTGTTTGCGTCGGTAAAGCCGCACACGTGTCCTCAGGCAACCTGGACCTGTTGGGAAAAATATCACCGTTTTTATCTGCAGCACAAGGTTTTTTCAACCGCAGGAAGAGTGCGCACCAGTACTGAGCTGTACAAGAAGAAGTTACAATATGAGAAGGAAGAAGAAGAACGTTGTGCTAGTGAAGGAGCTGCTGTTCGGAACAGTGATGATCAGGATGCTGGTAGATCTCAAAATCGTCGAACAGTTGTCCGTTCAATCTTGTAGATGAGTAAATGTCTTGAAGTAAGTATGGAAAATCATGTGAGTATTTGTTTTGATTTTAGTATGCGAAGTGGTGACCTCAAATATCTGTGGCCTGGTAGATGTACACTGGGTGAAGACCAGCCTTCCAGCTACAGGGAAGCTTGAGCATTTTGCTAAGTACAAACGCTGCACAAAAGTCTTTTGGGAGCAGAGATCACGGTGTCTTGGACACAAGTTTACGAAGCACACAAGGTAGCGTACAATTGGTATTCCACACAACTGGATTTTACGTACTCCACAACATGAGGCTCGAACAAAATGTTGTTCCAGTAGACAATAGTAGCATTAGCGTAGGGAAGCGCGACGGACAGTCCGATATCCATAACATCTTTACATACAAACAACCCTCTTTCACGAAGTCTTCTTTCATACTGCAAACCACTCTTCAAAATCATTTCCAATCCAACTTTGTGGACATCGTGACGTAGTTCGATGCCAATCGCCTTGTACGCGTTCGTTCCAATTATAACATGCACCACAATGTTTCCAAGACCAGCTCCAATGTCCAAAAATAGGTCAGTACTTTCAATGGTAAGTTCAGCCAGCAGCGAGGTCACACCTGCAGGCAGCATCTCGCCCACATTACGATGAGGTGTGCTCTTGTCGCGACCCACCAACGCTGAGAAACATCAGCAAAAATTCCATGCACAACTTGTTCAGTCCTAGTCAAGGAAAATGCATCCTGGATCTCGATGCTCTCTCTTGCATTATCGCCGACTGCAGCATTTGTTGGCAGCTGCAGCGCAGTTAATTTCCCTCGAATCGATGGTGATGGCTGGACCGGTGTATGACTCTGGGTCGGACCTGGACTAGACACAGCTGCAGGTAGACGCGGTGCTCTTGGAAGGGTACACGACTGGAAAGTGGCAGCTGGTTCTGCCACATGAGGTGGAGGGGGTCTTCGTGCAGTAGGTTGGTGCTCCATGCGCACATCCCGAAGACGCTGTAAGATGGCTGGAGGCCTACCCCGGGGACGGCGGACTGTGGTGTATAAATTAGGAGGGAAATGGCGGACATTAGTTCCCCAGGTCCTCATCAATGTCCTCAGTCGCTGCTGCAGGGCTGCTGCAGGGTGCCCCGTATGACGCATTCGACCTTCGACATCACTCCAGCAGATACGGGTCCCAGCTTCTGCGTATTCGCGAGCAAACTGAACTAACTGCTTGTCATCATCGAACGAGAAGGCGCTGCGCATCCTGAACGTATCCAGTAGAATGTCTTCGTTTGAATATGCAAATTATGATGCTAGAGTCGAGACGAACCCTCGAACCTGAGCTCCACGTGTTCTGCGTCACGTTACTTGACCTGGTTTGTTGGCGCGATCACTATGTATTACGTACTTAGTGGAATATATTTCATTGGTGTTGAGCACACCACGTATCATTTCCAGATGTACGGCAATATGATTGGCAGTTAATAAAGTGGGGGTAGGTGGCTGGTCACGAGACAGGGGGAGACGTGCCACGTGTTGAACTTCTGTCAAAGGGCGAATTTTGAGCCCTTTCAAAGCTGTTTCGTGGGGTTGAGGTGGATACACCTCCAAAGGGCACAAAATGTGCCCTTTTTGTTCGCGAAAGGGTTAATGCGAATAGTGACCTTCACATTGAAAGATCACCATCGTCAGGGTTTCATAGTAACGACGATTTCGCATATTATTAGTTAGTAATAATAGTCCCTTCGACAAGCAATCAAATATATTAATTATGCATAAGGTCGAAAGGGGGGAAATGCTATTAGCACTAATATATTACTAATAAATTCGTTACTAATTCAGACGTTCGTCGCGCAGAGTAAATCACGATTGTGTCGAAGAAGAAGCTGCTTTTCAGCGCGCAGATCATCTGTTCTTGTTCAAAGTGAGTCCATGATGAAACCAGCCGTCGAAAACATTCTCTCTTGGAACGCAGATGACGTTGTACTCTGCCTAAGTACCGCCTTGCCACCACAGCAATTGATGGGAAGTCCCCCTCTCCTTCCTCACGAAACCAACGCAAAATATCAACGCGTCAGTAAAGTTCTAGTAAGTTCCAAACTCTATTGCCATCGCCGTCTACCATAAGTGAGACCAGGCCGATTTCCCCTTGACACATACCGTGTGTGAAGATCATCACTGTAGACTTTTAAGCTGCACAGGTAGTGGACAGGTTATCTTTATGGCTCCATTTGAGCACCGTCCCCAATTTCGGGATCGCAATCCTCAGCTCCACACCGCATTTTATTAAGAGCGAAAGATCCTAACTACGAGGAGTAAAATATGAGCTGGTTGAGGTGAGTAGCAATGGGTTGCAGAGGTGGTAGGAGGTTCCATAAACGTGCGGCTGGCACAGTTGGGCTCCAGGATTTTTATGCCGAATTAGTACCCTTTATTATTCATGGAAACTGCTGTATATGATTTATTACTACATATTTTGTTCAAGATGTTGGATGTTTTATTTATTACTAAATATTTTATTTAGTAATAAAAATCATTTAGCATACTAAATATTCTCGTTACTATGAAACCCTGACCATCGTAGCTGTTGAACACCAGCTACACGGGCGACAATAGGCACAAACGGCTCATGCAAGTTCAATAATACTACCGTGAATCTTCTTAACAAAGAACTGCTATTTTCGGTCGTTTTCATTGTTGTGAGGCTAGGCAATGAAAAAACAATGGTTGGATTTGCATTGGCCGTTGAACGATTGATCTTTCAACTTCTAGAACTGCCTGCGAACAGGAGGAGCTTTCTCCCCCCTTGTGTGTGTGGGTGAGACCTGAAATGAACATAATCCACGGGCAGAATCTTAATATCATGCCTCTGCTCTATATCTATTAGAGGTCACGTGCGTTGTTTTATCCATTCAAAACTGATGTGTCGAGTTCTCGTACTTATTTTAAAAATTACACACAAATATTTGCTCAAAAGCACAACACCGCGTTGGGGCATCGTCGACCAAGTCAGATAGGATAGTAATCGTGATCAGATTAACGTGTCTCAAAATCATCTTGCAAGACATCTGTCGAGTTGAAATGGGTCAACAGTCAACAGACTTCACAACTTTGACTCCAATTCCTTCCATCCATGCAGCCAATCGGAACCAATATGAATGATAAAATAAAACAGCACAAGATCACACAGCTATCGCATGCCACGTTCAGTGTTCAAACGGTTCTGTGCAAAGTTCAGTTTTTGACGTGAAAGCTAAATTTCATATTTTTGACGTCGTCAGCGGAGTATAGAGTTTTGACGACACAGTTCTACACTAGTCTTTACAAATTTTAGTGTTACATAAGTTTGTACGTGCGTACAAATCAAAAATATGTATCATTTCTAAAATTCTGTTGCTTTGACAACAAGTTACCACAACCAAATTTAGAATATGAAAGTGATAAATAATCAGCGCAATGAGGAACAGCGCTTGGCGAAGCTTGATAGAATGGTTGGTTGCCACTGCACGTTGGGGAAATAGGACAGAAGGTACATGTACATTCGTCACAACGTAACAAGTCTTGAACCTTTCGAGTAACTGCAACTGTATACAGTAGTTAGATTCATATTCACGCAATCTTGGATGCCAATTAAAAAATCGCAGATTGCGTGGCTACAATCGTGGATGCCAATTTAAAAAATCGTAGATTGCGTGACTACAATCTTGGATGGCAAATTAAAAGTCCTAGATTGCGTGGATAAAGCATCCTTGAAAGAGTACTACAGCAAGCAATTCGATAGGTCGACATTTATCCTTGTATAGGTGTTTGTATTCAGTGTCGAGATTTACCAATGCTGAGGATAACTTCTCACGAGTCAAAAATTCTATCCCATCTGTTTTTGAGAATAATTGTTAGCGGCACGCAATCCCTGACTAACTTATGTTTTATACCAACTCGCAAGGAGTACCGGAGGTATCAACGACTTCGGCGCTCCTTTCGGTAACCATTCCGCAATTTGCTCACATTAGCAACCTCCGCTACAGATCAAGAACAACAAACGACCACCAATGCGCCCTTCGTACGCCCTCCTTCTAGCTATTGCTATCGCCATCGTCTCAAGCGGCAGTGCTGTCACAGTCTCGGGTCGCACCACGGATGTCTCGGCAATGACATCTCCAGGGTTGACTGGTATGGGTCAAACGATCGGCAGTGAAAAGAGGTTGTTGCGATACCATCAGAACGATGAACGCGCTGAAAAAGAGGAGGAGGAAGAACATGATGATGATGATGAAAAAAATGACGGTGAAGAAGAAAGAGCGAACGGAGGATCGCCTGGTGCCAACCTTTTTACGGAGTGGAAGCTCAATCAAATGATGGCGTCGCTTAAGAGGAAAGACCCAGCGGATATCATTCAGCTTGAAAAGAGATTCAAGAGATGGAAACCAAATGGTTACAAGTCTTTGAATCCTTTCGCAATCGTGGATCAGCCAAAGTACGACGCTCTCCGAAAGGCATACAATCACTGGAAGAAGTTCGGGAATATCCCGGTCTAAACACCATTGCTCGCGATGTAGTAGTTGAAGCTGAATGCGTAACTTTCGAATGCAACTGTCACCGGGTTAGTGGCATTGGATTGTTTTAGTGGTATAGTGTAAATTCTGTAGCTTTACGGGTCCACGACTATAAATCACTAAGTACAGAATACATCACGATTTCGTTCACATACCTCGTATCCTAACCCACGACGTTGCTTGTTAACCTCCGACAACTCCACCGCCTTGTTTACTGGTGTCTCGGTGTCTGAAGTTCTGTTCCCAGCGAACCGCACTTGTGCATTATCTTCGCAAACAGCATTAACTGTAGTCAGGGGTAAAGCTTGAAATCCTCCATATCTGCGCTCGAAAAAATCAAGACCATGTTCACGTCTTCGAAAGTGGTTCAAGAAAAACATACGAGTTGGCTCGAGAAGGAGAAATCGTTGGAAACCGTGCTTGTGCGCTTGCGTCTTGATCAAGATAGAACACGGTTGTTTATCAATCCCAGATTCTCTGCCTGGGTCCAATACACAAACGATTTGAGTGCCAAACATCCCAAGAAAGAAATCTCCGCGATCTCGACGCTGACTACCCTGTACGGCGACGATGAGCTATTCGAAATGATCGAAGAAGATATCCAGTACTGAGACCCTCGCGACAAAGTTACAAGCCGAACAAATGCAACACTGCGAAGAAGATATCCAGTACTGAGACCCTCGCGACAAAGTTACAAGCCGAACAAATGCAACACTGGGTAACTACGAGAAAAGACCCTGATGACATCTTTCGTCTGTTCAATCTCGACACGGCAGGGGAAAATATTTTCAGCAAACCTGAGTTGACTTCTTGGGTCAAATACGTCGACGACCTTAATGCAAAATATCCTGACGAACCAACGTCGATGGTTTCGACACTGACGAATTACCTCAGTGATGGTGTTCTGCTTAAAATGACGGAGGATGCCAAAATGTATGAACGAACAAAAGGAGTCGCCACCAAACTAGAATCGGAATGGCTCCAGGCCGGACTCAACAGCCGAACAACACCAGATAAAGTTCTGATCAATCTCGGTCTTGGAAGAGCAGCAGATACGCTTTTGGAGAGTCCATTGTTGAACATGTGGGTCAAGTACATGGACGCTTTCAACGCGAGATATCCCGACAAGAAAACGACAATGATCGAGGCATTTACTCACACATTTGGTGATTTCGATGCGACGAAGATGCTCCATGCCGCAAAGAAGAAAGATTGGACAAGAAACATTGCCACGGAATTGGAGTCTGCGCAGCTGAAAATGTGGTTGGACAGTAAGAAATCTACAGACGATGTCTTTAAGCAGCTAAAGCTTGATAAAGAGGCAAGTAGCTACCGATACAAACCGCTCTTCAACACATGGGTCTCGTAGATGAATTTCTTCATCACGGAAACCTCCTCCAACAAGAAGGCTAAGGTATTCTCAGCGCCAGAAGCTCGCTTCAGCGACAGACATCTGAATAAAATAGAACGCTTACCGAGTTGATCGGCACTAACCTAATTATCGGATGATTTGCCGGGTCCATCATATGGTCCGGCTAGGAGGTTTATTAGGTCACTTGGCTAGTTAGATGCCAACTAGGTAATTATCCCATCGCTACCGAACTAGTAGGGTTCAGTGCAATGCGATAGATAATACATGGGAGAACTGCTGTTCGGGAAAAAATCATATTTACTCGGTAAAAGGTAACTCGTTCGAAACAAACATAACAACAAAAGAAATATAATGCTTTTCACGATTATGGTTTACAGTAACTCATTCACCGATTTACCCAATCCATCGCGTGTTTACCTACAGGACCAAGTCAAAACGCCTAGCCAGTACACTTGTGGGACTACGACGACGTATTTTGCCTTAGCGTTGCCGCTAACTAACTATCACGTTTCATTCACTCCTCTACGAGAACAAAATGGAGAGTGTTATCGCGAAGCCCAGCTGTTGGTTTGCGTATCGGAGGCCCACCAACGGGAAACTGGAAGGCAGGGTCTGGGACCTGGACTAGTGGTAAGACATGCAACAGTAGGAGATCTCAGAGAACCAGGTCCATTGTAGCCTGTATAAGCGCTTGAACTTAAATTGCGAAGTGAGTTCATTAAAGCACGAGAAATCCTGTTCCTATCTCCCACTTCTCCTGTCCTCAGAGGTGGCGAGCTTCGTGGCCTGCTCACCACCAACCAATGTTCTTGATTATGAAGTTGCCGCGATGATGCGGCTCACACGTAGATTATGTAGTTTCCAGATGACGCGTCTCAAGGAGTCGATACCTTCATGTCGGCCGACGTCCTGGCACCAGCCTTGACGTAGATGCGGCGGCTGGCTTCACTCTTGCTCCACCGGCGCTACATCCATGTATGAGAAAGGGGCAAAGACCCTCGAACCGCTAATCTATATTTCTTTTTACCTTCTTTGGTGAACGGCGTTTAACCGTTAGGTTCGGTTCAACTTTTAACACCAGCACAATCTCATCCACATTAACTTAAGGCTATCATAAAGAAGTATCGCATAGGAGAAGTACCGTACGAAGAAGCGTAGACGCTGGTCAGCGGAATTAGGGACCCGGGAAGGCGATGCCAGCAAAGACGCTTTGACACAACTTAGCCAGGCATTCTAAAGCGGACTTTGTCTTCGGTATTTTTGTTGATGCCTACCATAATCGCGAGAAACATTATATTTCTTTAGTCGTTATGTTTGTTTCGAACGAGTTACTTTTTAGTAAATAGGGTTTTCACGAATCGCCTTATCGTTCGCAGAACAGCAGTTCTCCCATGTGCTATCTATCGCTTTGCACTGAATTCTACAAGTTCGGTAATAGCGATGGGATAATTACCTAGTTCGCATCTAACTAGCCAAGTGATCTAATTCTCAACGCAACCAGTAACTTTTCCAGGATAGAAAGCACTACAATCAAAATTCAACATCTTCATGATGCGCGCAATTTGGAGCCAGGTATCAAGCTTCAGTAAAATGTAGATTAATGCAAATACGTATAAATGAAAGAGACTGCAGCAATCACGGTGGATCCTACTGTGACAGTAGACAATGACACAGCAGATGAGAAATCATTTTGAGTCTGGGCATCACACGTGTCACACAGAATAGTCGCTCCGTTGGAAGCATCAGCTAAAGCTGATTCATTAGCAGCACAGACGACGCACGAGTTCCCGATGCAGTTGTATAGGCACGTGCACTCGCCGTTGAAACAACCTGCATTGGATCCATCTCCGCAATCAACCTCATCGCATTCCGTGCCAGCACAGTACTTACCATTTGCATCATCCTCACACGCGCACGTACTATTTCCCAAGCACGTCCCCATGTCATTGCATGCCGTAGTATCTCCCTCTGAGCAGATCTCACACTGAGGCCCACTCCATCCGGTGTAGCAAATACACTTGCCACCTTCACAACCACCATTTCCAGCGCAAGTACCACTGCACTTGGCAAAAATGGCAACAATTTCTTCAACACTGGTTGTCGGTAGTGACTCCAAGAGGGCAACACGTTCATCAATTGGTGTCACCCAGTCATCCTTAACAAAACCGCCTGTGTCAGCGGACTGAGGATTGAATGCCCAGTAAAATGAGCCGATCGACTTCTCCTCCAGATACGCGGACACAGCATTCGCCCACTCCTTGTTCTTGTCCTTCATCTGAGCACCCCACGACCCAACAACCACCGCCTGCCCAGTCTCCTTGGGTACGAACCCAAAGTATTCATCCCACAGATCCGGCATATTATCCGGGAAGCTCGAATCACTCCACCACGGCGACTTGTAATCCACACCAGGTGAGATCAAATGTGGGCTGTACACCAGTTTCTCCATATTGTTCAATTTAACGGGATAATCCTTCGCTCCTTGCAGCGATCCACCTGCTTGTCCCCACTTCATACTGACTCCTTTAATGTTCGTCTGCACTCCTTCTACAAAAATCAGCAACCGTGGGCACTTTTTCAGTACCGCATTGCCAATCTTAGCGGCTTGTAAGTTCCAGTCTGTGTCTTCATCTCCTTTACCCCACGTCGCTTTTCCTTTAGGTTCGTTCTTAATATCAATAGCGAATACATTCCACGCTCCAGGATCGTCACAATATCTCGTCGCGAGTTTCTGTAGTGCTGGCGTGATATCATCAGGCACAGCAATGTCCGGGAAGTCTGGTTCCGATGCTTCGATCCGGTGACTGTCAAACATGATGAGGATGTTGCGTTTGCGCGCCTCCCGCACGATCACGTCCAGCACTTCTAGATACGTTTTGCCCGACAGTGACGGACTTCCACCGGTCTGTGTGCTCTTGACTTTAGGGTCGTCAATCACAGAGTCCATGGCCAACGGCAGTCGAAGAGCATTGATGTCGTACGTGGTGAACAGGTCCATGGCATCACCAATAGTGGTGGCAGACGGCCACAAGCCTTGCACCACCAATTCAATTGTCTCTGCATAGAATTGCAACAATGACAACAGCTTAGAATTGCTATTAGGAGAGCGGGAAGGACGTTAAAACGCACCGGAACCGAACCAGTTGATGCCTTTGATGTGGAACGTCTCGTTGTCTGCCTTGAGCTGTCCATCTACCGAGCGGAAGTCGATGAAGCTACTGCCAGCATTGCACGCGGAGAGCGAGGCAGTTGCAGCCAAGAGGCTGAGAAAGCGAGACGCCATGGAGCTGCTACAAGTGGGGGGACGCCTGGAAGTTGCACAATGATAGTGGTTATGACGACAGAACGCAAAATTAGATTATTTTGGAGGTGATTAAGGTAATTAGTAGGATTTACGCTTTCGAGTCAGACAAGAGTGGTACAGTATGGACGAACAGCGAAAACAGAATGTAACGACTGGAGCGATGGGTTCAAGACGTCACTCACGTTGGACTTTTTGCAAAGAGCAGATTTCCTGTTCTAACGGCGACAGCCTGCGCACTAAGGGAGTCAACGACATACAGGCACACACTGATCTCATACAAGCAAACGTGTATTATCAAACATCCAGCTTGTTATTTATGCCAACCTCTAGATGCGTTGGCAACTCCGCCTGTTGTGGCCACTTTGGCCACAGTTTGAAAAGGTCCGCTTCACCTTTTCGACTTTCGTGTTAATATCGTCTCTCCTTCTTCCTCCTACGCTTCGAGCCGCCATTCGGGGGGATAATGATGAAAATTTCTGGTTTGTTCTTCAATACGAGCTACAGTGTTAATGGATACCAGAGTCAGCCTCAGCTCCATACAGAGCAGAGGTGGCACCAATTTTGCTACAGTCCTCAGCAAAAGGAAATTGCTGAGCAGACCGATCGAGATAGTCTAACGCTGCAATGAAAAGCTTGCAATGAATCTCATATTGATCAAAAATGGCATTCCGTACTGGCATTTCATTGCAATCCTGATGTGAATAAAACTACCATGACTGATAAAAAGCCGCTTCGTGTTTGTTCCTGTGATCTTAGCAGTGTGACTTCGAAGCGCCAATCCCTCTGATACCTCAGCATTGTTCCTCCTCGATTTTCTGCAACTAGCTGTACAACCATATGAGACCCCGCAAACAAAATGATACTTAATATGCATTTTTGTGTTTTCGAGATATCGAGCTACCAAGTCTGTCCATTGGTTTTCGTACTTATTCGAACTCGCGAGAAACGACGATTTTCTCCTCTGACACAATAAATTACGCGGGCATCAAGTGGAGTCGATGAGCTCGGCCAGAAGAGATTCGCCTTCTTCGGCAGAGGGTGAGCGTTCGACAGGAGGAAGGGGTATCTCGGATACGGAATCGGCATTGGTAAGCTCCAGTAGTGACTGTTCTGAGACGGACTTGTCTCCTGTCGCCTCCATTGTGGGAGATGATGACTATGAGACGCACGAGAGCTGCGAGGAAAACACTGCGGAAAACGAAGATCTAAGTTTATATTTACTCGATGAATCAGTTGCTGATCAGACTGCTTGCTTGGTCCGTGAAGATCCCTGTGAAGCAAAATGCTTAAAGGGGAAAGAGGGAGATCTGGGCAACTTTCTTACCTCTCTTTCGATCATGGAGAAGGCGGAGCGTGTGACTAGTTTGATAACAGCACTGGCTGTCCTTATGGAGACCGACATACGGAAGTATCAACGTGGCCAAGGGCTCCGCAACACGTTTTACTATTCTCTGCCTCTGGTAGGGCAAGTTTAGCATCCTAACCTTTTGTTCTTGATATGGAGTAAAACTCGTGACTATCCAGCGCTACCAATCAATGATAAGAAGTGGTAGATTTTCCGCCAAACCTCACGGGAACAAGGACAACAAGAATGCTAGAGTCGTTGATTTGAGTTGGCTCACTGGATGGTTTGAAGGGTTTGCGAAGGAAGTGGGAGATATCGTGCCTGTCAGAGTGAGACATAAGAAAAGCGTTGGTGGTCAAGCGCGAAAGTACTACAGCTCTGAACAATTCACATTTCTACCGGCATAGTTTACTTGAGACAGTTTGTACGACGAGATTCACGAATTCGTGGAGCTGCCCCGGATCCGAAGACGAGAACCCGCAAAATCATCGATGTGCAAGCTTCTATCTCTGCATTGTCCTACGATTCGTATTCGTTCACCCCGCGACATGCGATGTTTGTTCTATCTACCTTACTAAGATGCGTCACAGCGGAGCAATCGCTGATGCATCTGAGGACTTTGGCGGGCACACGGAAGCAGCACGTCGAATGAGGCGAGCTGACATTAGTATCATTTTGATTTGACCCATTATTATGCCTAACAAAACAATACTGCCTTTTCAGAATGGAATACAAAAATGACATGAAGTCATGCAATGATCAGCATGCTGTGTTGGTTATGGTTTTCAGCCAAAATCTTAGTTGTCCTAGTGTGTCCTAAACGCTGTCTATGTGGTACTTCCTCTCACTATTATCCGTTAGTGTCTTTGGTATTTACTACGCCAATGATTCTAAGCAACATAACTTCATCTACGATTAACGCGTGAGTGGAAAGGGGACCGACCAAGTTAACTCCATGCTGTACGATTTTAAGTAATTTCTCGACAGATACGACGCCTCACTGTGAATGTTGATAATTGCGGTGGACAAAACAAGTCGAATCACGTGATACACTTTTTACTGGCACTTGTTCACCAAGAGATTTTTGACGAAGTGGGTTTCAAATTTTTTGTGCGAGGCCACACCTAAAATGCGTGTGACAGAGGTTTCGGTCGAATAAGGAACCGCATGACTCGGGTAGATTGCTAGACGGTTAACGATATCGTTAACGTAGCGGATGCAGCTAAACCTTCTTCGGTGAAGCATATGCAATCGGGTGATGGCATTTCCAAGGACGTCAAAACGATACTCTGTCAATTGTTCAAACCTTTATCATCCATGCAAAAGTGCCACATTTTCTCGATGAGCAAGAGTAACTCAGGGTGGTCACCGGTAAGGTGCTTGCAGATGACGAGGGAGTCTTGGAAGACGTTCGGCTGAAATTCGACGGGGTGAAAACCACCAGTAAAGTCAAGCTGATGTTTGATCAGTTTTTTGTCTCTCGCACTTCCAAAGCCTAACGCTGAGGAACTTGATCAAATGTACTAGAATATCCGACCGTTTGTGCCGACGGAGTATTAGGACGGCGATCTCAATGTGACTATCGAAACGGTTGCTCTGTCGAAAGAAACAAAGCGTGCTCGGCTGAAGCACCGTACAAAAATGGCGATGGAGGCGAAGAGAAATCTAGATCAACAAGACGAACTGTCGTTCGTGCAGCAACTAGAAGATGCTATGGAGGAGGTAGCAGAATCTCAGTAGCAGACAAAATCTGTACCACAAAAGAAGAGGGCCAAGAAATCAACGGGCAGTTAATAGGCAGAAAGAAATGATACATATGTCACAGGAGTCTAACAAAATGATACTAATGTCGATGTTGGATGCGCAAAATATGGATATCTAAACGTAGACGCATCATTAAGACGTGTTAAGACATGCATTCGAAGCACAACAAACGGTTATGCATAAAAACCAATAAAATATTGTTCATTTTATCTTACATTTCGAGATAATAGTTTCAATAGCTCATAACGGAAAAAACTTATTAGACACCATGGGCAAGTTAAGGGCTTTAAATGACCCCAAAACACTAGTATTTACGGTGGTGATCATCGTTCACAAACTAATTAAATGCACATTAGTATCATTTTGTTTGACGGAGTCTTGTATCATGACGAACCGCATAGCACGCGCCACGATGCTGCTGTTTGCCTCTACAACAGGGACAGGTGGTGGCGGTGAGGGCGACGACACTGTGTCGTCGACACTATCGACGCCATGGTGTGGAGGTCGTACAAATCGGTTCTGCCGATGTGCACCACGTGTCCTCTTGTTGAATGGAGAGTCGCTCAGAGTGCGCCCCACTCGTTGCGGGCAGCAGGCTTGCCCTGTCTGCCTGAAGAGTTAACCCTTTCGCGAGCCATTTATCTCAACTATAGTATACAAATCTAAGATATTTGCTTCTCAAAGGGCGCATTTTTCGCCCTTTAATGAATTCACGGTACTGTTCTGGCATGTCTCATGAGACATGCGATCTACTGTGATTTGTTTGGATTTGCTGGTGCATACGATTGTACTCATTTGACTTAACTTCATTATGCTGTATGATTACATGATGATTACGCAATCGTACCGTATTTCATATGTCTCAAAAAAAGGTGTATATTTAGTTGAACTTTAGTAAAAGGGCGAAAAAATCGCCCTTTAAGAGAGGTATTTCGTACCGTGTTTTGGAAACCAACTAAAAGGGCGATTTTGCGCCATTTCACCGCGAAAGGGTTAAATTAACAATGAAACAGAAACCTCTTAAACTGTTAAGTATTTGTATTAAGCAAGTACAAGAGGAAGTTCAGATCACCATATGCGATCTGGATAGTACAAGCAGAGAGCTGCCTGCCATCCATAGTGCGATGACGAGTAGAGGAGTGAGGAAGTCGAGGACGCAGTCCGAAGACGAACTCACTTCCTCTTTTGTCTCAGACACCGAGTACGGCTCTAGAGCATAGGTATTATAATAGAGGTTAAAGAGTAATAAAGTACACTATTGTGATTTTCCTGTGAGTTTTGTAAGCGTCATTTTAACACCCCTGCAACTCCGCGTCTTGCACAACTAGTCCAGGAGCTCCGTGTTTTGCTGCAAAGAGTTTCAGTGCTGGACAAAAGGATAACACACCCTAACATTTCCCGCCTAACTCGTTTACTTTTTCATTTGAACGTCCAAACTTCGACCAATGAACGACCGTATGACGTCCATTACTTCAATCAAATTTGAGCTAAATCTACAAAGTATTGAAAGGCTTTCTAAACAAGTGACACTTGAAAAAATACTAGCCGAGCACCGCCACTACGCGGCTGTAGTTAATGGTTGGTTGGTACTGGCTACACTACTACCATTCAAGGTGTTTTAGCTTTAACTACCACCGCTCCGCTACAAATTATCCTGATCGAAGTATAAACGGTATTTTGTCCACTAATCATGCAGAGTATCCAACCCAACCTATAACAATTACAGGCTGTATCTAGAATTCGTTCCGCACGCTGCACTATCATATACCGTGCAGAAGTAGTCACCCTCGTTTTGCTCGCTCCACTATATATGATAATGTGTGACATGTTTAATTTTAAAGTTATACTGACCTACCGGTAAGTATCAATTTGGCTATTACATCCAGCGTATCTGTCTCCATATCGTGTATTGTCGACCTCCGTCTAGAGTTGTTCTTCATACTCGCTAGACTACTGTACATACTGTCCGCCCGTTGCTTCAGCTTCAAATATCGCCGTTCCGCTACAGATTAGTCTGAATGATATATAAATGCTATATTGTCAGCAGACCGCGTAAACTTTCATGTCAAAGCAATCAAAGTTGACACCAGATGTCCAAATCCACCAAAATTGGCGCCAGATATAAGTGGTAGCTTGGAATTCGTATGCAGCACAGTAGTAGCAATCATCGTGTCGATCCACTACTCGCGATGCCCAGGTTCAGCATCGTGTTTCAGCCAAGTTTCGTGGTGGCCTCCGATTAGTACCACTTTGGCTATTTCACCTTATTTGTTGGTCTACATAATGTGTATTGCTGACCTCCATCAGGGTTGTTCTTAGTTCCTGCTACACTACTATATATACTGCCAACCATTTGTCTCCGCTTTAAATATTATCGCTCCGCTCGCTGCTCGAGTTCCACTACAGATTAGCCTAATTTTGGTCTAAATGTTATTCTGCCCACCGACCGTGCAAAGCGTCATGCCCAAAACAACCAAAGTTGACACCAGATATCAATGATAGAACGAAATTTGTTCCGTTCGCTGCACTATCATGTACCACGCAATAGCAGTAACCATCATTCCGCCATTCCCACTATCGTTATCGTGTTTAAACTAATTATTGCATGGTCTACTGTTGGTAGCACTTCAATTCTTCCTTTCAGTTATCTGATATCCATTTCGTGTAGTGTTAACCAACGTGTTGGGTTGGCCCCAGTAGCCGCATGCCGTTTGGTCTCAGAATCGCCATTATTGTTGGTACCGTGTCGTGACAGCATCACTTCGATCCACTGCATTTAATTTTAGAATATATATATAATGTTTTGCCTGCACCATACATCGTGTTGCTTTTCACACCGTTAGATTCCCAGATCGTGCATCGTGTTAAAACCCGTATCGTATCGTGTCCTAAACCGCGTTGTCCACATCCAGTGTATCGTGCTACACTATGTTCATAGTAACCTATCATCGTCTAATCCTTCGTATCGTGTTAGGCGGGCAGTTGTGTACAGCGACAATAGTCTATTGTTGTAGTCCAAGAACCGAATATCACGTTGGTCACATCGTCTATCGTAACGACCCCAGCATCTTGGTAACCACTGTATAGTGTGCCAGTAGGGGCATGTGGTAATTCTAGGTATTTTATTGTATTTGCTATGCAGTACGCCTGAGTTCTATACATATTTCTCAAAACACATACCCCGTAAAAACCGTTAAGTATTTGACAGTACCAAAATGTCGTGTGTATTCGTACATAATACACTAGTCACTATTCTTCGCTTTCTTGTGACGACGACATGGCTTCATACGGCGGCGACGGCGCTTGCGTTAACGCTGAGGTGGGTGGGCCCATTGTCGACATTACGATGGCGAGGCGCTCCTGGCGCAGCTCTGATCTCAATGGCGCACGTGGGGGGCCGCCACTTCTCGGTGCCAAAACAGACGTCTGCGTGGCCCATTCGCACACGCGTTGCAACGCCGAGCTGTAAGTCTCTTATTGGGGTCTCCAAAGGCCTCCCACGATAGTAGCGTCAAACAACAGGCGCATAGTCTGCGGGGGATCATGCCGTCTTTATCTACCGGCCCCAGGCGGATCGTGGCAGAACAGGTAGTACACACGCGCTCCATTATGGTAAATCGTGTTAAACACAATACAATATTATCTACCAATCAGATTGATTTATATTTGTGTCATTTTGTGCCAATCACGTTCTAAAGCATTGATAAAATCGCAACAAATGTATCCTCCATCGCACAACTTCGACATAACGTTACAACTGCACTAGCATACACGTATATAATATATATGGCGGCTGGTATGTCCTACTGCAATGCATACCCGCAGAGTACCTTGTACTCGTGTCCTCATGACATGCTTTAAGGTTAAATACTGGGAATGTGTTTCGAAGACTCACTAAAGTGCGATATGTTGATTATATCTCCCGAATATTGATCAATCGGGGCCGCCTTCGCTTCACTCGACAGCAAAAGAGCCGATCAGGATCGCGCGCGCAAGGCCAATGGCGAAATCGTACTTATGGCAGGTGCTCGCCAAAAAGCAGACGGACAAACGGACACAGTACTCGAGTTGAAAATTTTAAATTTTGATTTCAAGGGTTTGAAACTGCACCTGTTCAAAAGAACAACACACTTTTAACTTGATTTTAGCATGGAAAAATTATGTTTACACATAATTAAAAAATCGACTCGAGTACCGTGTCTGTTCGTCCGTCTGTCCATCAGCTTTTTAGTGAGCACTTGCCATAAGTACGATTTCGCAATTGGCCTTGAATACGCCGAACGGACCCTGATTGCCTTTTTTGCTGCCGAGCGACGCGAAGGTGGCCCCGATTGGCCAATATTCGGGAGATATAATCAACATAATCGTACTTAATGCAATCATTTGGTGTGGTCAACATATCGCACTTGATTGGGATCTTTCTAATACATGTTGCCTCCGATTCTAAATAGAACAAATACGAGAACAGCGTGTGCTGCAAGAATGCGACACGGAAGGCAGACTAGGCGCAGACAACACACGACCACCTATATGAATACTATAGACAGCGTAATGCCAATTTTGGTGTGAAGAAACTTGGTAGTTCAGAGATGATTGATGTAGAAGCCTATGATTGGTAAAAATAAATTGATTGACATTTCTAAAATGAATGATACCCTGTTTGCTGCTTTGTATTGCTGCTTTGTATGCGACTATTTGATCCAAAATTGACACAATATATGTACAATTGTGACACAATACAGTTATGACCGAGGCTAGGATTAACCTAAGCCAGGCCAAGACCATTGGACGATTTAACACAATACACTAATGGCTGATACCGGGATTTAAGTATAATAGAGGGGGACATACCAAAACATTGTACCTGATTGGCAAGAATTAACGTGAAATCGGTTGTCCTCGTAAAACGATACCAGCACGATGGGGCTAGGTGATATTATAGGCTACCGGAGAAACTGAGACGATAGTGACTTCACGATTCTTCCTATCACCGGTGATATCATGGTCCAGAGACCGATGAGACAAGAGTAGTAAAAGGATAGGGAGAGTGAGACTACAAAACCAATTGCGCTGATAGAAAAGACAAAGCGGAGGTTAACACGGTAGCTGGAAGGATCAACAAGATAACACGATACATAACGACGATCCATAGTCCAACATAATACACAACACATGATACTGGGTGGATCGCGTACGCTATACGCGAACCAACGTTCAAGTAGCAAACAACACGATAATAGGACCAAGAAAGCAGAGATGAGCACAACGTTGATATTGAACCGATACCACGATGGAACAGAACTAGTCAATACTGTAGCGACATAGGACGGAATCTAACACGAGAGTCAGGTATAATACACGATGGAGACTGGTACGACATGCAATGAGCGATCAACGCAATACAGGATCGAACGCGATGCACGATAGAGAGGACCCCAAAAGTCTAAACGGAAAGCGACACGCGATACTGTCAACTCTAAACCAGTATCACATTTGATACGTGATATTTACTACCAGAATAAAATAATTACTATGGACCATGCTTGTATCGGAATTGAAGATAAGGAAAAAAATCTATGCATGCCTGACAATAAAAGCAGTGGAGCGAGCTCTCAGAGCGATTGGGACGAGGATGATAGTTTGCTGAGGAGACCAACCTAAGAACGATTAAGACGTCGTCACTGTGAACAACAGCGCATGAATACTAAGAACAACCCTCGAGAGAGGTCTGCAGTACACAAAAATGGAGACTAACATATTGGCGGAATAGATAAAGTGGTAATAACCATTTGCCGACACGATACGGAACTCCGAGCATCGCGAGTAGTGGAGCTCACATAGCAAGCGAAACGGGGATTGCTACTTAAGTGTTGGTCAAGATGTACAGCGACCACGTAGCCGCGAGTGAAACGAATTTCACGCTATCATTCATCTCTGGTGTAAACTATGGTGGTTTTGGGCATGGTATTATACGTGGTGGGCGGATTGTATTTTTAAGTAGAAAATATACTAATATGTAGTGGAGCTCGCGTAGCGAGCGGAACGGCCGAACTTAAAACTGAAACTAAGGGTGAGCAGTATATATAGTAGTGTAGTGAGTACTAAGAGTAATTATAGACGGAGGTCGATAATACACGATATGGACACTCACACGTTGGGTGAAATAGTTGAAGTGAAACTAACCGTAGGTCGACACGACATTAAGGTTAAGCATGATACTAAACTCACAAATATGATGCGATGATTGCTACTTCTACATGGTATATGATAGTGTAGCGAACGCGCAGCCACGAGCGAAACGGGTTCCACCAATCACTGATAGAAGCTGTAATTGTTGAAGGTTGGGTTAAAAACACAGCACGATTAGTGGACAAAATTCTCTGGATATTTATTATCCAGAGTTTTAGGTGGGATCGCAGACCGTCTGGAAACTTGTATAAATACATAGATCAGTACATATCGTAATTTAACGAAACTTCACTCTCTATTATAAAGAGTCACAAGCGGTCGGGAAATCGAATACCTGTCCTCATTTTTATCACAACCAGGTGAATGTTGACCCATCCGGACACTAACAACCTTCGTACGACCTAACAATAAGTAACATTCGTGCAGCATTCACGTAACATCAACGGGACCTGATGTGGCGAAGGAATGGCGATTGGCTCGATGATCGAGTGCACGAAAAACGTAACAAGCCATTTCAAGCTAGCGAATGGCTCTATTGGGACTGTTGTTGCAATTACGCTAGCTCAAAATGATGGTTTTCAAGTGCGTGTCGTTGATGGAATTGAAGAGCATCAACACTATACCTCCTGATGTTGTGTTCGTCAAGCTATGGAATTGAAGAGCATCAACACTCTACCTCCTGATGTTGTGTTCGTCAAGTTTAAGGATTATTCAGATTGCTCCTTTCACCCGGTTCCTGCCAACGATGCTAGAGAGGAATCAGCGTGAAATTGCCAGATCGACAGTTCTCTGTATGCATACGCCAAGTGCCGTTGGTACTTGCATACTCTCTCACTACGGAAAAATGCCATCCAACACGACGTTCACCACAACGATCATCATTTTATGTTGCGGTGACGCGGGTCAAAACTTTACGTCAGCTTTATCTCATGACGCCCCATACAAATCAGTTTCTGGAGTACTTCATTCCAAGTCAAGACGCACTTCGAGAGAGCTTGAGACCGCTGGCACGAACAATCTGTCTCTAAGTATTTCAATTGCTAAATTTCTAGTGCATGTTATATAAGGCTTCATCGAGGATGTTTTGCTAACAAATTTGTTCTGTAATACAGATCGATATAAATATCCAGAGCTTCTCCGGGCTACGCACGGCATTAGTAACATATATATTAAAAATTCAATATATTGAAATCAGGATAATAGCGGACCGTTGGTTGTTAAAGCTAAATTACATCATGCGGCCGGTATGTAGAACACTATAACCAGTACCAACCAACCATCAACTACCGCCGTGTACCGGCGGCGCCCGGTTAGTGGTTTTACAATGCGGTTGAAAGATCAGCTCACCAAATATGAGCACGGGTAGATCGACGCGTACGCGTCGGAGGGATTAATGCAAGTCAAATTGCTTCTGCTGTGGGTTGTTCACGATCGACTGATCTGTAATGGTGTGGGGATGCTTCTGGGCGGATGGTACCACCACACTTGCTCGCTTAGATAGTCATCAGGATTTACAAGTCTACACCTACACGTTGTCGAATCATATATTGACCGTCACTTTATCACTTACTTTACATTTCAGCACGATAATGCCAGTATTCATTCATCGACACCACGAAGGAGTTCCTGGGTGAGTATGCGGTGAACATCGTGACCTGACCGGCATTGTCACCAGATCTTAATCCTATAAAGAATATCTAGTACTACTCAGCGAGCACGGTTTATAACAGAGAACGCTAAACAAAGAAGATATCATTTGCAAAATCAAGGATTAGTGGGAGAACATGCCTTTCGCTGGTGGAAGGAGATAATTACTGGTGGAGATCTGAGTGCGTCGTGCAACTGCTTGGAGGGAAGAGAGAACAGTGACTCAGAGGTAGCGCTGAACAAGATCTGCTAGGTAGGAGGTGCGCTAGTCAGCGTAGCTAAAGCAATATCGCTTACTTTATTACTTCACCGTGCTCAAGTGGCGATCTAGCAGCCTGAGAGCATCCTAGGTCCCTAACATTCGGCTATCCCTAGTTGGTCCTCTCTATGAGGAAGCGCTGCATCCAAGTGTTCAAAGCAGACGGCAAGATCATTATCCTCTGAGTTTATGTGTGCACATATTTTTTTAAAATTAAATTAAGTTTAAAAAGTGTGCTATTCTGTTGACCAGGTGCAGTTTCAAACACTTGTATAGAAAGTCTCTCGATACATTGTAGATTTAGCTCAAATTTGATTGATGTAATAGACGTTATACGGTCGTTCATTGGTCAAAGTTTGGACGTTCAAATAAAAAAGTAAACGAGTTAGTCGGGAAAATGTGGGGTGCGCTATCCTTTTGTCCAGCACTGTAATAATGCAAAACAGATTGGGATAACGCCTGATCATACACGACAAATAGGGTAGACCGCTGGCCACTTGTTGACTAAACGTTTGTATGTACCCTTACAATTTTTAGGTACGGTTTAATTGATTTATCTTGTTTTCTACATGATAACAAAATTTTCGTTCCTTGAAGGGTACATAACAACGGGGGTTAACAACCTGGACAACATTTTTCAACAACTACGACGACAACATCACGTTCACAGTTTGATCGGGTTTACACTCCGTGAAGGGTTACCTCCTTACATTCATCGAAACACTTTACAACAATTATCACTAGTCAGGTGACAGTTGTATTCGAATGTTATACATTCGACACTAAAACATTGCGAAATTGTTCACTGAATTCTGTTGTAGTAATACCAAATCCGGAACTTTCACGTACGTCACTGTAGTCTTTCATGACGGGAAAGAGGTTGAGGAATTATAGTCGTATCGCACCCACATCGTAAATGCATTTTGTCCATCTCACCATTTCATCTAACTTCGTCGCATCGACGAGATTGACTTTTGCCGTTCCTTTCTCGTCATCGCCACTTTCTTCTCACTCCTTGTCAGCACGACCGTCGTTGCCATGGTAGCGGAACAACCTCTTTAGATAACCGAGCTTTTGGTAGGCCCTCCTCACGGTGAGGATGCATCAGTGCTGTTACAAGGCGAGGTCCATACCGTACGAGCTATCAGTTGACCGAGCCACGACAACGATGATTGTGGGCGTGGATCGCAGGGCCGGCGGCTCGATGGATACTGTGGCGCACACGACTGCGATCTGGTTTGGGTAATGAACTAGTGGCTGAATATTCGAGTGCAGGGCGAAGTGATTGCGCTTTAGCTGGTGGATAGCTCGGTAATGGCTGTTGATGTTGATATGCGACGGCTACAGGCTGGTTGAGGATACGAAGTGCTAGGTGCGCAAGCAGATAGCGCCCACGCAACTGGCGGTGTAAACAAGACTTTGGCTGTGGACGCTGAGGTGGAGGCGAGCACGACCTCTGAGGCAGGGTTCAGTCCGGAATTCGCCGGCTCAAGGGCAGATTAGCGGGATACACGAGCGGACCGGATGGAGAACCGAGCGCCTACCGTAGATCTCTGGACGGACTGACAGATGAGCGTTTGCTTTAATCCGTTGCGTTATAAGCGCGGTCGCCGTCGTTGTAGAGGCCCAAGTGGCTAGGCGAGCGTACGTCAAGTACTTCTATGCGGTACACGGGTGTAGTCTGGTATACGAACAGGTTTGGGTTGGCAGTTGGACGCGGAAGTTTCAGCGAGCTGAAGAACAGAAATATAAAATTGGTTGGGTCACCAACTAGGTGCACACCGGTGCGCAGAAAGCAGTTACGGCCAAGAGTACTTTGGTACCGTGATCAGTACTGGATGCCCCAAGCCCCGCGTGCAGGTCAGCAACAAAATGTGTAACGGAATGACATGAGATGTACCTCAGATAGGTACCCCCTCTAGAAGTAGATATACTTCTGTGAGTATTCGTTTTAGGTACTCACTCGTGGGTGGTGTGGACCACATCACTGTGACGTAGGTCTGGTGGCTGAGGGCCAACCTGCAGCGGGGCTGCCATAGCTTTGCGTCAGAGGAAGACGTACGACTCAGAGAGTCAAAGGGAGGGTTCTATCGGAGAACCCAAACACAGTCCGTAGGACTAGATAAAATGCAAACTGAATGTATTGATCTTGCGGCTCTGCCGCTTACGGTGCGAATACCTGCACCTCACTATAGCCTATAGCTAACGCTAGATACTAGCTCAATGAGTGGACCTGAGGCCACACTCCTCAACAGAGGTAACCCTTGTGTCATACAGACGAAAAGGGTAACCTCACGTGTAACCCCGTTACACTCTCCCCCATCAAACTGAAGAACACCCGTGTTCCTCCAGTTGAGGTCACACCACGTCACGTGGCGAATCTTTCTGCTCAACGAGCACATTCTTCAAACTGCTGCGCGGCACATACACATGCCCGCAGCTCCTGGGTCTCCAGACCACAGTTCACAACCGTCGCGCGCCAGCGCTTCTTCGTCAGGGCATAGCCCAAGTGCATCGCGTCTCTCAGTGAGAGAATACTACATCGCGTATCGTCGCCGCCACGGCATACAGCCCATGGCACCTACGCAAGGTGACCCTCCGCCACCAACTGGTCCAGGACCAAACACCGGGTACGGTTTAGTGCCCGAGGATGAGCTCGACTACGAGGAGAGCACTGGGGGATCACCCTCGCGTATGTCGGAGGTCTCGGCACCACGCTCACCAGAGCAACGGCAACTACGAACGCCTAATCCGTTCCCCGAACGACCATCGCCGCTGAGATCCCTATACGGTGGATCAGCGCTATCCTCACGCGAGGAAGGGGAAATCCCTGAGGCCAACATCATCACCAACCCGTTGGATGAGGCCCAGGGCCGACGGTTGGAACAACTGCGTGGTGCTCCACGCTCCAACGTTCCAGAGGCTCGACCCTTGGTGAGCGATTCCCAACGGGACTATGGCTTCCGGCCCCGCGACCCCGCGGTTGTTGCTCGGGAGGCTGCCCAGCAACTCTTGACAACGTACGTCATCGGGCCCGAGGCCACAACACCTGACCAGGTGGCCGCACGTACTCAGCTCCGTGAGCAGTACTTGACGCCCCAACGGACAACTCCGTCGGAGTATGCTCAGCGTCTGAGCGACCAGAGCAACAACCTGTCCGTCCCGGACATGCGGAGGATCCCAGTGGTCTTCCGACCTGGTGAGCTCTCTCACGAAGAAGACGCGCAGTTCCAAAACTGGGTGGAACACTCGCGCAAGTTGTCTTCACTTGTAGCTCTACGAGCTAACTTCAGCAAGCAAGACGTTCTGCTTGAACGTCGGCTGCGCTTCCGATATGCAAAGCGAAAGGTCAACGACCTATTACGATCTCATAGATCTCGCCCCCATGGGGCTACTGCGTCGCGCGATACTCAACGATCGAGCTCTCGCGCGCGCTCTGACACATCGTCAACACGCTCTAGCACCGGGAAGCGCGAGCAGACCGACGAGTCGGTCGAGGGCGCGACTGCCGCCTTGGGTGCTCCCGATCAAAAGCGTCCACGACGTCAGGGCAGTCTTGCCGGAGCGGCACTTCATACTCCCATGACGGAGGCATGCCCCGCCATTTCACCAGATACTGGGTATGACCACGGCGCCGCCGGCGCTTCAACAATCGCTCCAAGTGGTAGTGGAGCTCCCCATGCTGATCCAGCTACGCCGGAGGGCGCCTATCCTCCGCTGGATTCTCGCTATGCGACGGCTGACCGCGTGCACGCTGTGGAGCGTGAATTCGCACAGCACCGCGGTTTCCGCGACTGGGTGGCGGGCCAGCTCTCCCGCTTCGCGGATGACCTGGAGCAGGCTGAACACCATGTCGACGAGGTCGCAGACCAGGCCTCGCAGGGCGTTGAGAGACTTGGGAACCAGCAGGCAGACCGCATGGCGGCTCTGGAGCGCTCGAATGTTGAGCTGCGCGACTTGATCGCTCGTCTGCAGGGTCAGATTGATCTGCTGGTGCGCTTGCAGCGGAGCGGCGCTCAACAGTAGCCGTTGGCTTTCCACTCGGTGCTAGCGCTTCCGCGCTCACCTGGCTCGGGTCCCGGTATGGCTTAAGCAAGCCTACGTAAAACACCGGGTGGGTGCGCATCTTCTTCGGAAGATTGAGCGTGTACGCCAGGCCCTTCTTGGCCACAACCTTGAACGGTCCGATGAAGCGAGGACGCAACTTCGTCTTGAAGACCGCAGAGACTGCATGTGTAGGTAGGTTTTTAGCGTTTAATAAAACCAGGTCTCCGACCTCAAAGTTCCACACATTTCTTCTGCCTCTTGCATCCGCTTGTTCCTTTTGAACGCCTTGGCTTTCAGCCATCGCGACACGTACGTGACGTAAAACGCTGAGGCGTAGTGACAGGAAGTCATCCACTTGTTTCCGCACAGCGGTAGGGCTGACGTCAGCTAGCCACTCGGCTTCTCCCCCATCAAGCCCAGAGTCACGACATGACGGCGTCAACGGGACGCGAGGGTGCGTGAGGCCATTCACATAGAACGGGGTGAAGCCTGTCGAGGCATGCACCGCATTGTTCATTGCGAACTCCACAACAGGGAGCATGGCACTCCAACGCTTCGGCGTTTCAGCGCAGACGCTGCGCAGAATGTCTTCGACAACGCGATTCGCGCGTTTAGTCTGACCGTCGGTCTGCGGATGGTCCGCCGTAGACATATCCAGTCTAGTGCCTAGCACCTTAAACACCGCGGACCATAACTCACCCGTGAAACGGGGATCACGGTCAGAAACAATTGACTCAGGGAGTCCGTGCTGTCGAAAGACACGATCCAAAAACAGCGACGCTGTACCCTTACCATCAATGGTATCCGGCACCGCCGCTAAGTGAGCCATCTTGCTCAATCGGTCCACAAAGACCACCACGCCTGTGTTGCCTGCCGAATCCTTCGGCAGACCAAACACAAAGTCCATACTAATGGACTGCCAACACCCAGAAGGGACAGGCAAACTCGCCAAAGGCGCTGCCGAATGCGGCGAGGGTTTCACCCGTTGACACGACTCACACGTACTCTCGTACGATTTCACCCACTTGTATAGTTTGGGCCACCAATAATCCCGGCTCACAGAGCCATAAGTCTTCTCACGACCAAGGTGACCGCTCAGCGGAACGTCGTGTGCCTCATAGAGGATACGATACTTCAACTCCTCATCATGAGGAACCACCACTCGGGGGGTATCATCCGTACCCGTGCTGTAATACAGCAAACCTCCCTCGAGGGTATAGCGATGTAATCGCGCTCGCAGCCGCGCAGACAGGGTGACGGTTGAGTCTTTAAACTTCTCGCTCCCAAGAGCACGTAGCACAGCTACACAAACATCATCTCGTGCATACGCCGCACGGATCAGCTCTGTTACAGACGAGCTCACGCTCGTAACATGAGCGAGCTCATAGTCCGGTCTGCGCGAAAGCGCATCGGCAAGAGCATTTTGCCTACTAGGCTTATACTTCACCTCGAAGTTGTACTCCGCAAAGAAGGAGAGCCAACGGGCCATCCTCTGCGAGAGGTGTGGCGACTGTGTCTAGGTGCGTAATGACGCATGATCAGTGAAGGTCACAAACGGCTTAGAGCCCAGCAGGTGCACCCTGAATTTGACGAGAGCGTACTTCATAGCAAGTAGCTCTTTGTCATGAACTGGATAGTTCTTTTCAGCAGCCTTGAGCTGCCGAGATTCAAACGCAATGACGCGTTCACGCCCAAGCCACTTCCTTAAGTCTTTCACGTTCACAGGAACCGGCCAATCAACAATGGCCTTGACCTTAACAGGATCTGCTCTCAGGCCACGCTTCCCAATGAAGCATCCCAGAAACGGGATTACCTCCGCGCCGAAAATGCATTTATCAGCATTGGCGTATAGCTGGTTTGTGCGCATGCACTCGAGCACCGCTCTCAAATGGTCGACGTGATTCTCCACGTCAGACCTCCCGTGCTCCGCACGACTATGGACGAATATGTCGTCAAAGTACGTTTGTGCGTACGCCCGATGGGGCCGGAATAACTGCGTCACCAGACGGTTAAACGTTGCTGGCGCGTTCGACAGCCCTTTGGGCATCACCAACCACTCCCAGAGCATACCGCTCGGAGTGCTAACCGCCGTAAGCGGGATGTCACTAGCTCGCATGAGCAACTGGTAATACCCATCGACTAAGTCGAGCGCACTATACAGTGTACACCCCACCATGTTGTTCTGGAGAACATCCTTTCGAGGAATCGGCGTCTGCGCCGGAATGGTCGCCGCATTCAGCTTGTTAAAAGCATGGACAATGCGCCATTTGCCATTTGGCTTTCTGACACAGAACGTTGGCATGGAGTGTGGAGACTTACTCTCTCGCACTAACCCAGCCTCGTGCTTCGCACGGAAAAAGGCGTCAATGACGTCACACTGTTCCTTAGGAAGAGGCCACTGCCGTGTTACGCAGTATTTGGTTCCTGGAACCAGGTCAATCTCATGACGAACACCTCGATCCGGAGGCAGACCCATAGGCGGGGTCTTTGAGACGACGTCTCCATACTCCAGTAACAAGGAGTGAAAAGGATCCGACGGATCTTTCAGGATCGCCGATCCACTACGCGCATTAAGCGCCTGCTTCGTGTCCCCCAGGACCGCTTCGTCAACAAGTGACGACGAGTTCAACTCTTCGGCTGGTCGTATTAAGACCACTTCGGCTAAGCCGCCCGCCTTCAAGGCGTCTCCGAGCTCGCCCACAGACATCTCGTCTAGCTTGAGCAAAGCATCAACAGTGGGGAGGTCACTAAGGCTGATGTCGCCATCGACTTCTCCCGTCACTCCATTTACGAGTGTGTATAACTGCTCACTGCAGTCGCGTGGAGCATCCTCGCTCGACACGCTGGACACCTCGTCCGACGTATACAACGTCGCAGACGCTCTGCTGCTCATCCTCATCCTCCTCCGTGCCAGAGACCGGGTGGAAGAGGGCAACAAGGCGACATCACTATCGCCCCGTCCAAGTGCCGCGGCACTGACGTTCCCGAAGGAACCAATGTCTCTCGAGACACTAGGCATTCCATGCCCTTGAACCGGTGGATTATATGCCACCCCATGCGCATTAGTAGGGCCGCGCCCAAAATGCCTCGACGTACCGTCGACAACGCTCAAACGAGCACGCAGCAACTTGCCATCCGGCCGAGTGCTGCTCAGTGGAGTACGTGCCACTACACAATTTTCATCCGGGCGTAGCCCGTGAAATCTCGGCTCATTGCCGACCGCGTCCACCTGGACACGCGGTGGTGCGTCCCTCGTCGGACCGACACCACCCAGTGGATTACGTGCCACTCCACGTTCGTCCAACGAGCTACGCTCGGGACCAGCAGACGTTGTCAACGTCGCTCCTAACTCGGGGCTAGTGTCCCCGACACAGGCGTTCTCTAACTCGGACACGCCAACGTCCAGCAAAAAGACCGACTCGGTCCAATGCTCGCGCCAATAGCGCTTCTGCGTCCTGACAGAGGTGGGTTCATGACTCGCCAAAGCTCCATCAGGAGAGAAGTGCGTAGCACCTAATATTTTCGACTTCCAGTCGATCCATGGCTCGTGGCGTTCCAGCCACGACATGCCAAGTATGAGGTCATACCTCGCGTCCAGGTCTAAGACCAAACAGCGTTCCCTGCTGTGAAGTCTAAGAACTTCACGCCCAAATCCAATGGGACCTTGGGCACCGTAACACGGGTTCCCGTCGCTAGACGGACAGTGACTACGTCACTAGCACGCGCTCGCAGCGCCTCAGCATACCGCTGACTACCTTCCACGGTGGTGCGCTGGACGTAATTGCCCGACGCACCCGAATCGATCAACACGATCCACGGCTTCTCAAAGCCCTTCACGGTCGCCTCAACGACCAGCAAGCCCGGCTTGCATACGCGATTCTTTTGAGAGAATATCGATCTCTCCGGGGCCAAGCCCTGCTAACCTCTACCTCCCTGAGGTACAACAGAACCTAGTTCTTCCCCAGCAGGCGGCCCCGCGCCTACTGGGAGTGGTCGTTTCCCCGCGACGAGTCAGATTTCCGACTCGAAGCGGTGTTTCGGCTCAGTTGAGCCTTGCGCGATCTGCGCAACGGACAGCCCGTCCTAAGGTGGTCTGTACTACCGCAGGAGAAACAGCGACGAATGCCACGACGCTGCTCAGCAGCTCAAAGCTCAGCAGCTTCATCTTCAGCATAGCTGAGATCCATTGGCACCGGACCCTCCGGCGGACTCGCCTGAGGCACACTCCAGCCCATGCGGGCTGACCTAAAGTTGTGCTCAGCGTTCAACGCCACGGCCACAGCCTCCTCGAACGAGGATGGGCGGCTACGGAAGACTTCCGTGCGCGCCGCACCGGTCCGGAGACCGTCCATGAACACCGTTGTGGTGACTACCTCCGGTAGAGGATCGGCAAACATGCCAGCAATGAGCGTTTGGAGCTCTTGGACGTAGTCCAGTAATTCCTTCTTGCCCTGGCGACATGCCAAGAAGCGCGAACGCACGCGATACGCATGGTTCGGGGACAAGAATACTCGCGAGAGCTGCCGCTTCAGCTCATCCCATGTCGGGAAGGCACCGTCAACTGACGACCCATTCGTGAGTGCCCACTCACGCGCTCGACCACTGAGCTTAGAAATCGCAAGCGCTACGCGCTGGTGCTCAGTCTGGAGCAAGGCCGAACTCATGGCCATCTCAACCTCTCTGATCCACAGCATGAGGTTCTCTCCTTCCCTCCCTTCGAAGGACTGGACACTCAACATGAGTGGTTTTGGTCGGGTCGACCCTTGCAGCGCGGCTGCTGTCATTGAGGGAGCCGCCGTGCTCATCCTCTGCTGAATGTGCTCCAGCAGAGCATTCTCATAACTTGAGAAAGCCTCGAGACGCGCGTTGATAGCGTCCGGGCCTTGCGAAGCAAGATGCGCCACGCCCTCTGGGCCCAACAAGGACATCAGCTTTTTAAGCGCCTCTTGTTGCCCGGGGGCGAGGTTTGCAAACGCAGCTTGTTCCATCCTCACAGAGGAACAGTCTAGTCAGACTCAGGTGAGGGATTGACTACGAGTACTACCAAGTGCAGCGGGGCTGCCGTAGCTTTGCGTCAGAGGAAGACGTACGACTCAGAGAGTCAAAGGGAGGGTTCTATCGGAGAACCCAAACACAGTCCGTAGGACTAGATAAAATGCAAACTGAATGTATTGATCTTGCGGCTCTGCCGCTTACGGTGCGAATACCTGCACCTCACTATAGCCTATAGCTAACGCTAGATACTAGCTCAATGAGTGGACCTGAGGCCACACTCCTCAACAGAGGTAACCCTTGTGTCATACAGACGAAAAGGGTAACCTCACGTGTAACCCCGTTACACGACCAATAGCATTTGACCTAACTTTTATATGCATAATAGGGTTAAATTATAGTTAATTAGGTGTTTGTATTACAGGCCAAATGAACCTAATTAACTATAAATAAATCAGTCTAAAATCTACTCTAAACTGGCTATTAAGTCCCCTCAGACCAGGGACTAGTGAACTGCCGTTCACTTAGAGTTTGTAAACTCTTGATAGCACGCATCCTCAAGCAAGGTGCCCGTCACACTATATAACAATAGGTAACTAGTTCATATCGACATTGACAGAGCATTGAATCTTCCATGGGAATGGAAAAATAAACAATTCAATAGAGTATTTCATCGGGCAGTTCAAACAGCAACATACGCAACGACGTCATTCACGATCCAGACCCCTGACCATTTGGTGGCTAAATATTTGTATACACCCTTGCAAATTGTAGGTACGATATAATTAATTTATCTTGTATCCTACATGAAAACAAATATTTCTTACCTTGAACCTTCTCGTTCAAAAGGGGTTAAAAACCTGGACGAAATTCTTTTCAACAACTACAACAACATTCACAGTTTGATCGGGTTTACAATCCGTGAAGGTTAGCCCTTACTTTCTTCGAAACACTGCTCAACAATTATCACCGGTCAGATGACAATTGTATTCGAATGTTATACATTTGACACTAGAACATTGAAAATGTTCATTGAAGCCTTTTGTTCATTGAATTTACAACTCCTTAAAATCCGGCTCTGTCTGTCTGTCTGTCTGTCTGTCCGTCTGTCCGTCACTCCGTCACGCCCCTCTCCACCGGACTGAGCCTCTTGGTTGGCATCTTTTTTGGTGCGCGCCTGCATACATTTCTCACCCATCAAAGCAACTGCACCTATCCTATTGACTGGACCTTTCTTTCACGAAATTACAAAAATAGCACTGTCCGCATTATGATTCGTACTTAGCTGGAGCCTCCTCGAACTTAACTGAAATCGAACAGTAGTGCATTCTGAACCCATATTTTGGACAAGCATTTTCTACTATTATCTATTATAATAATATTTGTTTTTTATTCTTTTATTTAATAGTGAAACCACGATCGTAAAACTGTTCTACTAACTGGCTGCGTCATCCAATTGATATGTACTGGCTGGAGAAACCGTGTTAGTGTTCAGGGTGCAAACACCACTCTCTGCAGGCAGATAGAATAGTGTAAGTCAAGGAGATATGGTATTTTAGTATAATATTCCGTTTTTTTGTTTCAACTCGCACTTTAAGCTATCTAACAGCTGCAGGTTGATCTGGTTTAATGTGGCGAAACTTGAGCAAGGTTTTTTCAACGACGGTGCCGTGTTAGTACGTGTGTTCATAGTGCCGACTACGTAGTATATAATTCTAGCTATGCGTGCGCAGTTGGAGCGCTCACACGCGCACCTCGAGTAAAGCCAAACTATTTATGTAGCTTCACCAAGTTGATTGCGCTCCGCATCGATGCAGGTGAATATTATACACAATTCGAAGCTTACCTGTTCTGCACAACTATCTACCAACGCTGATGGCACAGACTTCGGCTGCAGCTATCACGACAGTTACACTATTACAGTGATTCGGCAGCTTCAAAGTAGCACACGCTATACTATTACCACAATAGCCAATCTAATAGGAATTCTACTTTCTGATAGCAGCGTGTAACGCAGTGGATACGATTGGGAAATACTACAGATTCTGGACATCATGATCCACACAGCCTAGCGCATAACGGAGATCGGCCGCCAGCAGCAAGTTATGTAAGATCAGAATGGAGCTATAGCAAGTAGCGCGTTTGATGCTTAGTCAAATCATTTATAATACATGCAGCGATTAAAGCATCTTACAATCAAGAATACATTAGAAGGCCTAGATGTAAATTAGTCTAACTTTGAGTAGTTGTGTGATATTATCTACTGCAGCTATCATGACAACTACGGTATGATATAGTTTGATATAGACTGCATAGCACTTAAGATTGCCGCGCAACAGTGAAAATGCGGGTCAACAGCTCTTCACCTATGTTCAGCAAGTTTCGTTGTACAAGTAAAATGAATTTAACTACCTGTGCTACTGCTGACGCTATGTCTGAACTACCACGCCGCAAGTAATTGAGTTGTCCTGGCCCAGAAGTGAAAACAACATCGTATGATATGGAGCGGCAATTACGTTGCAATCGTCAATCTATTCTCAAATATGCAATTTCGGTTATTTAAATTGAATATACTTCATTCAATCAACAGTGGTCGATACGTTTAATCGGCAGTTTCAACAGCGATCGTATAGATTGCCGTAAATCTATTTCTTCAGATACTTCATGAAAACAATAATAAACTATGTGTGCAGTACTTCAGTAAATCGCTAAGTGGGGTCGGAGAAGATCTGTCAACATGTTTCGGGAACATGTTCCTATGGTAAAAATCTAAGGTCAAGGTGGGTAGGGGTGACACTAATTACAACAAAATTCAGTGTATTTTGAATATATTGCACACGAACCATAAAAGCTAACAAATATGAGTTGTTTAAAGATATTGTTACAACACTCCACCAATACTTCGCTAAATTATCGTTTGAGATCACATGCTCCAACAAACGTTAGACGAAGCATCCGCGTAGCGGATGCCCAGAGCGCTAGTCCTTTTAGTAATACCAAATATCCGGAACTTTTCGCAGAGGTCGCTGTAGTCTAGAAGGGAGGTTGTGGGGATTACAGTCGTATCGCACCCACTTCTTGAACCTCGCGATGCGCTTCATCCACCCATCATTTAATCGATCTTCGTCGTATCGAAGAGGTTGGCACATTTCGCTCTTTCCTCCACATTGTCCTTTTCTTCTCCCTCATCACCACAACCGACGTTGTCACGGTAGCGCAACGACCTCTTTTCATTACCGAGATTTTGGTGGGCCCGCCTCAGAGTGGGGATGTATCGGCGCTTATGAGGAGAGTCACTACTCAACATTGTGATTTGACAGCTTGAACACCAAAACAGAACACTATTGTTGGAGGCTCTCTAATTAGTTGCCTACAACTGGATGTGTAAATACAAATGTGTATCTACTCCTGCGGTTCTATTTCTTCAATTACTGCTAGTGCTTATCAATTTGATTACGACACTTATCCGTTTAGTGTGCACACTCACGTTGTGCTCCAGTTGTCGTGAATAGCCCTCGTTCTATTTCCTAGCATATAGCGTTCACTACACATTTCGGTACTATTTCGTTAGTTTCAGTTCATAGTTGTCCGCAACAGTAAGACTGTGGAGAAATTACATGGTGGGAGGTTGCATGCACACTTATTGTACAATGCACAAATATACCAAAACGATAGCAAACAAGTGTATTCAAACTTATGCATTCCTGTACGACCTACATACTCATGAATTAACCCCTTGAACGCGAAGACGTGGACCTTACAAGATAAGAGCCATTTCTTATCGTGTACGGTCCACGATAAGGAATTGTTGACTTACTTTTTGTATGGGTGCTTACAATTTTCTAGTCAATGAGGGGTAGGTCATGTATCCATGCCACATCTGCAAATTACATAAATAATACCTTAGAACGACATAAATAAGACATATAGAAAGTCCATCTAATCTTTATTGAAGTTGACAGGATCTAACGGTCCTGTTGTATCGCATATAAAATATTACAGGTGATAATTGTACGCCACTCATTTCGTGTCAGTTTGGAAATCGCCTCCCAGAGATCAAATGGCGTTCCGATCGAGGTGGCGCGAGTTGACCAAGTTGGGTTGGAAGTCTCAGAAGCCCACAGGCCTGTCAGATGACTTCACGTATATCGTGCCGGGTAAGAAGGTGAAGGGTGGTATTCGTGGTCAGGATTTCTTTGTTGGAGAAGAAGAATTGATGAAACATTTGGATAAACTCGATTTAGGTATGGTTAATTGAGATTTTATCGATGTTGGTGTGATTCTAATATACTTTGATGGTTCTGTGATTAGCGGAATTGGCGCAGCAACGGACGGAAAGCACCCATGTGTCAGGAACACAGCTAGTCGATTCCCACAGCGCTGCTGTGTTGTTCGAAAGCGCATCCAATGTCGGTAGTGGATCCCGAATCACTATTAACGATACATCAAGCCACCACACTCACGAGGATAACAGCGAAGAGAGGAATATCACTGGACTTGATGTCGGGGGTATGATCGTATTATCTTGTATGGTACATGTTTGATAAAGCTAATCATGTATATGTCATTTTATCTTGTACAGCCGAGAAGCGACCAGCAGTTGTACAGGACTTTGTACCAGCAACACCGACGTCTTCTCGTCGCTTTCCTGAACGGATACAAGGTGTGTGTCCCCACGACCCAGTGTTTGGCTGCGATGAGATGAGCTCTGGTGATGAGCAAGGGCAACAAACCCCAATTGGTAATATGGATATACAAGATTGACGTTAGATTTGCATTGAGTTAACGTTTATTTTGGTGTTATTTTGTAGATGCAACTCCTCCAACGAGATGAAACCTGACCTACGAGTTTACAGGCGTTGGTGATAGCTGTGAGCAAAGTCGAGCTTCTTTGCGTGCTATTCTGCATTCACCAAGAGATGAAGAGTCAAAGGGAGACGACAATTGTCAACTGAATGGTATGTTGTAGGTATGTACATGTTAGTATTGCTCGACTAACGTGTATGTGTACGTACCAAGACAATGTGGATTCAACGAATGAGAAGTCGACATATTCTAACCTTGATTCTGATGGTGAGAACGACGAGGGCACCGGATGGGATTCAGATGATCTATCCGGCGTCGGGGAACCATACGTTGGTATTGACGAAGACGGCCCGCCGCAGCCGGAGATGCTGTTTGATGAATCACTGCTAGACGATGCCGGTGGCATGAACCAAATTACGACAGGCCGACTGCCTGCTGATTTGCTGAAAACGATGGCTAAGACGGGTTGGTCTGACTTGTCGAAGCAAACACCGTACGATTACCTCATGGAACCATATGAGTCGAGACCTACGATGTCAATGTGGAAGGACTATCCTAGACTCTATAAGGGTGACTATGGACCTACACGCGAGGCATTAGCTGCTGCGGTGACGCCATCAGGATCCTTTTTCTACTTCATGCAGCCATCACTATGGGAACATGTTGCAGCTGCCAGCAATGCCTACTTTAGACAGAAGTTGGATGAACGAGTTGAAGGAATCTACAGCAAGCAGCTTGCTCTCGAGAAGAAGAAATCCCAGTTTAAGGCCAAAGAACGAGAGAAGATCAAAGAAGAACAAAACAGAATTGAAGATATTACTTGTTATCACTACTGCTAATTACGTATGTACATGTTACGTCAGATACTCGTTGCAACTTGCCATCAAATACAAGAAATACTACAAGTCCTTGTTTCTCGGACTAGTGGATCTTGCTGTGATAAACGCCTACATTGTGTTTAACGCTCGGCGTGCTGGAACTGGGCAAAAAAAGGTAAACCACGTCAAGTTCCTGAAGCAGCTCCACTTGGAGCTGTGCCAGTTGCGCGACGAGGATTGGGAAGGCCTTCGCAACATCACCAGCGACAGGGTTGAATTGGCTCCGTCTAAGTCGAGCTTTCATTCGCAGTGTCCGGAGCACAAGCGCGTTCAGAATGACGAGTGGCGGCCGGGCAATAATCAAACGGGTAGAAAGTAAAGAACACGAGTATGCAAGGTGTGTTCGCTACTAAAGGGTCTTGACGACGTACAAGGTGGAGACTCCTCTATATATTGCAGTGACTGCAAGCTCACGACATCCTCAAAACGGCCGAAGGCGTGGCGGGTCCTATGTGATAAACCTCGCCGCAAACACAACGGCATACCAATTACCTGTTTTGATCTGTGGCACCAAGTCTGGCGTAATGGGACTGCGCTGCCGTCGTCTGCGCGCAAGCGTAAGATACGTGCTCGCACTCCTGCGGAATTGAGCGCTAACCAGGGTGAAGTAGAGGCTATCCAGCCACGTGAAAACTTGAGCAACGGCGACGAGTCGGACGACAGTGCCATGGACCAGTCGAAGAGGACGCGTACGGCCGAGCCAGTGGACTCAGCATTTGTTGCCTAACAAAACTAACTTGGTTTTAATATAGTTTTCGAACAGCCAGAAAACTGCTGTCCTTACTCGCACGACTCTGCATCCTCCCGGCAAGACTTTGCGCTAAGTTAACAATGATGTGTCAACTGATAGGACTGATTTTGTCCATCTAGGTACATGTTAAAGGCCAAAACGTGTATATTTGGTCATCACCAGACTTGTATATTGCGGCGGTACATGATATGTGGGGAGCCGGTTTAGTAGGTATAGATTTTAACCGCATCTCTACACGATACAAGATATCAAAATACCTTACGTTTTGTATTGTAACCCTTCCCCGAACATACAAGTTTATTTTGGCTCCTGGGTGCGCCGAAAGAGGCTCGCGTTCAAGGGGTTAAGATGTTCAAATGGGTCTATTATACGCCCAGTTCACGTATGCCTGACGAAGCTTGAGATACTTGTCCTGATCCACGACGGTAGGGGGGCTGTAAGGGTTGTATTTAGCCTCCTTCCATTTCACGAATCTGTTGATCACCTTTTCCATGCCTCCATCGTCCCCATTCTTCGCTCTCTTGACCGATGCCAACATTTCATCGAGCTTTTCCGTCGCATAGATGTTGGTACCCTTTCTTTCTTCTCCATCGACATTTTCTTGTCCCTCCTTGTCATCGCGATCGTCGTTGTCATGGTAGCGCAACGACCTCTTTTCACCGCCAATCGTTTGACCCATACTAATCAACTCTGGAGATGCCATTGCCGAGAGATCAGTGGAGCGACCGGAGGCTGTGACAGCATTGCCGCTTGCAAGGAACGTGGTAGCAATAGCTAAAAGGAGGGCAGATGAGAGACGCATCGGTGGTCAATGATTACTCTTGATCGGAAGCAGAGGTGACGGGTATTGAGCAAATTGCGGAATGAGAACCGCGAAAGGAGCGTCGAAGTTGTTAATACAATTCGTATGGTTACAGGCAGCACTGTTAGTTCGCAAACTGAAAAACCAAGCAGATGATCCCAACTTGTGCTCACTAGAAAACATCGTATCATCTATGCCTGTTGCAAGCGCACAAAAGTCAGATAGGTTGAGGGCGCTCGTTAATTGTCGTTGCGGCTGAATCCTAAAAAAACGTCGGTTGATGTCGTTATTTGGGTGAGACGAAGCGTGCTGCGAAGGTGCGCATTGATAGACATATCCAAGCTGGCTTTGTAACGAATAATGAACTAGATTTGGGCATCACAGTGTGGATACAGCCAACAGCCAAGTGTTAAAAGAAATGACCCAATAGCCTTCGCCTGAACACTGCTCTTCTGTGCAAGTGCGTCAAATAGGACAAGTGTTGCATCCACAAGGCATTTGGTACGGTTCAGCACTAATACCAATACATCCCTTCACCTCGTATCCTAAGCTAGGTTAAGTGTGTATATATGCTTCTGTTAGTGTAGCCCATGGTATACACACAGACATCCAGCCTATACCAGCAATGGTGCGGGAAACATGTTGGATCCAGTAACGACAGCACTGTCTACGCCACGATGTGTATATCGACAACCAGGATGATGCAAGTGAACCACCACGACAACGCTGATGACATTAACTGTGTCCAACCAAATTGCCGGCAACTGTCGAGCGCCGCCGGAGCAACAGTCAGGTTAGTCTTTAGATCTGAAGTCACTTTTCATCTTACTAGGAAATACATGATGGCAACTACCTGGAGCCCAGCCCCCCCCAGCAGAGTCTTCGTTTCCTACCAACACCACAGCTACTGTGAAAGCAGCGGCGATACGAAGCATGCGCTCTCACTCAGCGCCAGGCCCGGATGGATTCACATCTGCCTTTTATCAAATTGATCCAGATTTATTTGGTGAGATTTTGCTGATCGTTTTCCGTTATCAACTAGAGCGGGGTGAACTTCTTCCCCACCAACGATATTCTTCCGTCGCCTTACTTTTCTAGAAAGGAGACCGCGCTGACCCGGGAAACTTTAGGCCGATTACACTGATACCGGTGGAAGTCAAAGCGTTGTCCCGTGTATTGACAGATCGGCTGAAGCCATTCATGCCTACCCTCGTTCACCCTGATCAAAAAGGTTTTATACCTGGACGGTCGATTCACCACCAAGTTATACTAGTCCGTGACATCCAGCACTTGGTGAGCTGTCGTGGGGAGAAAGGTATTGCAGCCTTTCTAGATTTTGCCAAAGCATACGACAGAGTGGACCGAGAGTATTTGTTTAAACTCATGGAGTGTCAAGGTTTTGGTGGTTATTTTTTATCGTGGATTCGCTTACTTTACAAGGACTCGATGTGCTCGTTGATGATAAATGGGTGGGCACAAGACGCTCTGAAGCCAACTCGAGGAGTCAAGCAAGGCGACCCCCTATCACCGTATTTATTTGCTTTATCGTTAGAGCCCCTGGGTAATTTGCTTCGTGAAAATCGAGAATTAGGAATCGCTGTTGACCCTTCACTTTCGATCCCAGTAGCATTTTTCGCTGATGATACTGTATTATTCTCCCAAGATGTCGCCCGCCTTAAAGAGCAGCTCCAGATTGTAGAGTGTTATTGTGCTGGATACGGGGCAAAACTGAACCACTCGAAAAGTGTTATCATGAGCTTGAACAACCGTCGTTCTTCTCCAAAACTGGAACCTCTTCGGTCGTTACGCAAAGGCGATACAGTCAAGTACCTCGGCATACCGTTTGGAAATGCAGATACGTCATCCATGTTAGCGGTGCAACTTGAACATAAGCTCATGGCTCGACTGCAATTGTGGAAAGGCCGAGCAAGAACCCTCATGGGTAGGCGTTTAGTTGTTCAAGCTATAATTTTGTCTTTGCTGTGGTACTTTACGACTACAACTAATATCCCAGTTCGGTTCATCAAGCGGTGGCAAAGTGTAGTAATGCGTTATATACTATACAATCGCGTTGGCGCCGGATCGGGAATAAATATCGTTTGCAAGACGTTCGCCCTTCAAACACAGGAGAAAGATGGCATCGGTGTACCTGAAATTGCGGTTTTCATACGGCGCCAGCACCTTACGTTGCTTCAGCAAGTTGTCCAAGCACTTGAATCTCGTGATAGCGACCCAGAGGTTGTGTAATATCGACCTATTGCAGAGTTATTGAGACTTCGTTATGGTGGGTACTCACGGCCATGGTCTGGAGATTTTCTGCTGCAAGATCCTCCACATCCACCAGGATGGCGAGCAGCGATGCTACCAATATGGTGGCGCAAGGTAATTTGCGACTGGAATAAATTGATCTGGCCCCGTCGATCCCAACTACGCGTCACTAGAACCAAGGAGCTACAGTATGCACTATTTAGCCCAATATGGTGGAGTACAATGACCGAATTTCAAGTAGGGACTGAATCTCAGCGAGTGCCTGTGGGTACTGGTTCTGTCAAGTTTAGACGATTGTGTCGCGAACTCTCGGCCGGGCAAGTGTGGTGTCTTGCTGATTTTCTGGATGGCTCTCATCGTTGGCCTTCGTCCTTTGATTTCTTTTGCAAGGTATCACAACTTGTCGAGCCTCAGCTCAAAACGCAAATTGAGCTTGGAGACATACTACTGTTGTATCGCCAACTCACACAAGTTATTAATCGCGTGCTGCCGCGGCCAGATGATGGTGGAATGAGTGTCGCCACACGTGAAACCATTCCTCCAATATATGGTATCCCACTGGAAAATGGTACCAGATATTTCCCCCACCTCCGCAAGCAAGATTGGAAAACCATGCTGCAAGCTGATAACGAAGTAGTCACCCATCCAATGACTTTGCTGGGATGTCCAACACCCTTAATCCACTCGATGCTGTTCAGAGTGGAAGTGGGTTCGGAGATGTGTCATTCCTGTGATTCATGACGTAATGCTAAGACTTTTCCTTGGAGATCTTATTGTCGGTTCACGACTTTATTTTTTGAAGTCGCTGAATCCCACAGTGCAGCAGTGTGTTCGACGATCACGCGTTGCAATTGAAACACTAGAGCATTGCTTCTTCTCGTGCCCAGCACTGGATGAAATGTGGCAGACACTGTGGCAGTCGTGTACCAAGCGTTTATTGCAAAATTAGACTGGCGACTACTACTGTTTCCCAAGCCTCGTGATCTCAAAGCAGATTGGAGATGGCAGCAGAAGGAAGTGCTGATGCTTTGGAGGGTGCATACCGCCATATCATTTCATAGTATATGGAGACTGCGTAATGATATCTACTTTCATGCTACGGATGCTGACAAACCAAGCACACAAAGCGTGAAGGCGTCATTTGGCCGGCATTGCCAATTTATTTTTCGACATTCAGCAGAGCTTGGATTTGAAAAACGTACTGTCTGTGTTATCCTCCGGAGATTGGGACTCGAAGAACCCTGTGATCAACTTATTCCCCCGCCATCAAGTCAGATTTGGATTCCCCGTCAATAACTAGCGTAACAACATAGTCTATTCATATAGTGGTAGCTAGCAAAGCGAGACGTCCATTAAACAGTTAATCAACTTCTTCTTCTTCCACAGCTACTGTGAAATACTAAACTTTTCCATTTGAGCCGGTGAATATTCATTGTCAGATACACGTAGTGAACAACATGAAATTAACCTATACCTAACGTTATTTGAAACAACTTATTTCATCCTATGTACCTGACTCGCCAGCGCATCATTATTGTTGCGTGTCCCAGGCTAGTCCGACGTAAGTCCGATCATGACTACGATCCCATGTGCCTTGCGATAACTTCTTCTATCGTATTCGCAAGGCATATGGGATTGTATGCTCCATGTTGTATTATAAACTTTGACTCCGGCACCTCTTCGAAACAAAGGGCTCCTTGGATAGAATTTAATACAAAACCTCGCTGGAACAATGAAGGCGAAGTCTTTTGATTGTGGTTGTGCACAATCTGGCGCTGCATGAAAAGCCATCGTCGAGTGAAGCATAAATACTACAGTGACGACAGTACGACTAATATGGCGAAGGAGGGTATCACGGTTCCATCGCCGGACCTACCCGAGATGGTTTTTGGAAAGAAGCGTGCTGCCAACTCGTCGAAGCAGATGACATTCGTTGTGTGGCGCTACATTCAAATGTATTGGCGTTCCTCAACCTACAACCTCACGCGTATGTTCTTAGCTCTGTTCTTGGCTCTGCTGTTTGGCCTCATATTCGTGAGCGCTGACTACGCGTCGTATTCGGGTTTGAACTCTGGTGTCGGCATGGTCTTCATTGCTACACTCTTCAACTCTATGATGGCGTTCCAGAGTGTGTTGCCACTCTCTTGTTCGGAGCGCGCTTCATTCTACCGCGAGCGCGCATCACAGACATATAACGCGTTCTGGTACTTCCTGGGATCGACCATCGTTCAAATCCCGTACTGCTTCATGAGCTCGCTGATCTTCACGGCTCTTCTACCCTTTTGTGGGCTTCCAAGGGTTTACGGCCGCAGTGTTGGTCTGGCTGATCCTGTCGCTCACTATCCTCATGCAAGTCTACATGGGTATGATGTTCGCGTACGCGCTTCCGAGTGAAGAGGTGGCCGCCATCGTAGGTGTGCTGATTAATTCCGTCTTTATTTTGTTTATGGGGTTCAGTCCTCCAGCGTACGCCATCCCTTCAGGCTAAAAGTGCTTTACACCATCTCGCCTCTCAAGTTTCCCTTGTCGGTCATGGTAGCACTGGTATTTGCTGACTGCGACGAGCTTCCAACTTGGAATGAGACCACACAGACGTACGAGAACGTCGGCTCGAACCTCGGTTGCCAGCCTATGGCGAATTCTCCTGCCGACGTTGGCCATATCACCGTGAAGGAGTACACGGAGGAGTACTTTGGCATGGAACACAGCACGATCGCCCGCAACTTTGGCGTTGTGATCGGCTGCATTGCGGTTTTCCGTATCCTGGGTCTGTTGGCTCTGTGCTTCATCAACCACCAGAAGAGGTAAAAATCAACTAGCATACTACAAAGTATCAACAACACACAAACTGGTTGCAATTCATTAGAAAAGATGAGTGCGTCTATCATGTAAAGAAGTTTTAGATGAGCTCTGTATCCAGATCAAAGGTCTTGAAGACAAACGGGTGATCGATAAATACTTCTGGCGACTGCAAGACAATGGCGTGACGATGTCTTCAACGCCCCATGCGAGTTGTCCACGCCCGCCGTTTCCATCCAGCTTGCGCTGTTTATGGACACACCACGAGATATCATGGGTAGTATGATAATTAGACTTGCTCGATAACAGATAATACCAGGGATCTTTAATCTCGTTAAACGTTTGATGCAACAACTCGAACCCAGATGTACATCGCACAGGCCAGCCGTATTCTTGGCTACACTTTCTCTCCAACCCGATTATTTTGAACATTATGCTGCATCGGCATCAAGGTGGATTGGTGAATGTTTTCGCGCAAATTCACTCGGGGAACCGATGTCATTTACTGGTACGCTCGTGATGAATATTTTCGTGATTGGATTCTGGATTGTCGCTCGTCTTACAGAGCTTAAGGAGCTCAAGTGGTTTCCATTAGGAGTGGAATCGTAGGGGACAATCGAGTAGTTTATTGTGGGCATTAGCCGAGGCACTGGGGTGCTTGTCCCAAGGAAAGTGGTGGATGGGTTACGAGAATTGTGCTCGCTTTGAGCTATTGACTGGAGCTGCGTTTCCTAAGTGAACTCTCTACATGCAGAAAATGCTTTTGTCGTCGTTCGTTGAGCCGTTGCGATCGCTGACTTTCGTCCACGTATGCTTAGCAAACCGCTGGTCTTGTGTAGCACATGGACTTTGCTGTCTTAAGAAATCGGTATCCCTTAAACTACGCGTTTCTTCACTTCGCTTCGTTGCGTTGCGTTCCGTTTGCTTCATCCGAATACTCCACAGTCTCGGTAATAGAGACAACCTTGGTGACCCAATCTGTAATGCGAGGCAGCAGCGACTCAGAAACACGTCAACACGATGCGGTGGATGTTTCCCAATCTGAGCCGATTGATTCTATGGAGCTCCTTTCCGTCGGTTATTACGCGAGCCATTCAAATTCACCTGAAAATATTGGTATTTTGTGTGCTAGCAACGAAGTATAATACATTGTGAACTCCGACGTACATCTATATATTTGCATGTACGTCGAAATGGGAAAAAGAAGACAATTTGATATAACAAGCTACAGATTTGTATTTAATTTCGATTTCTATTGGTGACAATACTTACAGCAGTCCATGACCTTCTGGCTCATTGTCTGGAATGATACACACGGTGCAGGTCTCGATCTTCCACTAAATAGAATAGACTTCTCATCATGACGCAAGTGTGTCTTGTGTGAAACCGTAGACTATGGTAGAAAAGGAAATGCGCAATTGCATCGCACTAGAAACAGTACTTCGGACACCGAGACACTAGTAAACAAGACGGTGGAGCTGTGGGTGGTCAGCGAACAACGTCGTGGGTTGGGATACGACGCATGTGAACGAAATTGTGATGCATTCTGTACTCAGTGATATATAATTGTATAAGCCGCAGTAGTGATTCTGTCATTGAATAAAGGGTAATTACATTCCAATTCTGCTACAGAATACACACTATAACACCACAAGAATTCGGTTCCGCTAACTGCTGTTTTCGAAAGTTACGCATTCAGCTTCAACTACTGCATCACGAGCAATGGTGTTTAGACCGGGATATTCCCGAACTTCTTCCAGTGATTGTATGCCTTTCGGAGAGCGTTGTACTCTGGCTGATCCACGATTGCGAAAGGCTTCAAAGACTTGTAACCATTTGGTTTCCATCTCGCGAATCTCTTTTTAAGCTGCTTGATATCCGCTGGGTCTTTCCTCTTAAGCGACGCCATCATTTGATTGAGCTTCCACTCCTTGAAAAGGTTGGCGCCTTTTAATCCACCCTTCGCTCTTTCTTCTCCATAGTTTATTTTTTCATCATCGTTGTCATGTTCTTCCTCCTCCTTTTTTTCAGCGCGTTCATCGTTCTGATGGTATCGCAACAACCTCTTTTCATTGCCAATCGTTTGACCCATACCAATCAACCCTGGAGATGTCATTGCCGAAACACCCGTGGAGCGACCGGAGGCTGTGGCAGCACTGCCGCTTGAGACGATGACGATAACAATAGCTAGAAGGAGAGTGTATGAGAGGCGCATTGCTGATCTGGTGTTATCCTTGATCTGAAGCGTAGGTGACTCGTGTTGAGCAAATTGTGGAATGAGAACTGCCCAACGAGAACCGATGTTGTTTATTCGATGTGTGTACTTCAGTGGCACGACGGACACTATCTAACACTGTTACATCCCTCGAATGAGGTCGTCGTCAATAACATATGGGATATTTGGCTGTGTGTCTCAAGTGAATCGTCTGACGAGAAATTTGATGACTATTATAAAGGTACTATTGGTAATACAAAAACAGTAATACACCATTTCCCGATCAAATTCAGAATTCTGTCGATCAAAACAAGAACTACTCCAATCAATACAAGAAAACCTGTATTATATTATATAGGGATTTGCACTAATTATCAGAGGTATTCGATCATTCTAGAACTCTCGATCCGCGCGAGCACAACCAGCAGTTCCATTCGCGCCACCGCGTTCATTTTACCTTTAGCTATGAAGTACAAGCGCTACTGTACACAGAAGATCTATGTCCACGTGCTCTGACGGCTACTCAAGAAGGTGGTATTTGGCCCCTAGTAGTTGGGTAAATCGAGCAAGAACGTCTAATAATTTGGACACGGGTTCTTAGTCAACGAAGATCGTAAGTACAAGAGCACATTGACTACATGGTGTCGCTACTGGAGGACAAATATCTGTTGGTGTACACTCTCTCCTTACTCACCCATGCTTAATCCAATTGAGAATGTATACTCCGTCTTTAAGTCGGGAGTGAAGTCGTACCTTGCGCTCCATCGAGACGATATTATTCGACCCCCTCCGGGAATTACAAAAGCTGAACACCGTACAGTATGTCCACTAAGGTCACACCAGAGCTGTGTGATGCCGAAGCAGCACACGTTGAGTTTTCATGGTCGCCGAATGGACATGCCTGTTGGGTCATGATAAGATGTCGCAGTTAATCTGTTCTAAAAGTGAAAATATTTTACAGGTTTTCTTGTATTGATTGGAGTAGTTCTTGTTTTGATCGACAGAATTCTGAATTTGATCGGGAAATGATGTATGGTAGTAGAGATCCAATCTTAAGTGACAAGACGAGATGGTGAACTGGCTAGAATATGTTCGCCAGTACCAGTAGGGACGGTCCTACTGGTACCGACGAGCAAATTGCACTAAGTATGCCGCTAATGTCACAATTAAACACACATTTCTAGCTCGTTTCCCTTTTGATCAGCGCGCTCCATGGATATGACTCAAACTGCGAGTTTACTTTAAGTGGGTTTAAAAGGAGCTAATACTATGTTTGCGCGCTGTCAAATAGATTGCGAAGTGAGTAAATTAAGACATCCATTTATACAATCCTACTACGGTAGTACTACCTGCTCAATAGCGGTGGCTCCTCTGCAGCAGCCCCCGCTCCACCAACCACTGGTGCTCTTTTATGAAGTGCGCGTTGTTGACGCGGCGCACATGCACTTGATTACCAGTATGCAGTGATGATGCGCGGTGTGGCGGTAATTGATGTCGGTAGGACGCCACCGTCGCAGGTCGCAGTCATCGTCGTCTAGGAATACTCCACAAATAGCCACGTTGCTCAGTCGGCAGTGTTACCGACAATTTGGAGTAGTGATGTGAGCGCGAAAGTTGGCTTGAATGGGTTAGAAATGCCGACTTCACTGAGTAGAGTAAATGCTAGCATGGGTGGAAATGAAGTGGATGACAACCCGGGGAGTAAAGTTTCATTCACTTCACTTAGTTGCGTTGGTAATTAAGTGAATATTTTCGAGGAACGATGAAATGGATAAGTTTACACGCTGCTCTGTTACTGGTGGCATGTATCTTCGATCAGAACATCGATCGTGTAGGTCCTTCCGACATGTCCTTATGTTGGGGATGACTTGGCCACATCGCGTGCAGTTGTACTTCTTTGCAGCTCCCCCTCCGGTTTCACATTTACTTCGTTTCGGCTTTGCCGGTGTCCATCCCAGTGGTTTCTTGCTGGGAAGAGGTTTTGTAGTCCCATTCGACCTTATACCTCTTTGTGAAGAGACTGATTAATCGATTTACAGGAAACACTTCTGCGTATTATGACACAAAAATCGTTTACAGGCTTGTTCTCCCATAAATTACAAGCATGAAACAAAACTTCATGTTGCTCTGGTGAACCTGAACTCGTTGGAACTTAAGACGTAGATTCTATTACATTGAGATAATATCGTTGCCCCTCGGATTCGTCAAAATGGTGATCTTTTTCAGGCTGGATCCTGAAGATTTTAGTTCGGTGATAGCCGTCAGCATTACCCCTACCAAATACCATGAGACAGTATTCAACAGTATTTCGAACACAACGCTCTTCATAAGACAGCTTAGAGACCGGGATTTGAACAATGATTCAACTCAAAGTGTATGGAAAGAAGAATATAGGGTGGCTACCCAGGATAAACCATTCTTGTCACTCGTTCTTGTCATCTCTAGCAGAGGACCAACTTGTCATATTTGACAATTTTAATACCTCGCAATTGGTTCTACTGTTGCGTTAGGACTGTGTGTCTAACAGGGTTACATGAGGGGTACCCCAGATAGGGTTCTTCCTCTAGAAGTAGATACACTTCTGAGAGTATTCTTTTGTGAGTACTCTGTCATAAGTGGTGTGGGCCACACCACTGCCACGTAGGTCGAGGGTCAACCAATAGTATTTGACCTAATTTTAAATTGATATTTAAAGAAAACTATTGTAATTAGTCATTTGTATTACAGACCAAATTATATAATTAACCATAAATAAATCGGTCTTGTGGACTACAGGATACACTTCAGGAAACGCTGTGGAGCAGAAGCTCACACACGCAACGAACACAGTGCTGGAGCGGCAGAAGCCACTCGGGGGGTTCTTCGTATTAGATAGAATCTTTAGAACTGAGCACTAACTGCTCCAACACACTCTTCATACAACCTCCCTTTCTCACATTAAGTTGTCGTACTGTACTGCTCAACTGTGGTTACCAGTACAATTCACAACAGGTCTTATTCAAGCTATTAACCCCCTCAGTCCAGGGACAATTGAACTGCCGTTCTCTTAGAGCTGCACGCTTCCTCTAAGCAAGGTGGTCGTGTGACCCCGTCACACCGCCACATTAATCATTGGTCCCATGCCTGCATCCCCAAAGAAAAACCTTTATCTACGTTTGACTCTTCTACAAAGGTCATGTTGTCCAATATAACCATCGCGCCCAAGACATAAACGAACTAGCAGAATAGACAACGTTTACCTTCGACATGCCCCACCTTCAGTCCAAATTCCCCCTCTACATCACCTACACCAACGCGATGCGTTGGTAGCATCGAATCGACAGAATACTCCGGTATTAATAGTCATATTATCAAGCATTCAGTACCCATCGCAATTTGCAGAACTGAGTGGAGCATAGTAAATAATGTGCACCACACTCCCTCGAGTGGCTACATCAATTATTATTTTCGGTCCTTCCCGCCAAACACTACAGATAACGATGACAGTTAAGGTCGGTGACACAGTCCTCGCGTACCATGGTCTAATGATCTACGACGCCAAGGTGCAGAAGGTGGACAACGGCCAAGGTGTGCAGGAGAATCCAGGCGACGGAGGGAACCCCACAGCCAGCACGCAGTACTACCTGCACTACCAAGGTTGGGCCAAGAAATGGGACGAGTGGGTGCGTCACGACCGCGTGCTGGAGGACACGACGGCCAACCGAGCAATGCAGAAGAAGGCCAAGGAGGACGTGGCTACAGCCAAGAAGGAGAAGAGACTGTCCAAGAAGAAGAAGATCAGATCGGCGGGTGTGGACGCCCCCAGCTCCCGTAAATCGCCGTTTAAACGGCTGAAACGCAGTGTGGAGAACGACTACGAGGAGTTTCCAGCTCCGGGAGACGCCAATGCTGATGAGAACTCGACGGGGAAGCAGATTAACATTCAAATGCCCTTTTCACTCAAGAAACAACTCGTGGAAGACTGGAAAAATGTCACCCATGCGCCTCATAAACTAGTGCCGTTGCCTCGGAAACCCAATGTGAGTCAGATTATCAAGACATATCTCGAGTTTAAGAAGAGCAGGGTGCATGATGGAGAAGCCAGTGAAGAGAAGGAGTACAAGAACATTGAAGGCATCATGGAAGGCGTGCAGTCGTACTTTGATCGTGCATTGAGTTCCATCCTGCTCTACCGCATGGAACGTCGTCAGTATCAGGAACTCCAGCAGAAGCAGACAGAGGAAGTGCCGCTCTCACAGATCTACGGTGCTGAACACCTCATTCGTCTTTTCGGTGAGGACGTAGTTGCAACTTGTTGCTTTGTACAAGACTAATGTTGTGGCTTGTTGTTGTAGTGAGATTACCTGTGCTGTTGGCGAGCTCCAACATTGCTCCACGCGAGTTGCACCAGATTCAGGCCCGACTTAACGACTTTCTCAAGTTCATCCAGAAGAACTCAGCCGCGTGGTTCGTCACAGAGTACCAAGTTGCTTCGGAAAAATACGTCGAGCAGGCCACAGCAACATCCTCATAGATGCAACAGCAGCAACTAGGATGTAGCCATCTCTCCCATGTCAAATCCATCCATTTTACATTCGCACTTATCCGATAGATGGCTACATTCCTCATTAGTCAAGTCTCCGTTAACTTCAGATATCTATGACACATTGGTCCATGTTACTTGACACCGTCACGAGTTGGCAGGCCTGGCTATTGGCTGCACTGATGCTATATGCTGCGTTCCAGCTCCACTATTTACCTCAAGGCTTGGCTAAAGTGGTCGCTCGCGTGTATTTCTACCCCACGTGGCCACTCACGTACCTTTCGAGACGACAAAACTATTGGACATTGGTGGACTCTCATGTCCTATTGGGAGCGGCTCCAATGGCCTTCATGTCTCATGTGGACGCTTTGGTGTCTCGAGGTGTCCGCGCAGTTGTCAATTTATGTGACGAGTATCCAGGACCCGAGAAACAGTACAAACGCCAACACATTCAGCAGCTCCGTCTCCCGACGGTGGACCATTGTGAGCCGTCGCTTGCTGCATTGGAAGCAGCGGTAGCTTTCATTCGCACTCAGAAACAACGAGGAGTACGAACGTATGTACATTGCAAAGGAGGCACTGGACGCAGTGCTGCTGTGGCGCTCTGTTGGTTGGTGGCCAATCGAGGAATGACTCCACGAGAAGCGCAGGACTACCTCAATGACAAACGTCATGTACGCAAGTCGTTGTATCTACAGCCAAATGTACTTGCGTTCTGCAACAAGATTCAGACACTTACGAATGACAAGCAAGAACGATCAGAGGTTACAGATGGAGAATAGGAAGAGTAAAGATTAAATCTGGTAATGCGATGCTGGGAATTCAAAACGAGTCACTGGTGTTATCGTGAGTTCTTGTTGTTTCAGTTGCTTGTATCGTCATGAATCCTTTGGTGTGCATGTTAGTTGCGGTCGCGGTAAACATGTGTGCTCCAAACGCGCATTCTGCGATCACTTCTTTACAACGTTCAGGTGTGCTGCCAACTCTCTAACTCGTTAGATTCGACTATGGAGCACGTTGTCCTTGAATGGGCTTTCACTTGAAGCAGGAACATATTCTTGCGCGTCCACTTGAAATTTGGAATACACATGCTCGTGAGACCGTCCGCATGAGCACGTCACCCGGTGCTAACTGTTAACCACTGCCTATCGTCAAGTTCGTGGAAAGGTAATTCGAGTGAACTACTACTTTGTTCATGAGCTGGCAGAAATTCAGACATCCACATTCCCACGGTCTTGCACACAGATCCTTCCAGGAGTTGACATCCACAGTCTTGGTATTTGTTAATCTTTTCATGCCACATCAACTCGCTGGTGCATTCTCCAGTACACAGTTGGACCAGAAGATCGCCAAACAATGTGCATAGTCTCACCACGGTGGTATGCTTGATAACATTCAGCAGCAAAGCCTCGTCAACGACGACTGTCAGTGATTGGTGTCGGGATTCGCGTGCTGCTCAGGTCAGGCAGAAGAGCCCATTTGACTGCATTCAGGGACCCCAAAAGCTGAATCAGTTCCGTGATTGAGTATGAGGGGCGCGAATTCCTTCGCATCGAACACAACGATATCAACGGGATCTCATGTCCTGCGACATCATGTCTTTTTGAAGAGTTCAGAATTGATGCTCGAGGTCTTCATTGTGGTAGCCATATCCTATGTATCGGTAGTCAAAAACTGTATCACATGTTGCCAACCTATACTAGGGTGACAGTGCCAGTTCCAACGATACCAAGCTGTCGTGGAAGTATCAAACACGATGTTCAGCAACGCCAACCTTCGGATAATAACGGTCTTGCATGTTCACCAGACGTAATGCTGGTGTTGCTTTCGACAAGATTGAAGCTGCTTCTTCCATCAATTTTCGTAAAAGTTTCCAAACCTGTTGTAGATCAATTCTCGGTCATATTTGGCGCGGGCGCCTTCGTCCGAGAGCACATTGTACGCGGCTGTCATCTCCTTAAACAATTCCGCGTGTGTGGACGTTTTCGCCTTGTCTGAAAGATGCAAAATACAATGGTCAGTTTATCGTTTCAACTTGAGATCTTCTGTCAATGTACGTACCTGGGTGGTATACAAGCGCCAGCTTGCGGTATGCCTTCTTGATATGGTCGATGGTTGATGTCTTCTCAATACCAAGCACATCATAATGCGTGCGACGTTGGGTTTTAGGTGCCATAAACGAAGCTCGGCCACCGGTACCAGATGACTGGTGTCTGTTGTTACCATAGCTACTTCTACTGCTGCTGCTTGAGTTACGCCGGAAGTTTTCGTAGAACTTGCTGTCATTCCTTGATGTGTCTTCCCAGTGGTGTTGGCGTCGCTGGCGTTGCTCACGTTCTGCACGTTTCTTCGCTGCTTCTCGCTGCCGTGCTTCTTCCCTAGCTTTAGCAATCGCTGCCTTCGCCTCGTTGCGCTCGCGACGAACGTCTGCTACCGCATCGATATGAACATCACCTGCCTGCTCGCGCAAATACCGATCAAAGTCCTTCACCGCTTCATGGTACATCTTCAACGCAACGTGACAGCGACCTCTGCGCAACAACGCGCGAGGGTAGTTTGGTTTGCGTTGCAGGGCCTCATTGCAATCAAGTATGGCCGTGTGATACCGTTCCAATCCCATCTGAGCTGCTGCGCGATTGCAAAATATAATCGCGCAGAACTCCTGATGGTGTGGGTCAATCTGTACCGCCTCTGAGTATGATCGTACTGCCGCTTGATACTCTCCTTGTTTGAATCGCTCGTTACCGTCGTGTTTGAGCTGCTTCATCTCATGCCACTGCTGCTTCAACTGAATCACGTGAGAACTGCATGGGGCCACAACTTCTAGAGCGTTGAGTATACGAACAGCATCCTCGACTTTATTCTGATAATGCAGTGTGGTCGCCCACAGCAGCCCGAGATCAATGCCAATCAACGCAATTTTCTCCACAGCTTCATTCTTACGCGACTTCGTTTTCATTCCATCTTTGCTCGATGGACTTGATAACTTCCTCTTAGTAGTTTGCTGTTTCTCGATAATCGACGTGCAAAAACTGACAAGTTTGTCGAACTCTCTGTCATAGTCCATACCATGTGCGTTAGATTCACCCACCCCAAAGCATTTACAACAATCAACATACCTTTGGTGAAGCAGGATGCGACCCTTTTGCACCTGCAGCTTTCGGCTACTTGAAGCAAGTGCCAGTGCGCTTTCAGTGTGCACGAGTGCTTGCTTAAAGTCTCCAGAGTCAACATACCACTCGATCTCACCTTGTAACATTATCAGCTTCTTGATTGTTGCTTCCATTTTAATAAGTGAATCCTGATCAGCTTGATCACCACTCCAAACTTCGCCATCTTGACCTTCCATTAAGTGTCTCGCAGTATCAAGATTTGCTTGTGCGTGAGCAGTATCACCTAGTTGTACTTGAATTCGGCCTAATCGAAGGTATGCGCGAGCGTACGTTGCGTCTACTTCAATCGAACGCCGACATTCGTGTTGAGCTTCTGTGATCCGCATCAACATCATCAGAGATGCTGCTCGGTTTGCATGAAGTTTAGCCTTGTCAGTTCGTGTCTCGCTCGAATCTGGAATTGTGCCATGGTAAAGAAGAGTCTCAAGAACCTCAATGCTCTGTCGATAATACTCCGCAGATTCTTCATATCTTCTTGAGCAGTGTGCAACGCCGCCTAGACGTTTCAGCTCTTCCCAGTCACGCTCATCCTCGCTGTCCATATCAGCATCACCTTCCGTGTGGTGATAACCCGTAGAAGTGGGCGGCGCTGACTTTGCTCGATCCCCACGAGCTCCAACGTTTCGAAGTGCTGCGCGCAGGATCCGACGTGATCCAGCAAAAGCAGGACGAGGGGCATCTTCATTAGTTTGTTGAGATTTTGCAGTTTGGTCTGATCCGTTTGACTCGAGAACCGACGAACGGCTGGAGTTTTGAAAGTCTGATACACTGGATCTGCTCTGTTTCGATTGGAAAGAGAAGACTCTAGACGCGCTCGTCTTATCCTGCTGCTGCGTTATTCCTGAGTCAAACTGACCAACTCCTGTGGCTGGAGCTTTAAACCCAGAGTAAACACCTTTCTTCGCCGTAGGTCGTACTGCATTTGGATGGACTTCTCCTGATGGCACAAATGGCGATGAAGTCGGGTGGGTTTGAAAAGTAGGTGTCACAAACGGATCTGCAGGAGGGCTCCGCCCATATTGCCGTAGACGAGCATTCTTGCGCCTGCGCACATTGTGTATACCAAAAGGAGATGGCGTTGTTGACGAGAAGCCAGGAGATGGTTCAGGCTCGCTAACACCAAACTTGGTATCCTTCCTCGGAGTGTTCTTATTTGTGAACATACCGCTTTTCCTGGGACGCACGCGAGAATTCTTTTTCACATTGGTACTACCAATCTGAAAACTATCAGCAGTCGAAGCACTTGAAGGTGCCGCATTGTCAGTTCGCAGTCCTGAAAACTGAGAATTGGCAGCCTCTGTCTGCGTGGTGCTCTGTGGTTCCCCAAATTCGAATGGATGACGTGAAGTGCCATTACCAAACACAAACTGGTCCGAGGTACCGGTGTTTGGTTTCGCTGGAGCAGCTGAGGGCCCAAATACACGACTTTGGAATGTAGGAGCACCTGACTCATGGAATAAGTTAGATTTCGAGGTCCCAAACACAAACGTTCCTCCTGTACATCCAGCGGACGATTTCGTAGAAGGCATTGGTGAAGCTGCCTCATTCACTCGTGCATCATTCTTATACACTTTCTCTGCAAACAGACCAAACGGGGCTGTAGGTGATGCAAACGAAGCATTGGTTTGCTGCTGAGTGGCTGATGCAGTCCCGAAAAGCGTAGATCCAAATGTAGGACCTGATGGTGTAGCATCAAAGGATGATACGCTCGCTTTATCTTTCTGGGGAGGCACAGAGGCTGAAGCCATGTTAGTCTTCTTCCGACGATCGGTGTGGCGCCGTTGAGTGTTAAGCTCGGGTACTCCAGTCGTAAAGAATGCAGAAGCAGCGGTGGGTTCCTTGTTAACATCCATCTTATCAGCGGCAGTGGCATCAATAGGTACTTTTGACCCCCATGAACATGGAGTTGAGCCTGATCCAGACGACTGAAACAATTCAGCACTGTTCTGTCTCGAGAATCCAAAGGGTTTTCTGTTCTTGTACGCTTGACCAAACAAAAACTCTCCATTCGTCGTGGTTCGACTAGCAGATTTTGCTTTTGAGCTTGGACTACTCATGGGCGTATCCTCCTCAATCTGCACTGGAGGTGGCACTTTTACCACTCTCTTGACATGACTAGCAGCAAATTTGTAGGGCTTTGGTGTCTTGTCACTTCGACCAATAGTAAAGCCGCCATCCACTGGACCAAACGGTTCACTAGCTGGCCTCTCTATAGGAACCTCATCTGTCACTAGACTCTCGTCCTGACTGTTGTCTTCCTCAACACTCCGTCTCTTGAATGGATTGTCCTCGAACGCCGCTTGCAGGTCCTTCCAGGCGTAAAACACGCCTCTCTGCTCCTGTGTGTCCATGGCATTATCCGGATCCAGGTCATCCGTAGCGACGGAGCTCGTGGCGTCTTCTTGGTCGCTCTCGGGCGTCCGCATGGGGCATGAGAACGAGTCGCTAGGACTCGATGGAACGTCACTAAACGATGACCATTGACTGAAGTCCGAGCGCGCGTCTTGCTCGTCGTCTGAGCTCTCGGGATACTCCACGAGCTTCACCATACCGCAGAGGTTTCAGCCGTTAGGAGAATGTATGGCTTCGATATGGACGGACGGGTTGACAAGTAGTGAGTACCTGTGTTTAGTGACGTTAATGTTATATTTGGACAAGAAGAGAGTTGCAGCTGTTGACAGAGGCTCGTATTGCCAGGTGGAAGAGAGGACAGAAGCGACAATCTTTTCAGTACGTCTATGAAGTGGAGCTTTACGAGCGTTTGACCTTCTTGCTGCCCTTAGTAGACGCAGATGACCGTCGTTTCGTCTTCTTACGGTCTTGAGCTTCATTGTCACTATCCAGTGCATCTCCAGCTTGTTTCCACGCTACATCTTCAGCTGCTTCGACATCTGCATCTCCAGTTTGTCGGACTCGACCGACTTCCGTGCCGTGTTGATTGTCCCAGTCCTTGAGTTTCGCGCCCATCATAAAGTCATCTTGCACGACAGACCACGAGCTCTTGTCCGTCGTCTTGTGCTGAGCCTTGAGCAGTCCTAAGAAGTTGTCTTTCGACATCTCTTTCACCTTTTTATCTTCCTTCTCCTCCTTCTTGCCATTCTGATGCTGATGTTTCTCAATGGCATTAAACAGAGCCACCACTGCCATTGCATCCCGTCAGTATCAGTCAACAACGCGCCAAAGTCCGAGCTCCGTACCTCCTTTCGTCGCAATCATTCGCAGCTTCCGGTCCAGCACCGCCGTCGTGTGGTCCGGCACTGTCATGTCTCTCTGCTCCCGCTCGCGCTTCTCAGCGGCACTCACTCGCAGCGTCTTCGTCTCCTTCTTGTCGCTCGCGATCTCTCGCATCCGCGCGGTCGTGCGCTTGGCCAGAATCGGTTGCGCGTCTTGTGCCACATTCTGCCCCAGAATTTTACTCATGGCATCGCCAAAGCCCACAGCTTCGTGTGTCTCTTCCTCGTCATTGCTCTGCTCGCTCGTGGGATCATGCTCGCTGTCGGACCCTGTGGACGACGCTACGTCTTGTGTCTCCTTATCCGTCATGGCTAATGGTATTATGGATGTAGTAGTGGCCAACCGATGTGTGGTGTGGTGGACATAAATGGTGTACATGTGGTGTAACTTTGAAGTTGCAGTTAAGCAGCAACGGATATGTCTAGATGGTGAAGTGATGATTTCATCTTTGTCCCGGCTTGCATACTTCCCTTTCTTGATTTGGACAACTTTGAGGCATTCTTTGTGCCAAAGTCAAATTCTTCAGGGGCCTCATCCTTCATTTCTCGGAGACGCTCTTGGAATCGCTCCTCGTCCGCAAAACCGCGAATCAACTCAATTGCATCTGCCAATTTCATGCGCTCAGACGGCTCAAAAGCACACAACTTCTCTACCAACGCCCATTGTGCATCGTTTTCAAAGGCTTTTGGTCGAGGTAAGAATTTCTTGCGAGTCACGTGGAACCTCACCACCGGATCCGGCACGTGCTGACCCCACGGCACGTCTCTCGTCACAGCCTCCACCACGCACATACCGAAAGAGTACACATCCGACGCAACATTCGGTGCGATGGGTTTGTCCTTGCGGATCACTTCGGGTGCTTTCCAACGAATAGCACCAACTGTCTCGTTGTCTCCATCTTGCTCACTCGTTAAAAAACTGAGTCCGAAATCCGTCAGCATCGCCACGCCATCTTTGCTCACTAGAATCTGGTTGCATTTGAGATCGCTGTGGACAATGTGTCTCTCGTGTAGGAAATGCAGTCCGAGCGCAGCGTCCAGTAGTTTGCGCCACACAAGTGACCGACCCTCTTCTCGTGTATGATACAGGTAGTCAAGTAGTTTGCCATTTTTGGCCTCCTCGCACACAAAAAAGTAGGTCGAACCTTCATCGCATGCACCGAAGAATGGTACGATGTTAGGATGTCTGGCTTTTTGCCAGATCCGAGCCTCTCGATGGAAGGTACGACTCTCTTTTTCCGTAGCGACTGTGACGGTCTTAACGACGACGCGGGTGCTGAGCCACCAACCTCTGTAGACTTTGCCGAAGGACCCAGAGGAGAATGGATCGTGGTCTTTTCGGACTTCCCGACTTGGGATAAACCAGTCAGGTTGGTGGCGAGAAACAGGAACTACGGCCACGGTTTTGGTCTCGTCTGCACTGGGCTGATTCGACTGATAGTCGTGGAGTATTCCTCGAATCAAGTACCTGCAGTTTAAGCGGGCGATTTCATCTGCTGTTCGCCCAAAATTGTCAACCCGATCCATATTTTCTCCGTTGTCGAGAAGCAGGCGAACAATTTCCTCATGTCCCCTGTAGACCGCTTTCATCAATGGCGTTTTGTTCTCCGAGTCTGCTACATTCACATCTGCTCCGTGGTCCAGAAGAAGACGGATGATCTCTAGATGACCCTCTTCAGCAGCAACCATCAACGCTGTGCGATTGTCATCTGTTTCTGTGTTCACTTCAGCTCCTTTCTCTAAAAGAAGGGTCACTATATCAATGTGACCTCGTTGGGAAGCCATAATGAGTGGTGTCCAACCGATCCTATTTGCCACATTGACACCTGCTTCGTGTTCCAACACCAAGCGTACAGCCTCAGTTTGCCCGGCCATGTCAGTTTCGTGAAGCACTGTATCACCGTCGTCATCTTTTGAATTAATATTCGTAGTGGAAGGCAACAACAGCTTAAAAGCGTCGATATGCCCATTGAGTATCGCCGTTTGAAGTACCGAGCAGCCGTTGTAACCTACCTCGTTGACATCAGCACCGTGATCCATTATTAATTGAACACATTTTTTATTGCCACCTGATGCAGCAAACCCCAACGCCCTATCCCCCTTGTTCGACTTGACTTCCACAGAAGCTCCAGCTTTCAACAACAATTCCACGACATCAGCGTGCTTGCTTTCAGCGGCCACCATCAAAGGAGTGCTCCCATACTTATCTGGTAAGTCGATACTGGCACCGTGATCCACGAGAGTGCGAACAGCTCCCAGGTGGCCGAACATTGCTGTGAGCAAAAGTGCTGTAGATCCATCATCAGACAGTGCGTCGATGAGAGCCCCGCCTTGTATAAGAGTCTCCACAATATCGGCACGATCAGCCATGGCCAGCGCTCTGAACCCGTTGGTGTAAGTTTTCTCAGTATCGGCTCCCTTCTCCAACAGTAAGCGAACAACCTCCAGGTGTCCTTCTTGAGAAGCACCAATTAATGCAGTAGCCCCGCCCTGAGTCGTTTGATCAATCACTGCCCCATTTTCCAGCAGAAGCTGTAAGATATCAGTATACCCTCTCACCGCAGCCCAGATAAGCGCAGTAGAGCCATTCCGTCCTCCAGTATTGACAGAGGCACCCATTTCAATCAGATAGCGCACCATCTCGACGTGACCATTTTGGACAGCACACACCAAGGGCGAGCATCCATTTTGTTCAGCTTTTTCAATGTCCGCACCGTTCTCACATAAGACTCGGGCAACGTCGACGTAGCCATACAATGCTGCGTTGATGAGAGGTGTATTTCCATTGCTGGCGTACAAGTCAGCATCAGCTCCATTTTTCAACAGGAAACGCACAGTGTCTGTATGACCCTTGTTAGTAGCCCAGTTAATAGCGGTAAATCCATCATTATCTGCCTTGTCAATCCCGGCTCCTTTCTCCAACAACAGCTGAATGACCTCAGTATGACCGTTTCCGGCTGCATTCATCAGCGCAGTGACCCCATTATTTGAAGGCAAGTCAACAACAGCTCCTCTCTCCAATAGAAGATTTACGACACCGAGGTAGCCTTCTCCAGCAGCAAGCACGATTGGGGCACATCCGAATGAATTCAGAAAATCAACTCTTGCTCCTTTATCGAGGAGAAACCGGGCAACATCAACATGACCAGCCTGAACCGCACCAGATAAAGGCGTGTTGCCGCTATTGTTCACTCTATCGATTTTATCTCCATTCGCTAAAAGTTCTTGGACGACTTCTGTGTGGCCATTAATTGCTGCCCAACTGAGCGGAGTGTCTCCATTTTGATCAGCTTTGCCCATGCCAGCCCCCTTCTCCAAAAGGAACCGTACCACGTCGATATGACCTTCTTGAGCAGCACAAATAAGTAATGTAAAGCCGGCTTCAGTCGCCACTTCGATCCCTGCTCCTTTCTGCTGTAAATGGCGCACAACATCAAGACGTCCACTTCTAGCGGCCCAACCAATAGCTGTGAATTGATCTTCATCAGTCTTCTCGATGTCAGCCCCTTCTTCTAGCAGAAATTGCACAACATCAAGGTGACCATGAGCAGCAGCGTACATGAGTGGCGTGACTCCCGAGTTCGTAGCTCGGTCAATAGCAGCTCCGTTCTTAGATAGCAGCTCTACAATGGCCATGTGACCACCATCAGCCGCCCACAGAAGAGCAGTGGAGCCATGTGTATTCGGGAGGTTAACACTACCTCCCTTTTCAAGCAGAAGCTGGACCACTTTGTATTGACTTTGTTTAGCTGCATGGATAAGGGGTGTATTTCCATCTTTGCTCGTCCTCTCGACGTCATCTCCATTCTCCAATAGAACTCGAACCACGTCGATATGTCCCTCAGCTGCAGCGATGATCAATGATGTATCTCCTCTTTCATTAGCCTGATTAAAGTCCGCCCCCTTTTCCAATAAGAGTCGAACGACATCCAAGTGCCCATTTTTGGCTGCTGCGTATAGTGCAGTGGATCGATTTTCATCAGTGGCATTGACGCTGGTCTCCGTCTCTAATAACGCCTTCACCACGTCGATATTTCCCTCGCCAGCGGCAAGATGAAGGTCATTAATGTTGATGATAGCCATCGCCGGTGAGTCTCTGATTGTGGGATGATCATATGCTATTGAAACGAAGTTTGACTTCATAGTAGTCAATCACTTCAACTAAAATCCCTAACCACTTTCTATACTAGGGCACGAATGAAGATTCAGGAAGCGAATTCGGTAAACCGGTTTATTATCTTCCTTAGTGGATTTTTGAAACGTCCGAACACGGTAAACCGATAATTCTCTTGAATTCGTTGGCGTCTGGTGTAACGGGGTTACATGAAGGGGTACCCCTGATAGGGTACCGCCTCTAGAAGTAGATATACTTCTGTGAGTATTCGTTTAGATACTCTGTTGTGGGTGGTGTGGACCACACTACAGGTGTGGACCACACTACAGGTGTGGACCACACTACTGCCACGTAGATCTGGCGGCTGATGGCCAATCAATAGTATTTGACCTACCTTTTACATGCATATTAAGGATAAATTATAGTTAATTAGTAATTTGTATTACAGGTCAAATGACCTAATTAACTAAAAATAAATCAGTCTAAAATCTACTCTAAACTGGCTATTAAGTCCCCCCAGACCAGGGACTAGTGAACTGCCTTTCACTTAGAGTTTGTATACTCTTAATAGCACGCTTCCTCAAGCAAGGTGCTCGTGTGACCCCGTCACACTTGGTAGCACTTGTAGTCAATCCACGCCTACGCGGGTAGATTGACTACCTGAATCCTCTGTGGCTCCTACAAGGTAAGCCAGGATGGATAGAGGGGAGTTCCCTCATTTGACCGACTCTCAGTTTGAGTCGGTCCGGAAGATGGTGGGCATGTTTGGAGGAGATGCCCTCCGAAGCTTGGCGGCTGCTACGCCGGCCGAGCAGGTCGAACGCATCGAGGCGTTCGACACGTACGAGAGAGGGCTAATCGCCCACGTACAGGGGTTGCAGGCCCCCGTGGCTGAGATGAAGCCAGCCCAACCTAAGCCGTTGAGCTTAAGGTTAATCCTTATGAGGGAAAGGAGGGGGAGAACCTCCACTTCTGGGTCCGAGAGGTCGAGCTCGCGATGGACGCGGCTCTAATCTCGACCGAGCGACTTCGGGTCGCTTTCGCCCTGTCCAACCTAGGAGGTCGGGCGAAGACCTGGGCGTACACGCGCGAAGCGACAACGCCGGGTTGTTTCACAACCTGGGCTCAGCTGTGTCAACAGCTTAGAGCCGCCTTCCTTCCGGCGAACTACGAGTATCGCCAGCGCTCGCGCTTCCTTGCCTGTAAACAAGGGAAGCGTGAGCTGCACGAATACATCCAAGAGATGCGAGTGCTCGCTGCATCTCTGGTGGGGAACCCCCTACCTGAACACATCAAGGTGACAGTGTTCATGGATGGCCTGAAGGTGGGCCCATCCCGCACACAGTTGTTCCGCGTGCATGCGAACACTATGGAGGAGGCGATACAGATCGCCCTCCAAGAGGAGTACAGCCACCGACAGGCTCGTACTCCTACGTCGGTGTGGCAAGGCCACAATGCGTCATCAGGCGCAGTGCAAGGAGCTCCAGCAGCTGGAGCTAGCACCGGACCGGTACCCATGGAACTGGGTACGGCCGTACAGAGCTCCATCCGTTGCTACGGATGTGGGAAGCTCGGGCACATGCAACGTGCCTGCCCTGCGGGAGGGCAAAGGAAGTTCCCTTCCAAACCTAGGGGCTCGAGGGGCCCGTGGCAGAAGCCGCGACCCAAGAGCCAGGGGAACTGGGGTCACCAGTAGGGGCGGGGCGCCCTACTGGGGAAGATCTAAGTCCCCATGGTAGGAGTGCGGACGGCGCACGCCATGGAGGCTTAGCCCCTGAGAGCCTGGGTGCTCTCGAGACGAGAAAGAGCAGCGGCGGACTGCTCGTGGTACACGCAAGTGTACGGGGATATGGAGATCCCTTTAGAGTCCTGATTGACTCTGGGGCGTCGACGAACTTTGCTCGACGCCAGACGGTCGCGCGGAATGGCGACAAGTATGCTGATGCTTTGCGAGAAAGCAAAGGCAGGGGCCAGGTCTCGGTGAGACTGGCCGATGGTATGATGGTTAACGTACATGGGGTCCGTATGGACCTGGCTGTAAAGTTTGAGGACTTTGACAGCACGGAGTCGTTCCTTGTCCTAGACATGGACAAGTACGACTTGATCCTGGGCATGCCGTGGCTCGAAAAGCACGAGCCCTGGATCGATTGGCGCGGCAAAGCCATTGGGGCTAGCCGGCCTGCAGTCTCCGACAGAGCTTTGGTGAGTAATGTTCCCACCTCTGTTCGGAACTGGGGCGCCAGAGATGGCCGCCAAGGCGCTTATGCGCCTGAGGAAGTGCTGGGAGTCACTGACTCCAGTGAAGATGTTGCGATGAGCCTCGCAACCGGTCGTGAGACCAAGGCTCATTGCCAAGCGTGTGGGATTGCCGCGACGGCAAGTCCCAACGCTGAGAGTCGTCGCGCCGTATGGGCTTCGACTGTGGCAGTGCCGGACGGCACTGACCAGGCGGGTAACATAGGTCCGCAAGCAGCAGAGACTGCTGAGGAGAGCGCTAAGGGCGTCTCCTGTGTGAGTAACATAGGTCCACAAGTGGGTAACATAGGTCCACAAGTGGGTAACATAGGTCCACAAGTGGGTAACATAGGTCCACAGGCGGGTAACGTAGTTCCGCAAGCGGGTAACATAGGTCCGCAAGCAGCTGAGGCTGCTGGGGAGGGCGCCGAGAGCGTCTCCGGTGTGGGTAACATAGTTCCACACAAGGTCGAGGAGACCGAGAAGATTGAGAGCGCAGCGTGCGTCTCTAGCGTGGGTAACAGAGTTCCACGCGGGGTCAAGAAGACCAGTACGAGTGCGGAGGTGTCGGTGAACACCTCCCGTGTGGATAACCAAGTACCACACTCAGAGTCTGAGACTCCACCGGCACGGCCGGTCGAAGAACAATGCCATGTCTTCGACGGCGTGTCCGGTCGTCAAGTGAAGGTAGGTGCCGTCCATCTGGAGGCACTGCCTGAGGTATCCGGACTGGTGAACCTCGAGGAACTGTCCATGAAGGACTTCCTGGCCAAGTTGAATGCCGGGGAGATTGTGGAGATGGTGCTCCTGAAGCCGGAGACCTCCTGAAGATTTGAACTCTTCCTCCGTAATGGACGAGGATGTGCTGGAGGGGTTCGCGAAGCAGCGTGTAACGCGCTTGGGTTCTGAGATTCTCAAAAACCCGGAGGATCCGGTGTATCCTCTTGTGAAAGAGTACTCGGATGTGGTGTCGAAGCACCCACCATCCCAACTCCCGCCAGGGAGTTCGGCACGAGATTGATCTCGTGCCTGGCACAAAGTACTGTGTCACGAGGCAGTGGCCTCTACCTCGCGAGCACTGCGAGGTCATAGATGCCTTCTTCGCCGAGAAGGCGAAGTCGGGCATGGTGCGGGAGTCGAAGTCCCCGCACTCGACGCCAACCTTCTGCGTTCGTAAACCGAACGGGAAGTGGCGTCTGGTCCACGCTTATAACAAGCTGAACAATGCGACGGTACCGGCATAGACGCCGATCCCTCGCAAGGATATGTTGTTGAACAACATATCGGGCAGTACGCTGTACAGTGCCCTGGATCTGGTAGACGGATACTACCAGATCCTGATCCGGGAGAGTGACATTCCTCTCACCACAGTGAGCACCCCGAGTGGGATGCTCTGGGAGTGGCTAGTGATGCCACAAGGGCTTTCGAATCCCCCAGCGACGTTCAATCGCTTGGTCACACAACTGTTTAGACCATTGCGTACGTTCGCTCAGACGTACTTTGACGATATATTCGTCCATAGCCGTGCCGAAGGCGGCCAGACGGCTATGGAGGTGCATTTGAAGCACCTCCGTCGAGTGTTTGAGGTCATGAGAGCTAACAAGCTCTATGCCAACATCGACAAGTGCGTCTTTGCAGCTGAGGAGATAAAGGTCCTCGGCTGCTTTGTCAGCAGGGTCGGCGTACGCGCCGATCCAGGGAAGGTCAAGGCCATAGCGGCTTGGCCGACCCCGAGGTCGCAGAAGGACCTCCGGAAGTGGTTGGGCTTAGCCAACTATCTTCATAAGTACAGCGCAGGATACGCTGAACTAGCTCGACCCTAGTCGGATCTCTTGAAGAAAGATGCCGACTGGGTCTGGGAGCAACAGCACCAGGATGCTTTTGATAGCATCAAGGCGAGCTTACAGCAAGCGCCAGTCCTGGCTCTGCCGGACGAGAACGAGTCATTTAGCGTCGTCTGTGACGCTTCTGACTATGCAATAGGCTGTGCGCTATTGCAGAAGGACGATGAAGGACACGAACGTGTCATCTCCTTCCAGTCCAGGCAGCTGAAGGCTGCCGAACGGAACTACCCCGTTCATGACAAGGAGCTACTTGCAATGAAGTACGCTCTTGTCAAATTTAGAGTTCATCTCTTGGGCACGAGGCCCTTTGTGATCTATACGGATCACGCGTCCTTGCGGACTGCCACCAACTCGCCGCATCTGTCACAGCGGATGGCGAGGTGGCTGTCATTCTTCGCGGAATACAACTTCCGCGTTGAATACAAGCCGGGCAAGCTGAATGTGCTTGCCGATGCATTGTCGCGTCGACCTGACTATGAGCTAGCTCATGTCAGTCGGGTCACGACAGATCTGTACGATCGGATACGCTTGGCGTATCAGGAGGACGAGAACTACACACCACTGGTGCAGTTCTTGTCCGATGGCAAGGATGCCAAAGTCGACAGGCTCTCGCCTCGACAGCGGGCGCAGCTCCATCGTTATGAGCTGGCCGAGGGGTTACTCCATTACAGAGTAGACCCCAGAGATCCTCCTCGGGTTGTCGTTCCAAACGACGAGGATCTGAAGTATGACATACTTCTGGAGGCACATGATGCGCCGATAAGTGGCCATCTTGGCTGGGAGAAGACCTACCAAATGGTCTCCCAGACATTTTGGTGGCCCCGCATGTATAAGTAGGTGGCACACTATGTCAAGACATGTGAAACATGTCAGAGGGTGAAGCCTTCGGGCCACGCCTCGGCTCCACTGCAGAGCCTACCAGTACCAGCGGACTGCTGGAAGTCGATGAGTCTCGACTTCGTCTTCGACCTACCGGCCGATGACAGGGGCAACACCGGCATATTGGTGTTTGTCTGCCGTTTGAGCAAGATGTACCATCTTGCTCCGGTACGTGACAAGGTCACCGGGAAACAAGCTGCACAGCTGTTCCTAGATAGCGTGTTTCGCTATCATGGTCTACCAGAGACCATAGTCTCGGACAGAGACCCGCGTTTCACGGGTGCGTTCTGGGACACCCTGTTCCAATTGTTGGGAACTAAGTTGACGATGTCAACTGCGGACCATCCGCAGACGGATGGTCAGACGGAGCGCGTCAACCGCGTGCTCGAAGATACTCTGCGCAGTATCTGTGCGGAAGCACCTCGGTCCTGGTCGGACCAGCTTCCTATGGTTGAGTTTGCACTCAACAATGCGGTACACGCATCAACGGGGTTTACCCCGTTCTACTTGAATGGGTTACGACACCCCCAGGTGCCGCTAACCTTGCGGGGAGGCACCGTGGCCTCCATCATAAGTGGGGGAGAGGCTCGGAAAGCCTTTTCCTCCCAGGTCTCGGAAATCGAGCCAGAGTCTTTGAAAAGACAGTTGTCGTCGTTTATAGACAACAGGCTGACGTTAATCAGCTGGGTTAGAGACGCAATGGCGTTAGCCCAAGACAAGCAAAAGGAGTACTCAGACAAAAGAAGTCGGGGAAACTTAAACGTGTTTAACGTTGGGGACCTAGTTCTCCTAGACACTAAAAACCTACCGCTAAAGGTGGTTAGCTCTGTAGAGAGCAACAAGTTGAAGCACCGCTTCATCGGACCCTTTGCGGTCCTGGCCAGACATGGCACGGCGTATACCATTGACCTCCCGAAGTCAATGGCGACGCACCCGACGTTCTACGTGGGGCGTCTTAAGCGGTATCACGATCCGCTGGGTCTTCCTTCCCAGACGGAGGAAGACCAAGGTGAGAACTCACCTCCTCGAAACGAGGCTGAGCTCTCTGGACAACAGGAGCTGCCGGTGTCGAAGCCTGCGAGTAGAACGCAGGCTGGTACCCACGCGAGTCATACGAAGGGTATGACGGTACTGAATGGGAAGAGCTCGGGTAAGAGCTATACCCATAAGTCGAGGGGTACGAATACCCCTGCGGCTCATAAGAGGGCATTCGACCATGCACCTCATGGCTTAGAACGTCTAAGCCTCGACGGAGCTCCTTTAAGGCAGCAGCCGGAGCTCGGCGGTCAACGCGCCCATGGAGCCCATGAGTCTCACGACCAAGAGCGTCCAAGTCCTGACGAAGGACCTCTAGGACCCCGTCTTGCCAGCCTGAGAGGCAGCCTGATCACCAGGTCCAAGCCCAAGGGCTATCTCGATCGCATAGACGCGATCTCGAAGCTGACGGACCTCGTCGCTTAATAGGGACCCCACAGAGTCCCGACCCGAAGATGAGGGTCCAGAAGGATAAGGCTGAGAAGGAGCCTCGTACTCATACGCGTGCGAGAGCTCCTCCTGCCCTCCTTGACCGGAACGGCGAGCTCCACTACCATGTGGAGCGGGTCGTCCAGGAGCGGCGGCGCTCTGGGAAGCGCCAGCTGCTTGTGAAGTGGCGGGGTTACCCCTCGTCACAGAACTCGTGGGAGCCGGAAGACCGGCTCCGGGTTGACTGCCCGAAGGCTGTTGAGATTTGGGATCAACAGCCGGGGCGTAAGTAGTCCGCGGCTTTTTAGCCGCCTTACGGTGTATGGTCCCTGGGTTGACGGAACCGTACCCGCGCTCATCCTGAGCGCTGGACTTAGACTGCTGTCTAAGTCCCTCCATGACGGAGTGGAGTTGCCGCTTAGCGACTAAGTGGGCAAACTCAATACGAAGATCTCGCTGGTCCAAAACATAGGACAGCAGGCGATCTTCCCGGAGTTCTTTCAACTCCTGAACTGTGAAGTTCTTTAGAGAAACCCATCTCCAGAACAGGTCTTCTGCCTGGGTCTGGGTTACGGTGTTCTCGGGCTGTACCCAAGGGTACCCCAACACGGGGAAGAGCCCACCTTGGTCTTCCGGCTTCTTCCGGAGACTAGTGAATTCCTTTAAAGGAATTCGGCGTAGTGCAAGCAGCACACACCTAGCGGCCTCGATGTCGTTGACAAAGAGCGGTTCGTCCTGAACCAAGGCACGCTCATAGGCGCCACGCGAAGTGCGCCCATGGTTTAGACCACGAGGGGCCTTGAGGTGCTCCAGAAACATGGGAGACCCAGACCCCGCATCCGGTGGGTAGTATCCGCGAGGATACACCGGCGTGGCAGGCACAGGAGTGCCTTGCAGCTGAGCAGTTTGATAACGCTCTTGCTGCTCATCGAGATCATTGGAGATCTCTCGGGGCTCGGAGACAGCCCCCTCCTCTTCCTCCTCGTCTGAGGAGTCGAACAGGGATTTGAATCCCTTAGCGATTGAAGACTCTGACGTAGGAGAGCCAGGGGCTGCGCGCTTCTTAGCAGCAGCAGCACCCTCACCAGCCCGTTTTGGAGAAGCTGCTTTCGCAGCTTGGGCTCGAGCCTTACCTTCGGTTAAGGTAAGGTTCTTGGCAGGCGAGCACGTCGAAGCTGCCTTTGCCTCTGATGACTCAGAATCATCAACAGGAGCGTCATGTGAAGGAGCGTTTTGTGCAGGATCATCCTGTGAAGGAGCATCCTGAGAAGAAGATGGATCCTTGGTGGATCCAGGGGAGTCCCCGTCGGACTCTGATCCCGTGATCATAGGGATGTTAAAATCCGGGGACTCCGACCCAGGACTGTGGTCCCGATAGGCGATCCGAGGGTTCGGCCTATCGTCGGGTGACAGGGAGCGCGAGCGACTGCGTCGCGGACTCCCTCCTTGCTTGGCAGCAGCAGCGGTGCGCTTGCTGGCTGCCTCGGAAGCCGCCTTGCGGACTTCCTTGCGCGGAGCGGCCTTGTCTTTCGACTTGGCCTTAGCAGTCTTCGACTTGGAAGGCGCCGAAGCGCCGCGGGTGCTTGCCTTCTTAGGCATCTTGAGAGGTTGACGTGGAAACCTCGGGGTGTCTTGCGCACGCGAAAAGGCTGAATGAAAGCCTTCAAGCCACAACGGTGGCTCGTCGATGGGTATCGACAAGGACAGGAAAGAGAGCGGAGCTCTCTTCCTAGCTCCTCATTGGTTGGGGGGTTTTCCAACCTAAGTGGGGGAGGATGTAACGGGGTTACATGAAGGGGTACCCCTGATAGGGTACCGCCTTTAGAAGTTGATATACTTCTGTGAGTATTTGTTTTAATACTCTGATGGAGTTGTGTGAGCCACACTGTGGTGTGGGCCACACTACTGCCACGTAGGTTGAGGTGGCTGAGGGCCAACCAATAGTAATTAACCTACCTTTTATATGCATAATTAGGATAAAGTATAGTTAATTAGGAGTTTGTATTACAGGCCAAATGAACCTAATTAACTATAAATAAATCAGTCTAAAATCTACTCTAAACTGGCTATTAAGTCCCCCCAGACCAGGGACTAGTGAACTGCCGTTCACTTAGAGTTTGTATACTCTTAATAGCACGCTTCCTCAAGCAAGGTGCTCGTGTGACCCCGTCACATCTGGCCTCCACTTTGTATGGCGGCCTTTGCGTTTTGTGTGCGTCTGTGCGCCAACGAGTTCGAAAATCCACTCAGAGTGTCCATACAAAATAACTGTCATTCAGGGATATCCAAAGTATCTAAGAATTCGTTGGCGTCAGGCGCACATGCGTATACCGTGAAAAACGAAATCTGTGCCACCACGTATTTCGGTAGTAAACGCCTACTTCAAGTCGTGATCGTAGTTCTCATCGACAAGGTAAATCCTCTCTCCTCATGTACACAGCATATTTGAGTTTTTACTTACGTGTTTTACATTCACGCTACACTATCCAGTTCGGGCCGATACACTGCGGTTTGCTCGAATAACGTTGAGAGCGCTAGATCATTTGAGCTGATCCTTGCGTCGTTGACGTTTCTTGGGGGTGACATCACTGACAGGAAGCTTTGCCAGTACGCTTTGCAGCATTTCGCGAGCTTGTTGAATAGTTGGAGCTGAGATCCAGGAGCAGTGGGGAATTTTAGTTTGTATCTCCATCATCATGCATCGATAATTTGACAGTGTCTTTCGCTTCTTACTAGAGGACAAATCCCTCCATTGCAGGAAACGGTATGGGCCAATTCGCCCAGAAGGATCACCACAGCACCAATGCTCCCATGCGGTCATCAATGACATGCCAGGAATATGAAAGTCGGCCGTTACCCTAGAAAATCTTTCGTTCACAAGTGATAAATCTGTAGTGCATTCTGGAGGGTGTCGCTATGCTCATCGATAACCCCGTCGTGGGCTGCATCGTTGTGCTGTATTTGATGATGATTGTTACTTCGGAGGGATTCTAGTATTTTAGGCGACATTGTTTGGCCATATCCACGGTAAAGATGGAACAGACTCGAACGCATCGAGTCGTAGACCGATCGACCAGGTTTTCCTCCACTTCTACCACTAAGAGACTTCAAAAACTCCTCAAAATCATCAGGTTCGTGAAGATCGTAATTCAGAGGTGATACTTCACGATTCTCTTCCATGAAACGATCTATGCTGTTAAGCTTCAGCGATGCAATTCCAGAGTCGTCTTGTCCCAAATCGCTGCTACGTAAGTTGCCGAGAAAGGTATCGCGTAGGAGATGTCTCTTCCGTCTGTAGAGCCATGCTACATAGCGGCATATTCCCCGTACGTAAATTGGTGCTGTTTTTTGGCCGATAACATTGTCTTTCACGGCCCTCACCTGTTCTCGGAGGTCGACTTCGTCGTCGCCCGGATTCATGGTGTGAGCAATCTGGAACTGTATCAACAAGTATCGAATCACTTCGTTTAAATACGAGCACAGGAAAGTCACACAAATTCTTGCTACATATAAGTTGTGTTCAATCCAATAATTTTACAAAATAGGGAATTGAAACTGTAGAGTAACTGTTCATCTTCGTAATCCGATGCTCTAATTGGTTCCGATAGCAACCTTCAGGCATTCAGTAAAAGCCGGATCTTGAGAAGGCGTATCAATAGGTACTCTAAGGAAAGGCTCAAAAATTGACAGGTACGACTGAGGAAAGACACAGTCACTGTTCGTACGACTATCTTGTATTTAACCACCACCCCCATGATAGGTGCTGTACTCTATCTTTCCGGTCCGCTGGTAGAGCTCTCATTCCGCAAATCGTCGCCTTCGAAGCACTTTGCAGTACCGGGTTCTTGCGTGACGACGATTCAAGGTTTGTAGCGGTCATTTGAAGTGTCATTCGTGTATTACTGGTTAAATTCTATCGGACGAAGTGTACATGAGCAGACGCAGTCGCGACTCAAATGGTCTTGAAGTACTAGAAGAGTCCATTAATGAGGGCGACTTCAGCGATAGAAGTATGTTGGAAGATTCTCGAGGTGTTTCTTCAATTGAATGGCAGTCGGCTTTGAACCGCGGTGGTACAGAAGGTTGGAGTCCTGACCACAATTATGCACGCAGTCAAATCAGTTGTGACGATGGATTAAGAACACCGCCATCGTCAGATGAATGTTCTACTGGATATGACACCCAGTCCCAACCAGATGAATTGATACCCATACGACCACCAGATGTCCGACTGTCACAGCAACCAGCGGCTACGCAGCAGCGACTCCGACCGGACCAGCAATCATTGCACGCAGCTGCAAACCAGTCAGTGATACCGCAGTCGGAGCTTCTACCTATTGACCGCGAAAACGTAAGGGATCGAACATATCCGGATACTTCCACGATAGTTACAACAGAGAAATCTCAGCAACACAATACTGTTTCTCCAGGCGATGGTCGGTGATGATATCATGGCCGCATTCGCTGTAAGACGACAATCAATTTCACACCCTGTCCAACGTCACCACAACCCCCATGACATTTCGATCGAAAGTGAATTGAAAAAATGGCTGAGCGATAGAAATGGGCTGGTAATGACATCTGGTAAAACCATCAATGGAAAGGAAACCAAGCCAAAACCGGAGTCAATGCAATTCTGGCACCGCCAGTACGAAAAAAAGAACTACGTTTTATATCCCCTAGTGGCCCGAATTGTGTTTGCAGTTCCTGCATCTTCGGCGCAGATTGAACGCAAATTCGGTAACAGTGGTCAGCTGGTGACAGCACTGCGAGCTTCGACAAGTCCACAAAACATTGATATGGCATGCTTCTTACATCAAAATCGTTCTTTCGTTGAAATTTGCCAATGTCCGAAACTCAGCGCAGCTGAAATTGAGGAAAACCTTCCAACCAACGTCAAATTCAATCTTGAGCCAGAAACAATTGAAAGAATGGATTGGGGCCAGATGGAGCAAGACTTCTTTTCAACATCAATTATTAGTGCACTTGCTTCCGATGACGATGAGTCAAAGGATAATTAGATAAAACTTAAATGAATAAGTGAATTTGCTTATGAAAAGGTAATTAGATATACGTAATGCATGTCGATCGTCACTTGTCGTCTACGTGTAGAGTATCACTCTTCACTGGCTCTGAACGGTTACTCTAAACTTGAGTTCGATGACGAAGATTTAGTTCGGCAACAGTTATGATGCAAGTGAAATACTTCCAACAACACGACAAATCCACAAATGTACCTGTGCCGAGATGTCGAATGTTAATTAATACTTAAGTATTAACTTGAGAGCGTGTCTTCATCTTATGCTACTTGTTGAGTTCATCTGCGCGCTCAGCAGCTCGTTTGGCAACGTCACGCGTGGATTCAGCGCGCACTTGTTCTAACGTGAATTGCGTAGGAACGCATTGATGAACTTTAGATCGCCTACGTTTTGGTTTGTTTTCCAAGTGCATTGCGATCTTCGATAATTTTGAGGAGTTCTTCAAACTACTTTTTCTGCTCCCACATTTTCTTGCAAAATCTGTTTTTGGTAAAAGTTCACGATCCGTAGCGTGGACACTTTCAGTGTTGGCGATATTATGAGTCGCATTCGACTTACCATCAACAGTCCTTGTTGGCGTGGTTGATGTGGTCGCAAAATTTAAACGAATTTGTCGGTGAAGGCAATCTTGTAAAGCCGTTGTTGTTGCAGTGCTCTCAACACACAGTTTCTCCTTTTCCACAGCGATTTTCACGGCAGCATCTACCCTTTCTCCCAATATCTCGGCATTTAGTTGGCATTCACTTTGTATCTCTTGTTGTATAAATGCTGTTAATTGTTTTTCATGAAGTCCAACTTCATGGATTACCTCTGCTTTGAGACGAGCGCCCACATCATTCTCGGAATGGATTACATCAGCGTATACCTTGTTTTGGAAACGCAAAAGGTTGTGGTTCATTTCCTTCTTTAATTCTGCGTATGCTATGTTGTGGTGATCTGTCAACGACGCAATCTTGACATCGACACGTTTCTCCAGTTCATTAACTGCTTGAGATACATAGGATTGAACAGATTTAGTGATCTCAGTCTTTTCCTCCCGTATACGAGCAGATATCAACTCATCAACTCGGTATTCAAACCCACCGAACCGATTGTCGACGTACTTCTTCATTTTTATGGTCTGTTTCGCTCCATTAACGTTATCTTGTGCCTGCATCGATGAATCGATATATTCTCGAGTCCACAGTTTCATCCCCTCCAATTGTTCATTCCATCCGCGCACTTGAGCTTCCGCGACACCACGAACGTCTGCACGGTTAAGCTCTTCTGATCTATGCATTCTTTGTTGGAATTGAGAAAATTGACGCTGAAGACGCATCTCGATGTCTTCAGCATTTTGCTGTCTTTCTGAGCACAGCTGTTCTTGTATTTGAAGGGCTAGATTTTGTGAAAGTTCTCGAAAATTGTCTTGAATAAAGTCTTCCGAAGATTGTATTTTACCCTCCACAAACGCTTCGAGCCTACGTTCACTCACAGCACTATTCTGTTGAACATGCTCATGAGTGAAGTTAAGTAATTGTTGTGAACGCATATCTTGTACGGAGCCTTGTTCTTCAATACGACGCCTGGTTTCCCAAATCTCATGTTCCAATCTCTCCCTCTGACAATCATTTACCAACACGACAGCTTCTTCACGGACTGTTATGGCTTCGTCTCTTCCGTTGACTGCGACATAGCTATTACAGCATAACATTGCTCCCTCAGTACTAGATCCATTGGCGGAGATCCTGTTGTCGGAAGGTACCACGTTGTGGTTGCTGTACGGTACTATAGAACCATCCAGGTTTATATTGCTGGTTAAGAGAGTCCGCGCAGCAGAAACCTTGGCTGTAGCTAATAGTAAAATGATCCGATCGTTAAGCTGTTGATGAAGATTCTACAGCCTGATAGTTGACGACTTCGCCAGGAGGCTACTGATTGCGTAGACAGGGTAGACGTCAAGCGGTAATTGTTCTTGTCAGAGCGTTGTGGTTGAAGTGTAAGTTAGCGAGAATCCTAAAGACCACAGCAGCTCTTCCTGGTTGCAACTCTCCAGTATAGCCGCGGACGTAGGCCAAACTTGAGCGATGTTTCGCGGTTTGTCGAACTGCCAATCAGCATCGTTGGAAATGCATAGTAAGTTCGCATCTCTCAATTAAGTAATTATTCCTTCATGTTCCTCCTGTTTAAGTTATGGTTCGAATGAAGTCCAAAACCTCATGAACACGTGTTCGTGAGGTTTAATTGTTCTTCCGTTACTGAGGGAATAGCTGTTCCTTATTTCTTCATTTTAGCCATGGGTCACACTGTTGGAAAACGGATTGAGATTGAGACTTCATGTTGAAGTGGTTGGAAACCACTTGCACAACGACCGTTTGGTAGTTTCCTGAGCTCGAGGAGATAGACAATAGGAACTAGTGAAACCAACGGAGTAGATAATGCATTTAAGACATCAGTTCTGAAAATGTAACGGGGTTCCATGAGGGGTACCCCAGATAGGGTACCGCCTCTAGAAGTAGATATACTTCTGTGAGTATTCGTTTAGATACTCTGTTGTGGGTGGTGTGGACCACACTACAGGTGTGGACCACACTACTGCCACGTAGATCTGGCGGCTGATGGCCAATCAATAGTATTTGACCTACCTTTTACATGCATATTAAGGATAAATTATAGTTAATTAGTAATTTGTATTACAGGCCAAATGACCTAATAAACTATAAATAAATCAGTCTAAAATCTACCCTAAACTGACTATTAAGTCCCCTAAGACCAGGGACTAGTGAACCGCCGTTCACTTAGAGTTTGTATACTCTTAATAGCACGCTTCCTCAAGCAAGGTGCTCGTGTGACCCCGTCACACTTGGTAGCACTTGAAGTCAATCCACGCCTACACGGGTAGATTGACTACCTGAATCCTCTGTGGCTCCTACAAGGTAAGCCAGGATGGATAGAGGGGAGTTCCCTCACCTAACCGACGCTCATTTTGAGTCGGTCTGGAAGATGGTGGGCATGTTTGGAGGAGATGCCCTCCGAAGCTTGGCGGCTGCTACGCCGACCGAGCAGGTCGAACGCATCGAGGCGTTCGACACGTACGAGAGAGGGCTTATCGCTCACGTGCAGGGGCTGCAGGCCCCCATGGCTGAGATAAAGCCAGCCCAACCTAAGTCGTTGAGGCTTAAGTGTGATGTAGCAAACATCAAGTTTGGCCCTCGGCTGAGTCTAAGGAGTCGTGGCCAACGGTACAAGATTGCGACGCACCAGAGCTCGGCTTTAAAAGCAGCTTAGGAGCGGTGGTCTACGGTACGGACTCTGCTAAAGACTTCTTAGAGGGGAAAGCCGAGTCCAAGGACTCGGCTCTGGCACCTCCACAGCTACAAGGAGAAGATGCGACCAGACGCAGGAACTAACGACCATCGGGAGAGCCGGGAACAGTCGCTTCGCCTGGGCTGAAAGGTCGGCAAGATCTATAACGACTCTATATCACTAGATTTGTATTGGAACCAATTAGGAATCAAAAAGGGGCTTAAGCCCCTAGTATTAAACAGAGCAGAATTTTCTAGGTCCAGAACACGTGTACACTCTTCCGGTAAGTCCCTGCACGGGCCGGATTATGTCTGCCGTCAGAACTCGAGAGGCATAGCTTGTAGAGTTCTGACTGGTAGCGCCAAGAGATCAGGTTGGCCCGGGGACGGGCGTGTCTTGCCAAACGCGAAGAACAAACCCCGCCGAGCTCGGCGGGTCGTTATACCGTACAGCCCGGGTACCGTTACTCTTTCAGCCGAGTAGCCTTTGCCTCGGCGACCCGTAAAAGCGCTAACGCGCCGTCGTCCTTCCTTTGTTGGAGGGTATGGGATAACATATTATTGACTGGCTTGGTTGGTTCGTACTCGGCGGAAGGGAGACACCAGCTGTCCCGGAAGGGCCGAACCGCTTGGAACAACCCAGCGCAGGCCAACTAACGCCGACCTAACTCGGCGGTTGTTTTGGTTGCGTTCTATTTACCCACATCTGACGAATTTGTGCGTTCTGCAACACCACATAAGGTTAACCCCTATGAGGGGAAGGAGGGAGAGAACCTCCACTTCTGAGTCAGAGAGGTACAGCTCGCCATGGATGCGGCTCTCATCTCGACCGAGCGACTTCGTGTCGCTTTTGCCCTATCCAACCGGGGAGGTCGGGCAAAGACCTCGGCGTACACGCGCGAAGCGACAACGCCGGGTTGTTTCACAACCTGGGCTCAGCTGTGTCAACAGCTTAGAGCCGCCTTCCTTCCGGCGAACTACGAGTATCGCCAGCGCTCGCGCTTCCTTGCCTGTAAACAAGGGAAGCGTGAGCTGCACGAATACATCCAAGAGATGCGAGTGCTCGCTGCATCTCTGGTGGGGAACCCCCTACCTGAACACATCAAGGTGACAGTGTTCATGGATGGCCTGAAGGTGGGCCCATCCCGCACACAGTTGTTCCGCGTGCATGCGAACACTATGGAGGAGGCGATACAGATCGCCCTCCAAGAGGAGTACAGCCACCGACAGGCTCGTACTCCTACGTCGGTGTGGCAAGGCCACAATGCGTCATCAGGCGCAGTGCAAGGAGCTCCAGCAGCTGGAGCTAGCACCGGGCCGGTACCCATGGAACTGGGTACGGCCGTACAGAGCTCCATCCGTTGCTACGGATGTGGGAAGCTCGGGCACATGCAACGTGCCTGCCCTGCGGGAGGGCAAAGGAAGTTCCCTTCCAAACCTAGGGGCTCGAGGGGCCCGTGGCAGAAGCCGCGACCCAAGAGCCAGGGGAACTGGGGTCACCAGTAGGGGCGGGGCGCCCTACTGGGGAAGATCTAAGTCCCCATGGTAGGAGTGCGGACGGCGCACGCCATGGAGGCTTAGCCCCTGAGAGCCTGGGTGCTCTCGAGACGAGAAAGAGCAGCGGCGGACTGCTCGTGGTACACGCAAGTGTACGGGGATATGGAGATCCCTTTAGAGTCCTGATTGACTCTGGGGCGTCGACGAACTTTGCTCGACGCCAGACGGTCGCGCGGAATGGCGACAAGTATGCTGATGCTTTGCGAGAAAGCAAAGGCAGGGGCCAGGTCTCGGTGAGACTGGCCGATGGTATGATGGTTAACGTACATGGGGTCCGTATGGACCTGGCTGTAAAGTTTGAGGACTTTGACAGCACGGAGTCGTTCCTTGTCCTAGACATGGACAAGTACGACTTGATCCTGGGCATGCCGTGGCTCGAAAAGCACGAGCCCTGGATCGATTGGCGCGGCAAAGCCATTGGGGCTAGCCGGCCTGCAGTCTCCGACAGAGCTTTGGTGAGTAATGTTCCCACCTCTGTTCGGAACTGGGGCGCCAGAGATGGCCGCCAAGGCGCTTATGCGCCTGAGGAAGTGCTGGGAGTCACTGACTCCAGTGAAGATGTTGCGATGAGCCTCGCAACCGGTCGTGAGACCAAGGCTCATTGCCAAGCGTGTGGGATTGCCGCGACGGCAAGTCCCAACGCTGAGAGTCGTCGGGCCGTACGGGCTTCGACTGTGGCAGTGCCGGACGGCACTGACCAGGCGGGAAACTTCGGTCCGCAAGCAGCAGAGGCTGCTGAGGAGAGCGCTGCTGGCGTCTCCTGTGTGGGTAACATAGGTCCCCAGGCAGGTAACGTAGTTCCGCAAACAGCTGAGGCTGTTGAGGAGGACGCTGAGAGCGCTTCCGGCGTGGGTAACATAGTTCCACACAAGGTCGAAGAGACCGAGAAGAAGAACGAGAGCGCAGCATGCGTCTCTAGCGTGGGTAACAGAGTTCCACGCGGGGTCAAGAAGACCAGTACGAGGGCGGAAGTGTCATTGAGCACCTCCCGTGTGGATAACCAAGTACCACACTCAGAGTCTGAGACCCCTCCGGCACGACCGGTCGAAGAGCAATGCCATGTCTTCGACGGCGTGTCCGGTCGTCAAGTGAAGGCAGGTGCCGTACATCTGGAGACACTGCCTGAGGTGTCAGCACTGCTGAACCTCGAGGAACTGTCCATGAAGGACTTCCTGGCCAAGTTGAATGCCGGGGAGATTGTGGAGATGGTGCTCCTGAAGCCGGAGACCTCCTGAAGATTTGAACTCTTCCTCCGTAATGGACGAGGATGTGCTGGAGGGGTTCGCGAAGCAGCGTGTAACGCGCTTGGGTTCTGAGATTCTCAAAAACCCGGAGGATCCGGTGTATCCTCTTGTGAAAGAGTACTCGGATGTGGTGTCGAAGCACCCACCATCCCAACTCCCGCCGGGGAGTTCGGCACGAGATTGATCTCGTGCCTGGCACAAAGTACTGTGTCACGAGGCAGTGGCCTCTACCTCGCGAGCACTGCGAGGTCATAGATGCCTTCTTCGCCGAGGAGGCGAAGTCGGGCATGGTGCGGGAGTCGAAGTCCCCGCACTCGACGCCAACCTTCTGCGTTCGTAAACCGAACGGGAAGTGGCGTCTGGTCCACGCTTATAACAAGCTGAACAATGCGACGGTACCGGCATAGACGCCGATCCCTCGCAAGGATATGTTGTTGAACAACATATCGGGCAGTACGCTGTACAGTGCCCTGGATCTGGTAGACGGATACTACCAGATCCTGATCCGGGAGAGTGACATTCCTCTCACCGCAGTGAGCACCCCGAGTGGGATGCTCTGGGGAATGGCTAGCGATGCCAGAGGGCTATCAAATTTGACGTGAAGTCGAGAGGAAAATGATGGATACGATATGCGAAAGGTGATCCAGGATCCGGTTAAGGGACCTGATCGCAGATTGTACGACCCAGCTATCCGGAATGGTACCTTCGGTTAACGCAACGGGTACCTACCACGATACGACCACCGAGATGCGATCATCTGGGGTATGATAACGGAGATGCGATCATCCAAGGTGCGATCACCGAAATACGATCATCCGAGAAGTGATCACCCATGCATACCCGTTACTCCGACGACTACCAACTTAGCGAAATGCGGACAAAGATGCGATCATCCGGAAATGCGATCATGACGAGCTGGGCCCCAACCCTTGGATCAAGACTGATATGGCTACAACGATACGACGATTACGGCACGAGGTACCACCACTTGGGTACATTTAGGTACAGTTTGGAACTAGTGGCTATGCGAGTAGGATAGGAGATAGGTAGACTTCTGAATTTTCTTCGTAAGACACAAAGGGAAGCTTCTTCTTATAAAGACACGTGGCATTCGACCTTCCGGGACACGAACGTATATTGGCCTACCCGACGACAACGAACCACCCAGTCAACCAAGGAGAAGATCCAAGGCGTCTGAATCTTCGGTACTCTCTACCCATTGGACTCGCTCTTCCTCTAGGGCCACGTGGCATCCTTTCTAGTTTGGTAACGTACATTGGCCCTCCTGACGATAGAGATATACCCAAGGCTCCGCAAGAAGTAAGCGAAGGTCACCACTGGTAGCTTGACCAGGGGCTCGATCACAAGACCCCCCAAGACGACCCCGCCATAGGAAGCGGCAAGCACGGAAAGGAAAACACACCCAAGGATACCCCGTCGCGGACCAAGTCATATTCAATGCTTACCCGCGACATCTACCCCTCAGACGCGTGAAGAAGTTCCCGCGAGTCTGCCCAACAATCCCGAGTACCGTCCATACGGCTCCTCAACGATCCCCACCAGGCATCTTCACGTCACCGGAAGAGTGCAACCCGCCCCACCGACGGGTACACAAGGTGAGACCAAGCTCAGTGTCAGCGGACGATCGGAGTACCCCCTCCGTTGGTCGGTAGTCCGGAGCACAAGTGCGTAAGGGGACCCGGCAGTCAGCAATTTCTGCTGACCCAATTCGCCACATAGCTCTCTTAAGAATTCTTTCGTCCGGTTGGACGTATGAATACTAGCATTGTCCTGTTGGTAGGTACAGTTAGCATCGTAATTGTAATGAGCGAATGGAAGGAGGAACTCGGAGACTGTGTACATAAAGTCATCCGAGTTTTGCTTTCCAATTAGAACGACCAGTGGTGTCTTTCGTCGTGAGCTAAAAGCCGCCTACACCAATACAGAGCCACCTCCAGCTTTCCTTCTCTTTGTTCGTCTGGGATGGCGATGCAAATGCCTCCAATAGTGTTGAAAATGTCGCGAAGTCGGTGAAAACTTTGGTCGCGGAGCAGGTGGCATATAGTGAACCCGGTTATACGACTACTGAATGGATTTCAGAGCCGTACAACGTAGGTGGGCGTGTGGTACCTTGTGGTATCCTTGTGGGTTCGTTGTCTTGGGAATATGACCCTCGCCGGAGTCTGAAATTCAAAGTGAAGAGAAGTTGTGTTCCCTTGGAGTCCGATGTCGGGGTTCAGGAAGTCCTTCCAGGAGCGTTTGGGAGTCGGAGTTTCTGGAAACCAAGTAGGTTACCAGAAAGTTGGTGGTCGGAAAGAGATTAATATACCAGAGAGAGAGTCTGATATCGGTGTCTGAATATCACGAATCCAGAACCGAGATACTTGACTCTCAGAGATAAACAACAAATATACAGAGTTCAGGAATATACAAATATATACAGCCGTTCTTATTCTTTCTGGGCCCTTGAACGGTGGGCTAATACTCCAGGTCAACTAGGGACTCGTCACCAGACACCTGGTCTGTCTGGTATCCCTGTCACGTTCGCGCACCACCCTCTAATATAGAGGGAAAATATAAACCAATACAATCAGCTATATATAACAGTCTACCTTGCACCCTGGAAACGACTGTCTAGTTTCCAGAGCCTGTCCAAACGAGCAATATGAAATGGGCTGCCGCTAGAGACAAAACAAACGACCCAACTAGGATATGGAATAGGCGGGTCCTCTCAGGTCTCTACGTTACCTGATCTCCGCCTAAGGGGACTGAATTTGGTGGAGATCACACGGCGTACGTCCTCGACGCAGTGGCTTGGATACCTCTCAAGCGGACTTGTGCAGTAGCAAGCAAATTGAACTCTGTTTATCGTTTTATCTTTCTCATAACTCTCATATCTCTCTGGTATACCTCTTCTTCTTGTCTTCTTTGGCGTTCTTCATGCAGTCAGTCTTCATATCTCAGGTACACTTGGTTCTTGTATGCTATCAGGTATCTTGACTTGGTCTCAGTATGCAGTCAGTGCAGCAGATCTCGATGGGCTGATAGGTAGAGACGTCATTACGGGGGATGTGCAGGTCAGGCATCACTTGATTGCGTGACTTGAACTTAGGTTCACTTGGTTTCAGTATAGTCTTGAATCTTCGTTGATTTCTGAGTCTGGTATCCGGGTTTTCAGAGTCTGAAATCACTTTGGTTTTCAGAGTCTTGGTCATTCAGAGTGTGGAATACCAGAGTCTTGTGCGGGCTATCATAGTACGGAACACCAATGCTTCAACGTACGCGAAGTTCTTGAGGGTTGCGCGGGTGCGCGGCGTCCGGCGCGCGATACTTGGTTTCTGCGGGTAAGTAGTGTAGATCCTTGAACCATCATCGTCGCACTGGACGGTAACGGGATGAGGTCTCTCAGAGATACGTTCTTCTGAGAGACTTTCCGCCAGGAATTAGGCACTCATCGTCGGGGAAAGTCCGGTGACCAGACAGAGTGTATTTGACCTTCAGAGTTGTGCACACTCAGAAGTACACTTCTGGTCCATTGGGCCCCTTTACAGTCAGGCGAAGGTTCGTCTAAAATCTTCCGCAGATGTCGCACGGGTGCAGCCGCGTCCCCGGCTCCCTCTCTCTCATAACCCATAATATAGCCAATCACATCGTAACGTAATATCCACCTTTCGCTCGAAAATCGGAAATAGCATCATGTCAAAAACCGTCGGGTCTATCGAGATTCCATTCCTTCTCATCGGAGAAGATAATGGAATCCCATTAAGACCCGGCGTCTTTCAGTAGCAGTCTCTCTCGACCAAAATTGGCGTGCAGCCATGTCCTCAGGTTTGAGGGGATGGTGTTCTCCATCTTGGCGAAGACCAACCAGTCCACCCTAGCGAGGGTGCGCTGAATGGTCTTCACGTGTACTTCCAGCTGCGGCGTCGTCTTCAGTTGTGCCACTGACAACTCCCCGCGTACTGGCGTAGGCACGGGACGTTAAGTCTCACGTTCCGTTAGGATGGGCCGGGGTCCTGGCCACTTCGGAGGTTTGATCGTCTTGCTGCTTCTTGTGGTACTCTTTCGAGGCGGATCACCCGCAACGACACGGCGCACAGTGTCGACACTGCGTTGTACACTACGGGCGATAGAGCACTTGCTCATACCGGCCTCATAACGGCCTTCAATATTTCCTCGCTCACGTTTAGTTAAGCGAGGTTTCTTCGAGGTTGTCATGTTGTCTCTGTCTTGCCAACAATCGTCACTGCCAGTAATTACTTAGCTACCATCACTCTAATATACTTGATTTTTGTTTGGGTACTAATATACTTGATTTTTTGTATATGTACGACTTAATGTGTCGCGGCGCCAAAACCAGAAATTTTTATGTGAGGTAAGTTTCGAATCGCGAAATTCCAGTTTTTAACACTGCCATTACCTTTCTTCATAGCATATCTCGTACATATCTAAATAGCATCTGCTAACTCCAAGAATTGACCAAGTTATCGGTACGTATGTAGGTGTACGATCTAACCTGTCGTGGAGTGTAAAGCTATCAAACCGTTACTTAGAGCTAGCTATACTTATGAGCCTTATGTATAGTAAGTATGCTTCTAAGTAACATGCGCTTCCTCATACACGTGTACGCTAGGTAGTGAGCCAAGTTGGCCCACTACACTTTATGTATTACTAACTTCAACGGAGATGAGCAAGGGACAGAATCAATGATGTCAAGGCAGTCGCCTTATCACACATCCTAATATTAATTCCCACCGAAGGTTTATTTGTGCTTGGTTTTCTGTGAATGTATGTAGCAGCGATTGAACCGTTTGTGTGAGGAAGTAGGTGGTCCCTGTTTGAGTATTTATATGCTGGAGAAGCTTTTTACGTCGTTCGATTTTGGTGTTGAGTGTGCCAACACGGTGACGTGCTTCAGGACACCGCCTGACCCGCGTGAGCAGATGTTCTGCTCTTGAAGGAACATCAAGACAGACTTCCCAGCACTGGTGGCCGAGGGACAGCACCTGATTGCGGTAGCTGCCTTCTGTGGTGTCAAGTACGAAGCCGTCATCCAAGAACAGTTTCATGTAGGCAACAAGCCACTTTGCGTAGGCCTTTTGCTGCTTTGAAATGGGTGCCCACCACAGTGGTGGCTCTTGAGCGTACCAACCGTACCAAGTCGCACGAAGGTGAGTCACTGCTGATCTGCGCTACTTCTTCTTAGCCTGCCTGACATCGCATTGGCTAGTTTCCGATTTTTGCCGTTTGTGTGTTCCTTGTCTAGGGCCGTTCATCTTAGCTTCCAGTGCGTCCATGCGAGCATCCTGCAGCTTCACATGCTCGATAAAGTGGTTAATGACAGCAGCTTGGTGATCGATGATCTTTTGTTCTGTGCTTCGTGTCAATGACTTCTCGGATGTCTGGTGCGCGCTTGATGGCTTGCTGTCTTCACAGGGTAGCTCTGGATTCGCGAGATGTGACGACCATGCAAGTAATTTAACGAGCGAGCATCCGGCGTCAGCGGTACAAGCTTCGATGCGCTTGATCGCAGGTGCTTCGGCGTTCAGGCGTTTCAGCAGTGGGTAGTGGCGGATCACAGTCGAGGTGAGCACATCAAAGACAGCTTGGTTAACGTTGTGCTGTGCTGCTTGTAGATCGTGGCATGTGCTGAACAGGTGGTACTGGAAGCTGGATATCGTGCTCCTTGTTTGCAAGTCGAACGAACGCAAGTCCTGGATTGCTACGTTTGTGCTGGTGTCGTGTCCACTGAGTATCTTGCTAACCATGTGATCTGCTTTGCTGGTGTTGAAGATATAGTTGAAGCCCTTGTTTGTTGTGCTCATGTTCCAGGCGCCTCTGTCGCAGATCCACCGCGCTGTGTGTTCGCCGCTACCATTGGCGTGTTGTGCCCCCCCCGCGTCGGAAGGAATGGGATGTCAGCGCAGCGTGACTCCAGAAACCGCAGCTATGCGGTCGAGTACGCGGTTCACATGTGAGTAGACGGTCTTCTCCACACCAGCAGCGGACGGTGCGCCAAGTCCAGTTGTGTCAACAGGGGGGTCGAGAATATCCAGGAGCGGGACGTCCGGAGAGAGAATGATTGCAGCTTGGTCTTGCATTTCGGGCAGGTTGTCGACGACGTCCGTTGATGGGGCGGTCTGCATTAGCATCGCCAGTGCCATGGCGAGCACCGGACAGGTCTCAAACTCCGTTCCAGAGAACAGTGAGAGCCCTTGCTCTTCGGATGTCTTCATCCGAATGAAGCGTACGAAGAGCACATTGCCGACGTCTATGGAGATGTTTGGCTTGTGGAGGAGGGCGAGAACCGAGGCTCTACCGAATAGGTATTTCAACATGCAAAGTAGCGCAGCATCATGGTAATCACTTGAGCAGTTCGCGTTAACATACAAGTACACAATCCTTTTCGTCAAGTCAGCCTTTGATCATGATGGTGCTTTGTTTATGCAGCTACCACCGTCACGCTTCAAGCAAACGTTATCTAGCGGCTTCTCCCTTTCGAGCAGACAAGCTCCTAACGCAGCCCGATAGTGATCGAACTTGTCGAGGAACCATAGTTTAGCCCGCCGGTAATACTGCATCGCAATATTTCGAGCCAGTTTCTTTCCTGTTTTTGCCCTCATTAAATGCTAGTTACATACCAAACGTGCCCATTACGGATCCAAAACACTTTACGCTCCCCTCACGCTCAACCCTCAGTATTCAAAAACTTCACGAAAGACCCCACAGCAGTTGCCTTCGCACGCTTGGTATTTCCAGGCACCAAATCTTCTCATCCCATAGTTGGTCTGATAAACGACAAATATGTAAATGATACGCAATTTTCTTGCTTTTTGTCTAGCCTTACACATATTTTGGCCAGCGCACCGATCTGATACGTCGGAACGGCTACCTGGTTTAATATCCTCATCCTATTGGATAAAATTATGGTAATAATGTGTTTTGATTGGATTAAACTACTGGTGTAAGCTCTTATTGGCTGTTGAGCTCAATACAAACTAGTAGTATAATCGGATAGATAATCATATTCAAAAATACAGCTCTGTTAGTTGTCCTCCCACGAAGTCTTCATTTTGTGTGTCGTATGATTAACGTCAATTATTTCAATTATGGAAGCGAGTCTGGGGGAGTGTGCTGAAAGCAACAGTGAGCCCCCGCAGTACAGGCACATAGAAGCTTCTAGAAGCTTCCACAGCTTCCCTATCTGCTTTCTCAAATTAGTACACTATTACTTACTTCTAAGTAGAACTGGATTACCTCCTATTGATTATAATATAAACCAATCCTGATACACAATATCCATGATTGAATGCTGTCGAGCGAAACGATTATGTCAAAATATTATGGAGAAGGAGCTACCGTCCAATTGGGCTACATTTTCATGTATTTTAAATCCACATCTATCGAAAAGGTACCAAGTTCCCTCGATATTGTCGTTCTTTCGGTTGTCCTTATAAAGTATTTATAGGAGTTCTCGAGCTTGTCATTGGCGGTAAGATTATCGGCATGTTTTACATAGGATTAGAAATTGATACCATGAACTGAAGAAGCACATCATGAGGTCAACAAGTGCATGCACTACCTTCAAAAAAGTATGTTAGAGTAGTAAAATGCGTAGCAAAAAACAAGCAATCGAATTTCATGTAAGTAGGGATCCAATTTCAGAAGTATTCCAGCCTTATTGAGTACAGAAAGATAAAGTGAACCATTTCTTCCGTCCTCATAGTCTCGATAGCTTTTTCGCTGCTCCATTGGTTGCCGTATTCAGATGCTACTAACCCAATTAGGGTTCTTCAACTTCCAGTATTTCACGTATTCGACCAGTAGAGTTGCATCGTTGTCGTTCAGATCCTTAGCGCCAGTTCGAGCTATCATTCGCCTAAACATTTCATCGGGGTCTATACCCCTAGCCGCGAATTTGTCAAATTTAGAGTATAACCTGCCATATATGTCGTCTAAGAACTGAGCCGTTAGTTAGCCCATGCAGGTTATGCGACGATTTGAACACGTTAATCGCTTCGTCCACTTTATTCGCAACCTTCTCCAGACCGGTTCGCTCTTCGTCGAATGAATTACCTTCATCGTCATGCTTGTCGGCTTCATGAGTCCTTAGCAAGCGGTTGCCATCACCGTGGATTTGTCCATCATTGGCATACTGTTCATGGTACACAGAGTCGGTATCGGAGGGGAGTTTATGATCTACTTCATTGATCGGTGCTGCAGTGGAAAGCGATGCTACAACTACCAAGAAGGAGTAGTGTAGCTTCATGAGCATGTACTTGCGCTGCTGGAAACCCATGCCGTCCAATCTCGTCTTTGGGTGTGTACTCCACTGCAGATTGCGAAATGAAAGATGAAACTGATCCCATGGATAACTTAGCAACGTTTTCTAGTTTCCCGGGGTAAAAGCGAAGTAGAGGAGATTACGGGGGATCTTGCCCGTAATCTCCGCTAACTCGTTTTTGTACCACTAATACAGTGGAGTGATTCTCTTACCATTGATCGGGAATAAGCCAGAAACATTAATCAAAGCATAGATGCAGGAATTGGTACTGACTGGGACAGTCTTGACGCCGTGGGTGGCAAGCTACCAGCCTCTGTAAACCTTGCAGAAGAAACACTATTCTCTGCATACCAAAGCTCTGACAGGTATATACGGGGTCCAAAAGAATCATGACCACCCCTTCTCTATACTTCAAGGTTTACGGGTACCACATTCGCATAATCAATTCGATTTGACTATTAGGAGGGTGACCCAGCACCCATCGACGAGGAGAGCCACTCATCTTGACGCATGCGAAAGGGGAAATGCTGTATATAGTATAATATACACCATAGTTACAATATCTGCTACTATGGTGTAAGCGTAATACACACACCTTGAACAAACCAAACCAAACCTGTAACTGACTTCGAATCAGGTTCTTTCCGGTTGAACCAAACCTGTAACTGACTTTGAACCAGGTTCGAAGCTTGCTTCACACCACGTTTGGTTTGATTTGGAAGAAATCGAGAAAAAACTTCTAACAAACGATTTTCAAGTCAAAGAAATCATCACACGCCATTATACTCTCTGTAAGTCGTTGTTTGCTCGTTGTTAGCTAACTTCTACTCAACGTCATTCTTCAACTGAGGCCTTTTGCAAAAAGCGGAGTTATTCCGAACTTTTTGTATTTACAACTCTTTGTTGCAGAAAGCGGGGTTCCTGGAATCTTTAATGCAAAACGCGGTGTACACTAAGGGAGTCAACAACACACAGGCTCGCCTTGGCTTCAGACAAGCAAACGTGTATTTTCAAACATCCAGCCTGCTATTCATGCAAACCTCTAGATCAAGATAACTGGTCACTTTGGCGGCTGTTTGAACAGGAACAGGTTTGCATTACCATGTCGACTTTCCTGGTGATATCCCCTTTGCTGGGCAGCCGTTTCTCCTTCTTCCTCCTAGCCTTCGAGCTGACTTCGGTGGATGATGCTGAAGTTTGTTGGTTCGTTCTTCATTACGAATTAACTGGAACTCGGAGCCTTCGGTTCATACAGAGCAATGTAGACACCAATTTGAAGCAGTCATCGACAGTAGTAAATTGCTCAGTAGACTGGTCGAGAAAGCCTAATGCTACAATGAAATGCTTGCACGGAATGCTATATTGATCAAATATGGTGCAAGCACAAGTACATGATTCGATATTTACAGCTCACTTGTGGAGTGATCACACACTAATACGTGAGTCACTTGCTACTAAAGATCGGGTGCCCAAACTTGAGAAGCTGTCAATCTTGATCGACCTATAACTAAGTTGATATATTCCGAACTTTTGCATTTACAACTCTTTGGTGCAAAACGCAGAGCTCCTGGAATATTTGTTGTAAAACGCGGATTTGCAGGGAACCGTGGAGTACGCCGGCAAAACCGATTGTACGACCTTCCCAGCACGGCGTCGATAATATCGTCGCCTTCGTCGTCGCCACCTGCCCCTGTTACAGCATCGTCGCGGGGCGTGCTTTCCAGATCAGAAGTCATACATCAAAACAATGCACCAGTATGCGGTCAGACATAATATTGTTGTAAAGTTAGCGGCAGAAAATTGAGGTGGATCAATCGAAGATTATTTTGGGGGTCGTATTTTGATCGGGTCGGGACTTATGGTCAGGCCATTTTCCCGACCTAAACCCCCGACCCGACCAAAACAAGCTTTTTGAATCTATTCATCTTCAATATGTAAATGATTTTGATTGAGTGCGCTAGCAAGCGATACGAACTATCTTAATGCTTTTACGCTGTTGTGTAGGTGTTGTTCAATGCTGCTTGTGTCTGTTAATTCATCGTACTCGTCACCTGAGTAGTCGAACGAAAAGTCACACTCGTCATCTTAACCTTCGTCACCGCCGTTACCACTGTCGCCACCACTAACGCTCCCACCGCTGCTGCTTTCGTCGGCATCCTCAATCAAAACAGTATTATATTAGAGCCTGAAAGTCCTTCAACTTTTAGTAGATAGATCGTGTTGTTTGTCGCTCTCGATCGAAATGTAGAAGTGGATATATTAAAGCTTTTAGCCTCGATAATTCCTGTCGTTCTACTTCTCTAGCTACGGCAGTCGACTGTTGCACTGTTTCCGTTGTGCGTGACGTTGGGTGCTACCTATGATGAGAAGCACATTGTAGCCCCAGCTCCAACAGATCGGTTGCGGAAGCCCTGACTCACCCCTGGGTATTTCTGACGCCTGGTTATTATTATTTTTGCGCTTCTTAACTTTTTCTTTACTCCTACGCTTCCTTATATTTTCATTCATAGCATTACCTTTCTTTCGACGACCAGCCACAACACTCGCAATCTTTGCAATGTAATCCTGTGAAATATGTCGAATGGTGGCCACACAAGTGAACATGTTGAGAAGTGTACTAAACGCGCTGTTTAGTTCACGGTGAAAACGATAGAGTAGGTAGCTACAAGGTCTAGATCGGAACTATGCACGTTCCACCGCTCAATATTAAAGCGTTCTAGTCATGTGACTCTGAAGTAGACCCAAAAAGCACGCCACTTCGAATGAGAATAGTCAATTCCTTTTGCACTACAATAAGCCCGAATCTGTTTCTTCACCCATTTTATGCCTTTGTCAGGAACAAACTCAGGATTTACAATTGTGAGGATATCAAGGACACATCGAGTCATAGCTATCGTGATCTCTTCTTCGGGTATGTGAAGGATCTGCTTCATTCGACGGCGAAGTGCTTGCTTCCAGTGAAAGAGGCACCCAATTATCATTGCGTTTTCGAACTGCTTCTGACATGCTCCAATCAGCTCTTTCTCGAAGTCGCAGATAATTTCACTCGGCGACAGCTTTTCATCCGTGTTTCGGAAGATGTGTTCAAGTATGTCAAAGTACATATCTGTCGTTTTACCAGTACACAAAACAAAATACACTGGTACATAGAGTTCTGAGGCTCGGTCGTGGACCATGACAATAACACACTGCTTGAACCCTCTAGGTACGCTACGAAAGGTGCCATCGACGAATATGGTAACGTTGTGGTACAGCAAGAGCTGACGAAGCTCCGGATGGGCCCACCCAACTATTCGTTGAGGCTTATCTGTAGGGACTGGACCGGGTCGCGAAACGTGAAACTGGAAGAAACTTAGCTTCTTTCCTTCAACCATTGATAGTGGTGGCACTTCAATCATGCCGAGGAGATGTGACCCGTAATGCTTTCGACGAGTACGATAAACACGACTGGATACCTGCTCTTCTGACAAGCCTGTGCGAGTAATCTCATCGTTTGGGTAATACGCATCACTAACGTCTTTCCATATTTCGTGCACAGGTTTAGTGATATCTAATACGCTCAATGTATCAACCATTTCTTTCATCTCTCGTATCACATCCAGAGTCTCGCTGTTCTCGTGCAGCACGATTCCCAACCTTTCGTGTATCGAAAGCCTTTGTAGTACATGCACGTTACGCCCTTCCCACGCCCTTTAGATTTCCGTAAGCTCCGCGTAGAAGATGCAGCAGGGCGTGGAGAGTCCGGTGCTGAAGCACTCACACTCTGTCGAGTCATGGTTGGCTTGGTTCCGCAGGCAAAGCGTTGGAGGGCAGAGCAATTGGTTCAGCTGGATAGGCTGCTCGCTCTGGTTTAATCTGAAGGAGTCGTGAAAAGCTGAAGTGAGGTTGATTTCCTGCTGCAACCTCATAGCATGCGCATGATTAGATTGGTATCACAACGCTGGAGGCAGTCGTTACGAATGAGGCACGCCTTTGGTCTCTTTCTAAACGGACAAATTAGAGGAGACACATCAGCTTGTTACATTGATGTATTTGCTGCATGTAATGAGGTTGCAGTGCGTTGATAAGTCCATTACAGGCCTTGCCCCGACCAAAAGTCCCGACCCGACCAAAACTCAGTACACTGAGCTACCGACCATAATTCCCGACCCGACCAAAATACGACCCCCCCAAAAGTCTACCGGATCAATGTTAAGGTGCCATTGTGCCAGTGGAGAGGATTTTCCGCTTCGAAGTCATCGTGCTAAGATCACAGGGGCAATTAACTCCGCTTCCTGCAAAAATCCTGAAACTGTGAACCTAACGATGCAACAACTATGAAACTCCAAACCCGATTGCATGGTTTGAAAGCTTGGTCCGAACCAAACCAAATGGTTTGGTTTGGTTTGTTCAAGGTGTGGTAATACAATACATAGTAAATGTACAGATTAACTTCGCCGTGGCGAGCTAATAATACGACCAGCCATTCTCGATGCATAAATGTCTACATAGACCTATACGTAATTTGTAAGGAGTACAGTTCTGACTAAATCGAAATAAACATGCGTTGTAGACGTATCACTCTGCGTATGTGCGTTTGTCACTCTCGGTGCCGCATATCCTACTGTAATGCTTGCACGATTCGGATACCGGTATTGCAACAGTAAGCACATGAAGGACAGATACCTGATGTTACTACTACCTAGATTGACAACAACAATCCGGTAATTGACTAGCTACATTCACGAATTTTCATGAGTAGTTTAAGATGTCAACTTAAATGATGATAAAATGTAATGAAAGATTTCTAGTGTGTTAATTTAAACATTAGCTCCTTCTTCTTCGATCAGTCACTCTCACCCCACACCCATCTCCTAAAAGACTCTACAGCAGTTCATATACAGAGAGATTGCCGCCACCCAGATTACATCCACCTACTCCTACATCAGTTTGATGAGGATTCCGTGATTACGTCGTTGAGTTGTACACACGGGGGTACCCCCATCTTCCAGCTCTTCTCGTTTGACAGAGTCGATCATGTTCGACGGTGAGAAGCCGTTTAGTCATAACTCAATCGCGATGCCGTCGTCCTCGTCCGTGGGGCACACAAATTCATAAATGCTCATCGGATCCCTGATACGTAGCGACCGCATGGATGTCACCACTTATTTACTTCGTTTCTAATCACAAATACGATTCCAGTCGTGTTTTTTAAAACATGGGGTACAATGTTAATTAATAGGTTCAATCCTCGATCGTTTCGATATAGACTGACGAAAACTGCTTGCAGATCACACTTTGTAATTGATATGTACTTGCACGCGGTTTGATCGAATTCCTTGTCTAACAAGCAGGTTGTATCCAGGATATGGATCTGATTACTAACTTTAATAGAAGGTGCCATAAGCTCCTACTCTCGTTTGGCTATAAAACCAAGTATCTCGTCTGGAAGGATACGAAACTGGTGTAAGCTGTTGTCTATATCTTCGAGGTACACCTCGTTTAGAGATAATCGTCTAAATTGATGAATTACGGAAGAAAACAAAGCTGTCATCATTCTCAAAATATACCAACAAGTAACTCCATCAAGTTTCGCCCAGAAATTCACATCAGCTAGTTTTAACTAGTTTGTTGCATCGTTTTTTATCCTTATACAAGGCGTCTAAGATACCACGGATTGAATGACATGCTTGTGTCCGCTGAACGCTTTTTATACAGACTTCATGTATTAATACATACCACCGTGTAGGCACTGCCAAGCATATTATGCGCGATGTGTCAATCCTCTGTGACTTGCTCAAAACGATCCGGCAGAATGTACCAGTTGAGAACGTACTTTTGAAATCCAGGTAGCATTTGTGAGGTGTCGAGTACGTTTTTAATAATCAAAGTCACCATTTGGGAGCCGCATCCATTGAAGAAAAGGCGTGTTGCAGCATACCCCCCAGGCAGTTCGCATATTTTTTGCGTTGTCAGCAACAACAACACTAACAGCACCAAGTATCAGGATCTCTTCCATTTCACGAATAACCTATTCAATTCGTGCGGCTATATACTCTCCAGTGTGCTGGCTGTCGCCAGTTGCAATTGACGACCAACACACTGGTTTCATACCGGGAAAATGACCATGAAGTTCGCAATATTATGCTTGCCCACCCGTCAAAGACAACAGATACACGCGGTGCATTCTTGACAGTTTCGATCACTTTTTTCTCGAACGTATGTTGTGTCTAGATGCGGTCCAGCGAGCTTGACATGGATAGGCAACTTGAAGTCAGGTTGAATGTGTCTAAACGACAACTTCATTTTCGACCTCAAGTACAAGACAGGAAATTTCCGTAGCATAAAATGCCATTGCTAAGTCGATCTCAAGGTCAGCTTGACCATATTCGTGTACGGGTTGAGATTTTGAGTCTTGTGCGTGGTAAGCCGAGAACGCGGTCTCTCCAGGTAACGACTTTTTCGCATCTCCTTCGAAAGTGATGGATGTGTAGCCGCGATAATCACGGGTTTCTTCGAAGTTGTAATCACGGCGTGATTACAACTTCGAAGAAACTATGATCCACATATGATACTTGTGATAGATCTGTACTGTATAGTGTTTTGTGATATTCAAAACTGGATACATGCCCTAGTTGACTGCATAACACAAGAAAACGCATAATCTGTATGACCACTACAGTACCATGGATTAATATATGTGGATGTGAGTGCAATACCCGTGCAGGTTTGCTTCACTTCAATTAATATTCATTCCTTAGTACTCCATTTCGTTTTTAGCTACTTCTCGTCCACCATAAAGTTGAAAATGCATATTTACTATCTCGTCGGCTTTATTTTTCTTGTCTCGATCGTCTTGGTCGACGCTGAAACATCGATGGGAGACGTCGCAGGAACCCAGTCTAATCGGGTAGCAATTCACTCATCGGCTGTGAAGGGTGACTCCGGCACCAAATTATTAAGCACTAAGAGTGTTCGTGCTGAAGAAGACGCTGAAGAAAGAGTGAAACCCTCCGTATCTGCTCTCGACAAAATTAAGACCATGTTCACGTCTTCGAAAGTGTCTCCAGATAAACTTACGAGCTGGCTCGAGAAGGAGAAGTCTTTGGAAGCTGTGTTCAAGCGCTTGCATCTGAGCCATGCTCGAACAGGGCTGTTTTTCAATCCCCAGTTCGCTACGTGGGTCAAATACGCAGACAATTTGAGTGCCAATAAAACCATGAAAGGAGTCTCCGCGATCTCGACGCTGACGGCTTGGTACGGCGATGATGCGCTGTACAAAATGATCACTGGGGCCGAGATGGTAAAAAAGACTAAGAATCTCGCGACAAAACTTCAAATCGAACAGATGCAGTACTGGGTAACTAGGAGGAAAGCCCCTGACGACGTATTTCGTGTGTAACGGGGTTACATGAAAGGAGTACCCCAGAAAGGGTACCGCCTTTAGAAGTAGATATACTTCTGTGAGTATTTGTTTTAATACTCTGATGGAGTTGTGTGAGCCACACTGTGGTGTGGGCCACACTACTGCCACGTAGGTTCGGTGGCTGAGGGCCAACCAATAGTTTTAAACCTACCTTTTATATGCATAATTAGCTTAAAGTATAGTTAATTAGGAGTTTGTATTACAGGCCAAATGAACCTAATTAACTATAAATAAATCAGTCTAAAACTTACGCTAAACTGGCTATTAAGTCCCCTAAGACCAGGGACTAGTGAACTGCCGTTCACTTAGAGTTTGTATACTCTTGATAGCACGCTTCCTCTAAGCAAGGTGCTCGTGTGACCCCGTCACACTTGGTAGCACTTGTAGTCAATCCACGCCTACGCGGGTAGATTGACTACCTGAATCCTCTGTGGCTCCTACAAGGTAAGCCAGGATGGATAGAGGGGAGTTCCCTCATTTGACCGACTCTCAGTTTGAGTCGGTCCGGAAGATGGTGGGCATCTTTGGAGGAGATGCCCTCCGAAGCTTGGCGGCTGCTACGCCGGCCGAGCAGGTTGAACGCATTGAGGCGTTCGACACGTACGAGAGAGGGCTAATCGCCCACGTACAGGGGCTGCAGACCCCCGTGGCTGAGATGAAGCCAGCCCAACCTAAGCCGTTGAGGCTTAAGGTTAATCCTTATGAGGGAAAGGAGGGTGAGAACCTCCACTTCTGGGTCAGAGAGGTAGAGCTCGCGATGGACGCGGCTCTGATCTCGACCGAGCGACTTCGGGTCGCTTTCGCCCTATCCAACCTAGGAGGTCGGGCGAAGACCTGGGCGTACACGCGCGAAGCGACAACGCCGGGTTGTTTCACAACCTGGGCTCAGCTGTGCCAACAGCTTAGAGCCGCCTTCCTTCCGGCGAACTATGAGTATCGCCAGCGCTCGCGCTTCCTTGCCTGTAAACAAGGGAAGCGTGAGCTGCATGAGTACATCCAAGAGATGCGAGTGCTCGCTGCATCTCTGGTGGGGAACCCCCTACCTGAACACATCAAAGTGACAGTGTTCATGGATGGCCTGAAGGTGGGCCCATCCCGCACACAGTTGTTCCGCGTGCATGCGAACACTATGGAGGAGGCGATACAGATCGCCCTCCAAGAGGAGTACAGCCATCGCCAGGCTCGTACTCCTACGTCGGTGTGGCAAGGCCACAATGCGTCATCAGGCGCAGTGCAAGGAGCTCCAGCAGCTGGAGCCAGCACCGGGCCGGTACCCATGGAACTGGGTACGGCCGTACAGAGCTCCATCCGTTGCTACGGATGTGGGAAGCTCGGGCACATGCAACGTGCCTGCCCTGCGGGAGGGCAAAGGAAGTTCCCTTCCAAACCTAGGGGCTCGAGGGGCCCGTGGCAGAAGCCGCGACCCAAGAGCCAGGGGAACTGGGGTCACCAGTAGGGGCGGGGCGCCCTGCTGGGGAAGATCTAAGTCCCCATGGTAGGAGTGCGGACGGCGCACGCCATGGAGGCTTAGCCCCTGAGAGCCTGGGTGCTCTCGAGACGAGAAAGAGCAGTGGCGGACTGCTCGTGGTACACGCAAGTGTACGGGGATATGGAGATCCCTTTAGAGTCCTGATTGACTCTGGGGCGTCGACGAACTTTGCTCGACGCCAGACGGTCGCGCGGAATGGCGACAAGTATGCCGATGCTTTGAGAGAAAGCAAAGGCAGGGGCCAGGTCTCGGTGAGACTGGCCGATGGTACAGTGGTTAACGTACCTGGGGTCCGTATGGACCTGGCTGTAAAGTTTGAAGACTTTGACAGCACGGAGTCGTTTCTTGTCCTAGACATGGACAAGTACGACTTGATCCTGGGCATGCCGTGGCTCGAAAAGCACGAGCCCTGGATCGATTGGCGCGGCAAAGCCATTGGGGCTAGCCGGCCTGCAGTCTCCGACAGAGCTTTGGTGAGTAATGTTCCCACCTCTGTCCGGGACTGGGGCGCCAGAGATGGTCGCCAAGGCGCTTATGCGCCCGAAGAAGTACTGGGAGTCACTGACTCCAGTGAAGATGTTGCGATGAGCCTCGCAACCGGTCGTGAGACCAAGGCTCATTGCCAAGCGTGTGGGATTGCCGCGACGGCAAGTCCCAACGCTGAGAGTCGTCGCGCCGTATGGGCTTCGACTGTGGCAGTGCCGGACGGCACTGACCAGGCGGGTAACATAGGTCCGCAAGCAGCAGAGACTGCTGAGGAGAGCGCTAAGGGCGTCTCCTGTGTGGGTAACATAGGTCCACAAGTGGGTAACATAGGTCCACAGGCGGGTAACGTAGTTCCGCAAGCGGGTAACATAGGTCCGCAAGCAGCTGAGGCTGCTGGGGAGGACGCCGGGAGCGCCTCCGGTGTGGGTAACATAGTTCCACACAAGGTCGAGGAGACCGAGAAGATTGAGAGCGCAGCGTGCGTCTCTAGCGTGGGTAACAGAGTTCCACGCGGGGTCAAGAAGACCAGTACGAGTGCGGAGGTGTCGCTGAACACCTCCCGTGTGGATAACCAAGTACCACACTCGGAGTCTGAGACTCCACCGGCACGGCCGGTCGAAGAACAATGCCATGTCTTCGACGGCGTGTCCGGTCGTCAAGTTAGGGCAGGTGCCGTCCATCTGGAGGCACTGCCAGAGGTGTCAGCACTGCTGAACCTCGAGGAATTGTCCATGAAGGACTTCCTGGCCGAGTTGAAGGCCGGAGAGATTGCGGAGATGGTGCTCCTGAAGTCGGAGACCTCTCCTGAAGATTTGAACTCTTCCTCCGTAATGGACGAGGACGTCCTGGAGGGGTTCACGAAGCAGCGCGCAACGCGCTTGGGTTCTGAGATTCTCAAGAACCCGGAGGATCCAGTGTATCCTCTTGTGAAGGAATACTCGGATGTGGTGTCGAAACACCCACCATCCCAACTCCCGCCGGATCGGGGAGTTCGGCACGAGATTGACCTCGTGCCTGGCACAAAGTATTGTGTCACGAGGCAGTGGCCTCTACCTCGCGAGCAGTGCGAGGTCATCGATGCCTTCTTCGCCGAGAAGGCGAAGTCGGGCATGGTGCGGGAGTCGAAGTCCCCGCACTCGACGCCGACCTTCTGCGTTCGTAAACCGAACGGGAAGTGGCGTCTGGTTCACGCTTACAACAAGCTGAACAATGCGACGGTACCGGCACAGACGCCGATCCCTCGCAAGGATGTGTTGCTAAACAACATGTCGGGCTGTACACTGTACAGTGCCCTGGATCTGGTGGACGGATACTACCAGATCCTGATGCGGGAGAGTGACATTCCTCTCACCGCAGTGAGCACCCCGAGCGGGATGCTCGGGAGTGGCTAGTGATGCCACAGGGGCTATCGAATGCCCCAGCGACGTTCAATCGCTTGGTCACACAATTGTTTCGACCATTGCGTACGTTCGCTCAGACGTACTTTGACGATATATTCGTCCATAGCCGTGCCGAAGGTGGCCAGACGGCTATGGAGGTGCATTTGAAGCACCTCCGTCGAGTGTTTGAGGTCATGAGAGCTAACAAGCTCTATGCCAACATCGACAAGTGCGTCTTTGCAGCTGAGGAGATAAAGGTCCTTGGCTGCTTTGTCAGCAGGGTCGGCGTACGCGCCGATCCAGGGAAGGTCAAGGCCATAGCAGCTTGGCCGACCCCGAGGTCGCAGAAGGACCTCCGGAAGTGGTTGGGCTTAGCCAACTATCTTCATAAGTACAGCGCAGGGTACGCTGAACTTGCTCGACCCTTGTCGGATCTCTTAAAGAAAGATGCCGACTGGGTCTGGGAGCGACAGCACCAAGATGCTTTTGATAGCATCAAGGCGAGCTTACAGCAAGCGCCAGTCCTGGCCTTGCCGGACGAGAACAAGTCATTTAGCGTCGTCTGTGACGCTTCTGACTATGCAATAGGCTGTGCGCTATTGCAGAAGGACGATGAAGGACACGAACGTGTCATCTCCTTCCAGTCCAGGCAGCTGAAGGCTGCCGAACGGAACTATCCCGTTCATGACAAGGAGCTACTTGCAATGAAGTACGCTCTTGTCAAATTTAGAGTTCATCTCTTGGGCACGAGGCCCTTTGTGATCTATACGGATCACGCGTCCTTGCGGACTGCCACCAACTCACCGCATCTGTCACAGCGGATGGCGAGGTGGCTGTCATTCTTCGCGGAATACAACTTCCGCGTTGAATACAAGCCGGGCAAGCTGAATGTGCTTGCCGATGCATTGTCGCGTCGACCTGACTATGAGCTAGCTCATGTCAGTCGGGTCACGACAGATCTATACGATCGGATACGCTTGGCGTATCAGGAGGACGAGAACTACACACCACTGGTGCAGTTCTTGTCCGATGGCAAGGACGCCAAAGTCGACAGGCTTTCGCCTCGACAGCGGGCGCAGCTCCATCGTTATGAGCTGGCCGAGGGGTTACTCCATTACAGAGTAGACCCCAGAGATCCTCCTCGGGTTGTCGTTCCAAACGACGAGGATCTGAAGTATGACATACTTCTGGAGGCGCATGATGCGCCGATAAATGGCCATCTTGGCCGAGAGAAGACCTACCAAATGGTCTCTCAGACATTTTGGTGGCCCCGCATGTATAAGTGGGTGGCACACTATGTCAGGACATGTGAAACATGTCAGAGGGTGAAGCCTTCGGGCCACGCCTCGGCTCCACTGCAGAGCCTACCAGTACCAGCGGACTGCTGGAAGTCGATGAGTCTCGACTTCGTCTTCGGCCTACCGGCCGATGACAGGGGCAACACCGGCATATTGGTGTTTGTCTGCCGTTTGAGCAAGATGGTGCATCTTGCTCCGGTACGTGACAAGGTCACCGGGAAACAGGCTGCACAGCTGTTCCTAGATAGCGTGTTTCGCTATCATGGTCTACCAGAGACCATAGTCTCGGACAGAGACCCGCGTTTCACGGGTGCGTTCTGGGACACCCTGTTCCAATTGCTGGGAACTAAGTTGACGATGTCAACTGCGGACCATCCGCAGACGGATGGTCAGACGGAGCGCGTCAACCGCGTGCTCGAAGATACTCTGCGCAGTATCTGTGCGGAAGCACCTCGGTCCTGGTCGGACCAGCTTCCTATGGTTGAGTTTGCACTCAACAATGCGGTACACGCATCAACGGGGTTTACCCCGTTCTACTTGAATGGGTTACGACACCCCCAGGTGCCGCTAACCTTGCGGGGAGGCACTGTGGCCTCCATCGTAAGTGGGGGAGAGGCTCGGAAAGCCTTTTCCTCCCAGGTCTCGGAAATCGAGCCAGAGTCTCTAAGGAGACAGTTGCCATCATTTATAGATGACAGGCTGACGCTAATCAGCCGGGTTAGAGATGCAATGGCATCGGCCCAAGACAAACAGAAAGAGTACTCAGATAAGAACGGAAGAGGAAATTTAACTGTTTTTAAAAACGGTGAATTAGTACTTTTAGATACTAAAAATTTACCTATAAACTTGGTTAGCTCCGTAGGGAGCAACAAGTTGAAGCACCGCTTCATTGGACCCTTTGCGGTCCTAGCCAGACATGGCGCGGCGTATACCATTGACCTCCCAAAGTCAATGGCGACGCACCCGACGTTCTACGTGGGGCGTCTTAAGCGGTATCACGATCCGCTGGGTCTTCCTTCTCGGACGGAGGAAGACCAAGGTGAGAACTCACCTCCTCGAAACGAGGCTGAGCTCTCTGGACAACCGGAGCTGCCGGTGTCGAAGCCTGCGAATGAAAGGCAGGCTGGTACCCACGAGAGTCATACGACGGGTATGACGGTACCGAGTGGGAAGAACTTGGGTAAGAACTATACCCATAAGCCGAGTGGTACGAGTACCCCTGCGGCTCATAAGAGGGCATACGACCATGCACCTCATGGCTTAGAACGTCTAAGCCTCGACGGAGCTCCTTCACGGCAGCAGCCGGAGCTCGGCGGTCAACACGCCCATGGAGCTCATGAGTCTCACGACCAAGAGCGTCCAAGTCTTGACGAAGGACCTCAAGGGTCCCCGGCTTGCCAGCCTGAGCGGCAGCCTGACCACCAGGTCCAAGCCCAAGGGCTATCTCGATCGCGTAAACACGATCTCGAAGCTGACGGACCTCGTCACTTAATAGGGACCCCACAGAGTCCCGACCCGAAGTTGAGGGTCCAGAAGGATAAGGCTGAGAAGGAGCCTCGTACTCATACGCGTGCGAGAGCTCCTCCTGCCCTCCTTGACCGGAACGGCGAGCTCCACTACCATGTGGAGCGGGTCGTCCAGGAGCGGCGGCGCTCTGGGAAGCGCCAGCTGCTTGTGAAGTGGCGGGGTTACCCCTCGTCACAGAACTCGTGGGAGCCGGAAGACCGGCTCCGGGTTGACTGCCCGAAGGCTGTTGAGATTTGGGATCAACAGCCGGGGCGTAAGTAGTCCGCGGCTTTTTAGCCGCCTTACGGTGTACGGTCCCTGGGTTGACGGAACCGTACCCGCGCTCATCTTGAGCGCTGGACTTAGACTGCTGTCTAAGTCCCTCCATGACGGAGTGGAGTTGCCGCTTAGCGACTAAGTGGGCAAACTCAATACGGAGATCGCGCTGGTCCAAGACATAGGACAGCAGGCGATCTTCCCGGAGTTCTTTCAACTCCTGAACTGAGAAGTTCTTTAGAGAAACCCATCTCCAGAACAGGTCTTCTGCCTGGGTCTGGGTTGCGGTGTTCTCGGGCTGTACCCAAGGGTACCCCCACACGGGGAAGAGCCCACCGCGGTCTTCGGGTTTCTTCCGAAGACTGGTGAATTCCTTGAGAGGAATTCGGTGTGGTGCAAGCAGTACACACCTAGCGGCCTCGATGTCATTGACAAAGAGTGGTTCGTCCTGAACCAAGGCACGCTCATAGGCGCCACGCGAAGTGCGCCCATGGTTTAGACCACGAGGGGCCTTGAGGTGCTCCAAGAACATTGGAGACCCAGACCCCGCATCCGGTGGATAGTATCCGCGAGGATACACCGGCGTGGGAGGCACAGGAGTGCCTCGCAGCTGAGCAGCTTGATAACGCTCTTGCTGCTCATCGAGATCATTGGAGATCTCTCGGGGCTCGGAGACAGCCCCCTCCTCTTCCTCCTCGTCCGAGGAGTCGAACAGGGATTTGAATCCCTTAGCGATTGAAGGCTCTGACGTAGGAGAGCCAGGGGCTGCGCGCTTCTTAGCAGCAGCAGCACCCTCTTCAGCCCGCTTTGAAGAAGCTGCTTTCGCAGCTTGGGCTCGAGCTTTACCTTCGGCTAAGGTAAGGTTCTTGGCAGGCGAGCTCGACGAAGCTGCCTTTGCCTCAGATGACTTAGTATCATCAACAGGAGCGTCCTGTGAAGGAGCGTCCTGTGCAGGAGCGTCCTGCGAAGGAGCATCCTGAGAAGAAGAGGGATCCTTCGTGGATCCAGGAGAGTCCCCGTCGGACTCTGATCCCGTGATCATAGGGATGTTGAAATCCGGGGACTCAGACCCAGGACTATGGTCCCGATAGGCGAACCGAGGGTTCGGTCTATCGTCGGGTGACAGGGAGCGCGAGCGACTGCGTCGCGGACTCCCTTCTCGTCTGGCAGCAGCAGCAGAACGCTTGCTGCCTGCCTCGGAAGCCGCCTTGCGGACTTCCTTGCGCGGAGAGGCCTTGTCTTTCGACTTGGCCTTAGAAGTCTTCGACCTCGCGGTCTTAGACTTGGAAGGCGCCGAAGCGCCGCGAGTGCTTGCCTTCTTAGGCATCTTGAAGGAGGTTGACGTGGAAACCTCCGGGTGTCTTGGACGCGCGAAAAGGCTGAATGAAAGCCTTCAAGCCACAACGGTGGCTCGTCGATGGGTATCGACAAAGGACAGGAAAGAGAGCGGAGCTCTCTTTCTAGCTCCTCATTGGTTGGGGGTGTTTCCAACCTAAGTGGGGGAGGATGTAACGGGGTTACATGAAAGGAGTACCCCAGAAAGGGTACCGCCTTTAGAAGTAGATATACTTCTGTGAGTATTTGTTTTAATACTCTGATGGAGTTGTGTGAGCCACACTGTGGTGTGGGCCACACTACTGCCACGTAGGTTCGGTGGCTGAGGGCCAACCAATAGTTTTAAACCTACCTTTTATATGCATAATTAGCTTAAAGTATAGTTAATTAGGAGTTTGTATTACAGGCCAAATGAACCTAATTAACTATAAATAAATCAGTCTAAAACTTACGCTAAACTGGCTATTAAGTCCCCTAAGACCAGGGACTAGTGAACTGCCGTTCACTTAGAGTTTGTATACTCTTGATAGCACGCTTCCTCTAAGCAAGGTGCTCGTGTGACCCCGTCACATCGTGTGTTCAATCTCGATAAGGCCGGGGAAAATATTTTTAGATGTCTTAGATTCACTTCTTGGATCAAATATGTCGATTATTTCAATGCAAAACATCCTGAAGAACCAGCGTCGATGTTTTCGACACTGACAAAATATCACAGTGATGATGTTCTGCTTAAAATGACCGAGGATGCCAAAATGTATGAACGAACGAAAGGAGTCGCCACCAAGCTAGAATTTGAATGGCTCCAGGCCGGACTCAACAGCCGAAAAACACCAGATAAAGTTCTGATGAATCTCGGTCTTGGAAGAGCAGAAGACATGCTTTGGAGAGCCCGTTGTTGAACATGTGGGTCAAGTACATGGGCGCTTTCAACGCGAGATATCCCGATAAGAAAACGACAATGATCGAGACATTTACTCAAACATTTGGCGATATTGATGTGACGAAGATGCTTAACGTTCTTAAGAGAAAAGATTGGACGAGAAAAATTGCCACGGAATTGGAGTGTGCGCAGCTGAAAATGTGGCTGAACAGTAAGAAATCTACAGACGATGTCTTTAAGCTGCTAAAGCTTGTTAAAGAGTCAAACAGCTTCCGAGATAAACCACTCTTCAACACATGGATCTCGTACATGAATTTCTTCACCGCGGAAAACCCCGACAAGAAGGCTAGGATATTCTCAGCGCTGGAAGCTCGCTTCAACGGCAGACCTCTGAACACAATTCTCAACGCAGCCAGTAACTTTCCCAACATGGAAGACATTGCAACCAAAATTCTGACGGGCAAGATCCAGAGTTACATGACGAGTCACAAATCCCCCAGGGAAGTCTTTAAGTTATTAGGGATTGACGATGTGGGCTATCACGTTCTCACCACCTCTGTGTTCCAATCGTGGCCGCATTACGTGAAGGATTTCAACAAACGGAATCCGATGCACCAGGAATCCTGGTACGAACCTCTCAGTAACGACTATAATGTTGAACGAATTATCGAACAGGCGCTACAAACCCACGTAAAGTTGAAATTGGCAAAATGGTAGAGAATGCGCGACTCCAAGGTTGGATAGGCCAGCAGCATCTCCTAGAGGATGCTTTTCATTTCCTGCATCTCTAAAAAGCAGGTGATAAGACGCTTGCCAGTTCAAAATTTAAAGCCTGGAGCAAGTACTTGAATGACTTTAACAAGCGGTACCCAGACCAGAAAACAACTATGCTCAATGGACTCAGGGCGAATTACAACGACATAGCCTTACTGGGAATGTTAAAGGCTGCGAAGAAAGACCCCTACACGGAGAAACTAGCTTCCAACTTGCAAAACGCTCTGATCAACAAATGGCTAGTTGATAAGGAAAAGCCGGAAGATCTATATCGGATGCTCGATGGTGTGGAGACTTCCGATGAACTGATAAAGTGATACACTTTGGAGTTCACTGCGTTGTCAAAAAGTACGTAGTCCGTATGGCTTGGCAGGTAGTCTCAAGTTGATGTGTTTGGTTGAAATATGTGGTACACTGTTGTGCGAACTAACCCACACCAACCTGCAATCAAACAAGAGGGTCACATAATTAAATATTCGTTTAACGACTTCAAACCGGCATTCAAGCTCAACATAAGCACAATCAAACTCTACAACTTAAATATTGTATTAGGCAGACCATGATCTAGTTATCCACAGCACAGTGAACGGCATTCCGGCAAATAAAAAAAATGTAGCTCCATAGTGGTTACCAAGACAGGCATGATCACTGTCATATTGGCCTTGGGGGTGCGCTTCACAATGCACGTCGGACACGCAGCGATCCATAAGATGCAATTTCGATCGTAGTGTTATCAACAGCAACGTTTTTATCGTTCAAATTTAGAGCTTCTAATAAATATAGAGGGAGTCAAACTTGGTGAAATAATCAGCACACTTCTGAAAATACAATCAAGAGAACAAAACATATCAAACCAGAACCCCATACCAAAATATCCGACCTCCGACCGCTACAACTCTTTATATGTAGCAAGAATTTGTGTGACTTTCCTGTGCTCGTATTTAAACGAAGTGATTCGATACTTGTGGATACAGTTCCAGATTGCTCACACCATGAATCCGGGCGACGACGAAGTCGACCTCCGAGAACAGGTGAGGGCCGTGAAAGACAATGTTATCGGCCAAAAAACAGCACCAATTTACGTACGGGGAATATGCCGCTATGTAGCATGGCTCTACAGACGGAAGAGACATCTCCTACGCGATACCTTTCTCGGCAGCTTACGTAGCAGCGATTTGGAACAAGGCGACTCAGGAATTGCATCGCTGAAGCTTAACAGCATAGCTCGTTTCATGGAAGAGAATCGTGAAGTATCACCTCTGAATTACGATCTTCACGAACCTGGTGATTTTGAGGAGTTTTTGATGTCTCTTAGTGGTAGAAGTGGAGGAAAACCTGGTCGATCGGTCTACGACTCGATGCGTTCGAGTCTGTTCCATCTTTACCGTGGATATGGCCAAACAATGTCGCCTGAATTCGCGGGTAATCTGACACTATTTTTTAAGGGATTGAAGCGCGACGTCGCACGACGCAATCACAATGCTGGTGTAAAGCTGACAGAGGGCAAGGAACCTCTTTCATTTTCGGTGTTACGGCATTTTTGTGCCACGTTCCTCAAACATAACGATACTGAGTATGTATTTGCTCACACCTTCTTACTTTTGAGCTGGAATCTGATGTGTCGCGCTGGAAACACGGCATCAATCCACTCCGGTCATTTGAGTTGGGATGGAGATGCATTAGCAATTCTTTTTGGTCATATGAAGAATGACCAGGACGGCACAAGACTCCGTGATGCCAGACACGTATATGCTAATCCATTCATCCCAGAAATTTGCCCTGTACTTTCACTAGCTATCTATGGCGCTGTATTAGGACTCTCGAATTCCAAGATATTCCCAGGTGGCAATCAGTACGACAGGTTCTCAAAAATACTGAAGCGAGTAATGGAAACCGAAGAGATGAAGGAAATCATGGGAAATGAAGGACTAGTGGCTTCAGATATCGGAACGCATTCTGCTCGAAAAGGGTCTGCAACCTTTGTCTCTTCGTGCTCCAACGGGGGGCCTTCTGCTGCGGCCATTTGTATCAGAGCTGGTTGGACATTACCTGGTGTACAAGACACTTGCATCCGTTACGAGTCCGCTGGAGATCGTATTGTAGGCCGTTATGTAGCTGGTCTACCGTTTGATGATACTGGTTTTGCTATATTACCACCATTTTTTCCGATGCTGACGAGTTTGTTCGTGACAACATCAACCTGTGCTTCAACAACTTACCTCCACACTTACTGCGGACTGGTGGATTTCTATTGGCGTCTTTAGTTTATCACTGGGAATATTTACGCGCGGTATTAGGCCCACAACATCCGCTATATCGGAATCCAGTGTATGGGAATGTGGAACTGATATCTCAATTGAAACAGCGTGTTACTTGTCGAACGGCATGGCCATCGGATCGAATAAGGCCCACTGGGGTCCCACCCCACGTTCATTTACTTGTGTCTATGGAGAAGCAGTCGACCCAACTGCAACGACTCTCGCAATCGGTGGCAGAACTAGGTCCGGCACTCCTAGAGCAGATAACCACAGAGCTATCGCGTTGCCAAAGATCCCTGTCAACAACAGATTTGCATGCCAGTCTCTCGCAGGCGCTTGAAGGAAGTGGAATTACCGAAATACTAGAATCCCTCCTAAGTAGCAATCATCATCAAATGCAGCACAACGATGCAGCCCACGACGGGGTTATCGATGAACATAGCGACACCCTCCAGAATGCACCACAGACTTTATCACTTGTGAACGAAAGATTTTCTAGGGTAACGGCCGACTTTCATATTCCTGGCATGTCATTGATGACCGCATGGGAGCATTGGTGCTGTGGTGATCCTTCTGGGCGAATTGGCCCATACCGTTTCCTGCAATGGAGGGATTTGTCCTCTAGTAAGAAGCGAAAGACACTGTCAAATTATCGATGCATGATGATGGAGATACAAACTAAAATTCCCCACTGCTCCTGGATCTCAGCTCCAACTATTCAACAAGCTCGCGAAATGCTGCAAAGCGTACTGGCAAAGCTTCCTGTCAGTGATGTCACCCCCAAGAAACGTCAACGACGCAAGGATCAGCTCAAATGATCTACCGCTCTCAACGTTATTCGAGCAAACCGCAGTGTATCGGCCCGAACTGGATAGTGTAGCGTGAATGTAAAACACGTAAGTAAAAACTCAAATATGCTGTGAACATGAGGAGAGAGGATTTACCTTGTCGATGAGAACTACGATCACGACTTGAAGTAGGCGTTTACTACCGAAATACGTGGTGGCACAGATTTCGTTTTTCACGGTATATGCATGTGCGCCTGACGCCAACGAATTCTTAGATACTTTGGATATCCCTGAATGACAGTTATTTTGTATGGACACTCTGAGTGGATTTTCGAACTCGTTGGCGCACAGACGCACACAAAACGCAAAGGCCGCCATACAAAGTGGAGGCCAGACACCAACGAATTCAAGAGAATTGTCGACAAACATAATCAAACTATAAGCTAAAACTTCTCGAAAAGATAGTTAAAATAAGTGGTATCAGATGTGGGTGCTCAGTCAAACGCGGTCGGTGCCCGAGTGACCCTGGAGGATGTAATGAGGAAGGCGTATCGAACTCGGTGCGGCCAGCAGGGTCACCGTCTCCTCGATGAACTGTGGACGTTAATCACCGCCGAGCCTAATGCTGAATACCCTGTTTTGAGTTGTGCTAATCGCTCAGCGGAATGGCCTCCGAATAGGATGGTCGTCGATTCACAGTTCGCAACACATGAGGGGTACCCTAGAAAGGGTACTCCCTCTAGAAGCAGATATACTTCTATGAGTATTCGTTTTAGACACTCAGTCGTGGGTGGTGTGGACCACACTACTGTCATGTAGGTCTGGTGGCTGAAGACCAACCAATAACATTTGACCTACCTTTTACATGCATATTAAGGATAAATTATAGTTAATTAGTAATTTGTATTACAGGTCAAATGACCTAATTAACTAAAAATAAATCAGTCTAAAATCTACTCTAAACTGGCTATTAAGTCCCCTCAGACCAGGGACTAGTGAACTGCCGTTCACTTAGAGTTTGTATACTCTTAATAGCACGCTTCCTCAGGCAAGGTGCTCGTGTGACCCCGTCACACTTGGCAGCACTTGTAGTCAATCCACGCCTACGCGGGTAGATTGACTACCTGAATCCTCTGTGGCTCCTACAAGGTAAGCCAGGATGGATAGAGGGGAGTTCCCTCATTTGACCGACTCTCAGTTCGAGTCGGTCCGGAAGATGGTGGGCATGTTTGGAGGAGATGCCCTCCGAAGCTTGGCGGCTGCTACGCCTGCTGAGCAGGTCGAACGCATCGAGGCGTTCGACACGTACGAGCGAAGTCTTATCGCTCACGTACAGGGACTACAGGCCCCCGTGGATGAACTAAAGCCAGTCCTACCTAAGCCGTTGAGGCTTAAGGTTAACCCCTATGATGGGAAGGAGGGAGAGAGCATCCACTTCTGGGTCAGAGAGGTAGAGCTCGCGATGGACGCGGCTCTCATCTTGACCAAGCGACTTCGGGTCTCTTTCACCCTGTCCAGCCTGGGAGGTCGGGCGAAGACCTGGGCGTACACGCGCGAGACGACAACGCCGGGGTGTTTCACAGCCTGGGCTCAGCTGTGTCAACAGCTAAGAGCCGCCTTCCTCCCGGTGAACTACGAGTATCGCCAGCGCTTGCGCTTTCTTGCCTGTAAACATGGGAAGCGTGAGTTGCATGAGTGCATCCAGGAGATGCGAGTTCTCGCTGCATCTCTGGTAGTGAATATCCTACCTGAACACATCAAGGTGACAGTGTTCATGGATGGCCTGAAGGTGGGCCCATCTCCCACACAGTTGTTTCGCGTGCATGCGAACACTATGGAGGAGGCGATCCAGATCGCGCCTCCAAGAGGAGTACAGCCACCGACAGGCTCGTACTCCTACGTCGGTGTGGCAAGGCCACAATGCATCGACAAGCGCAGTGCAAGGAGCTCCAGCAGCTGGAGCTAGCACAGGGCCGGTACCCATGGAACTTGGTACGGCCGTACAGAGCTCCATCCGTTGCTACGGATGTGGGAAGATCGGGCACATGCAACGTGCCTGCCCTGCGGGAGGGCAAAGGAGGTTCCCTTCCAAACCTAGGACTCGAGCGCCCGTGGTAGAAGCCATGACCCAAGGGCCAGGGGAAGATCTAAGTCCCCATGGTAGGAGTACGGACGGCGCACGCCATGGAGGCTTAGCCCCTGAGAGTCTGGGTGCTCTCGAGACAAGGAAGAGCAGCGGTGGACTGCTCGTGGTACACGCAAGTGTACGGGGATATGGAGATCCCTTCAGAATCCTGATTGATTCTGGGGCGTCGACGAACTTTGCTCGACGCCAGACGGTCGCACGGAATGGCGACAAGTATGCCGACGCTTTGCGTGAAAGCGAAGGCAGGGGCCAGGTCTCGGTGAGACTGGCCGATGGTACGGTGGTTAACGTACCTGGGGTCCGGATGGACCTGGCTGTAAAGTTTGAGGAGTTTGACAGCACGGAGTCGTTCCTTGTCCTAGACATGGACAGGTACGACTTGATCCTGGGCATGCCGTGGTTCGAAAGACACGCGCCTTGGCTCGAGACTAGCCGGTCCGCAGTCTCCGACAGAGCTTTGGTGATTTATGTTTCCACCTCTGTCGAGGACCGGGGCGCCAGAGATGGTCGCCAAGGCGCTTACGCGCCCGAAGAAGTACTGGGCGTCACTGACTCCAGTGAAAATGTTGCGATGAGCCTCGCAACCGGTCGTGAGACCAAGGCTCATTGCCCAGCGTGTGGGATTGCCACGACGGCAAGTCCCAACGCTGCGAGTCGTCGGGCCGTACGGGCTTCGACTGTGGCAGTGCCGGACGGCACTGACCAGGCGGGAAACTTCGGTCCGCAAGCAGCAGAGGCTGCTGAGGAGAGCGCTGCTGGCGTCACCTGTGTGGGTAACATAGGTCCCCAGGCAGGTAACGTAGTTCCGCAAACAGCTGAGGCTGTTGAGGAGGACGCTGAGAGCGCCTCCGGCGTGGGTAACATAGTTCCACACAAGGTCGAAGTGACCGAGAAGAAGAACGAGAGCGCAGCATGCGTCTCTAGCGTGGGTAACAGAGTTCCACGCGGGGTCAAGAAGACCAGTACGAGGGCGGAAGTGTTATTGAGCACCTCCCGTGTGGATAACCAAGTACCACACTCAGAGTCTGAGACCCCTCCGGCACGACCGGTCGAAGAGCAATGCCATGTCTTCGACGGCGTGTCCGGTCGTCAAGTGAAGGCAGGTGCCGTACATCTGGAGACACTGCCTGAGGTGTCAGCACTGCTGAACCTCGAAGAACTGTCCATGAAGGACTTCCTGGCCAAGTTGAATGCCGGGGAGATTGTGGAGATGGTGCTCCTGAAGCCGGAGACCTCCTGAAGATTTGAACTCTTCCTCCGTAAGGGACGAGGATGTGCTGGAGGGGTTCGCGAAGCAGCGTGCAACGCGCTTGGGTTCTGAGATTCTCAAAAACCCGGAGGATCCGGTGTATCCTCTTGTGAAAGAGTACTCGGATGTGGTGTCGAAGCACCCACCATCCCAACTCCCGCCGGGGAGTTCGGCACGAGATTGATCTCGTGCCTGGCACAAAGTACTGTGTCACGAGGCAGTGGCCTCTGCCTCGCGAGCACTGCGAGGTCATAGATGCCTTCTTCGCCGAGAAGGCGAAGTCGGGCATGGTGCGGGAGTCGAAGTCCCCGCACTCGACGCCAACCTTCTGCGTTCGTAAACCGAACGGGAAGTGGCGTCTGGTCCACGCTTATAACAAGCTGAACAATGCGACGGTACCGGCACAGACGCCGATCCCTCGCAAGGATGTGTTGCTAAACAACATGTCGGGCTGTACGCTGTACAGTGCCCTGGATCTGGTAGACGGATACTACCAGATCCTGATGCGGGAGAGTGACATTCCTCTCACCGCAGTGAGCACCCCAAGTGGGATGCTCTGGGAGTGGCTAGTGATTCCACCGGGGCTATCGAATGCCCCAGCGACGTTTAATCGCTTGATCACACAATTGTTTAGACCATTGCGTACGTTCGCACAGACGTACTTCGACGATATATTCGTCCATAGCCGTGCCGAAGGCGGCCAGACGGTTATGGAGGTGCATTTGAAGCACCTCCGTCGAGTGTTTGAGGTCATGAGAGAGCTAACAAGCTCTATGCCAACATCGACAAATGCGTCTTCGCATCTGAGGAGATAAAGGGCCTCGGCCGCTTTGTCAGCAGGGTCGGCGTGCGTACCGACCCAGGGATGGTCAAAGCCATTGCGGTTTGACCGACACCGAGGTCCCAAAAGGATCTCCGGGAGTGGTTGGTTTTGGCCAACTATCCTCGCAAGTACAGCGCAGGGTATGCTGAACTAGCTCGACCCTTGTCGGATCTCTTAAAAAAGGATGCTGATTGGGTCTGGGAGCAACAGCAACAGGATGCTTTTGACAGCATCAAGGCGAGCCTGCAGCATGCGCCAGTCCCGGCTCTGTCGGACGAAAACAAGTCATTTAGCGTCGTCTGTGACGCTTCTGACTATGCAATAGGCTGTGCGCTATTGCAGAAGGACGATGAAGGACACGAACGTGTCATCTCCTTCCAGTCCAGGCAGCTGAAGACTGCCGAACGGAACTATCCCGTTGATGACAAGGGGTTACTTGCAATGGCGTACGCTCTTGTCAAGTTTAGAGTTCAACTCTTGGGCACGAGGCCTTTTGTGATCAATACAGATCATGCGTCCTTGCGGACTGCCACCAATTCGCCGCATCTGTCGCAGCGGATGGCGAGGTGGCTGTCATTCTTCGCGGAATACAACTTTCGCGTTGAATACAAGCCGGGCAAGCTCAATGTGCTTGCCGGTGCATTGTCACGTCGACCCGACTATGAGCTAGCTCATGTCAGTCGGGTCACGACAGATCTATGCGATCGGATACGCCTAGCGTATCAAGGGGATGAGAACTACACACCACTGGTGCAGTTCTTGTCCGATAGCACGGACGCCAAGGTCGACAGGCTTTCGCCTCGACAGCGGGCGCAGCTCCATCTTTATGAGCTGACCGATGGGTTACTCCACTACAGAGTAGCCCCAGTGATCCTCCTCGGGTTGCCGTTCCAAACGACGAGGATCTGAAGTATGGCATACTTCTAGAGGCGCATGATGAGCCGATGAGTGGCTGCTTTGGCCGTGAGAAGACCTACCAAATGGTCTCTCAGACATTTTGGTGGCCCCGCATGTATAAGTGGGTGGTACACTATGTCAAGACATGTGAAACATGTCAGAGGGTGAGACCTTCGGGCCACGTCTCGGCTCCACCGCAGAGTCTTCCTGTGCCAGCTGATTGCTAGAAGCCGATGAGTCTCGACTTCGTCTTCGGCCTGCCGGTCGATGGCAAGGGCAACACCGGCATATTGGTGTTTGTCTGTCGTTTGAGCAAGATGTACCATCTTGCTCCGGTACGTGACAAAGTCACCGGGAAAGAGGCTGCACAGCTGTTCCTGGATAGCGTGTTTCGCTATTATGGTCTACCAGAGACCATAGTCCCGGATAGAGACCCACACTTCGCAGGGGCGTCCTGGGACACCCTGTTCCAATTGTTGGGAACTAATTTAATGATGTTAACTGCTGACCATCCACAGACGGAAGGTCAGACGGAGCATGTCAACCGCGTGCTCGAAGATACTCTGAAGAGTATCTGTGCTGAGGCACCTCGGTCCTGGTCGGACCAGCTGACTATGCTTGAGTTTGCACTCAACATTGCGGTACACGCATCAACGGGGTTTACCCCGTTCTACTTGAATGGGTTACGACACCCCCAGGTGCCGCTAACCTTGCGGGGAGGCACCGTGGCCTCCATCATAAGTGGGGGAGAGGTTCAGAAAGCATTTTCCTCCCAGGTCTCAGATATTGAGTCAGAATCTTTAAAAAGACAGTTGTCGTCGTTTATAGACGACAGGCTGACGTTGATCAGCCGAGTTAGAGATGTAATGGTATCGGCCCAAGATAAACAGAAGGTGTACTCTGACAGAAGTGCAAGGGGAAACTTAAATGTGTTTAAAGTGGGTGAATTGGTGTTATTAGACACTAAAACCCTACCACTAAAGGTGGTTAGCTCTGTAGAGAGCAACAAGTTGAAGCATCGCTTCATTGGATCGTTCGTGGTCCTGGTCAGACATGGCGCGGCGTACACCATTGACGTCACAAAATCAATGGCGACGCACCCGACGTTCTACGTGGGGCGTCTTTAGTGGTATCACGATCCGCTGTGTCCTCCCTCTCGGACGAAGGAAGACCAAGGTGAGAACTCACCTCCTCGAAACGAGGCTGAGTCCTCTGGACAACCGGAGCCGCCGGTGTCGAAACCTGTGAATGATACACAGGCTGGTACCCACGCGAGTCATACGAATGGTATGACGGTACAGAGTGGGAAGTGCTCGGGTAAGAACTATACCCATAAGCCGAGTGGTAATAGTACCCCTGTGGCTCATAAGAGGGCATCCGATCATGCACATCATGGCTTAGAACGTCTAAGCCTCGACGGAGCTCCTTTAAGGCAGCAGCCGGAGCTCGGCGGTCAACGCGCCCATGGAGCCCATGAGTCTCACGACCAAGAGCGTCCAAGTCCTGACGAAGGACCTCAAGGGCACCCGGCTTGCCAGCATGAGAGGCAGCCTGATCACCAGGTCCAAGCCCAAGGGCTATCTCGATCGCGTTAACACGATCTCGAAGCTGATGGACCTCGTCGCTTAACAGGGATCCCACAGAGTCCCGACCCGAAGTTGAGGGTCCAGAAGGATACGGCTGAGAAGGAGCCTCGTACTCAAACGCGTGCGAGAGCTCCTCCTGCCCTCCTTGATCGGAACGGCGAGCTCCACTTCTATGTGGAGCGGTCGTCCGAAAGCGCCAGCTGCCTGTGAAGTGGCGGGGATACCCCTCGTCACAGAACTCGTGGGTGCCGGAAGACCGGCTCCGGGTTGACGGCTCGAAGGCTGTTGAGATTTCGGATCTGGAACAACCGGGGCGTAAGTAGTCCGCGGCTTCTTAGCCGCCTTACGGTGTACGGTCCCTGGGTTGACGGAACCGTACCCGCGCTCGTCTTGAGCGCCGTACTTAGACTGCTGTCTAAGTCCCTCCATGACGGAGTGGAGTTGCCGCTTAGCAATTAAGTGGGCAAACTCAATACGAAGATCGCGCTGGTCTAAGATATAGGATAGCAGACGATCTTCTCGGAGTTCTTTCAACTCCTCAACTGTAAAGTTCTTTAGAGAAACCTATCTCCAGAACAGGTTCTCTGCCTGGGACTTGGTTGAGGTGTTCTCGGGCTGTACCCAAGGATACCCCACACGGGGAAGAGCCCACCACGGTCTTCCGGTTTCTTCCGGAGACTGGTGAATTCCTCTAGAGGAATTCGGTGTGGTGCAAGTAGCACACACCTAGCGGCCTCGATGGCGTTGACATGAGTGGTTCGACTTGAACCGAGGCACGCTCATAGGCGCTACGCGAAGTGCGCCCATGGTTGAGACCACGAGGGGCCTTGAGGTGCTCCAGAAACATAGGAGACCCAGACCCCGCATCTGGTGGGTAGTATCCGCGAGGATACACTGGCGTGGGAGGCGCAGGATCGCCTTGCAGTTGAGCAGCTTGATAGCGCTCCTGCTGCTCATCTAGATCATTGGAGATCTCTCGGGGCTCGGAGACAGCCCCCTTCCCTTCGACCTCATCCGACTCAGAGTCGAATATGTTGTGGTACCCTTTCGGTTGGCCAGACTCACGAAAAGAAGTGCCAGGGGCTGCGCGCTTCTTAGCAGCAGCAGCACCCTCACCAGCCCGTTTTGAAGAAGCTGCTTTCTCAGCTTGGGCTCGATCCTTACCTTTGTCTAAGGTAAGGTGCTTAGCAGGCGAGCTCGTCGAACCTGCCTTTGCCTCGGATGATTCAGTATCATCAACAGGAGTGTCCTGTGAAGGTGTTGGATCCTTGGTGGATCCAGGAGAGTCCCCATCGGACTCTTATCCCGTGATCATTGGGATATCAAAGACCTGGGATTCAGCCCCAGGACTGTGGTCCCGATAGGGGAACAGAGGGTTCGGCCTATCGTCAGGCGACAAGGAGCGCGAGCAACCGCGTCGTGGGCTCCCTCCTCGGAAGCCGCCTTGCGGGCTTCCTTGCGCGGAACGGCCTTGGCGTTCGACTTGGCCTAAGCGGTCTTTGACCTCGCGGTCTTGGACTTCGAAGGCGCCGAAGCGCCATGGGTGTTTGCCTTCTTAGGCATGTTGCGAGGTTGACGTGGAAGACTTGGTGATCGGATTCTAGCGGAAAGGGATTAATGAAAACCGTAAAGACACAACGGTGGCTAGTCGATGATACCAACAAGGGATGGAAAGAGAGCGGCGCTATCTTCCTAATTCCTCATTTGGTTGAGGGTGTTTTTAACCTAAGTGAGGGAGGATGTAACGGGGTTACATGAGGGGTACCCTAGAAAGGGTACTCCCTCTAGAAGCAGATATACTTCTATGAGTATTCGTTTTAGACACTCAGTCGTGGGTGGTGTGGACCACACTACTGTCATGTAGGTCTGGTGGCTGAAGACCAACCAATAACATTTGACCTACCTTTTACATGCATATTAAGGATAAATTATAGTTAATTAGTAATTTGTATTACAGGTCAAATGACCTAATTAACTAAAAATAAATCAGTCTAAAATCTACTCTAAACTGGCTATTAAGTCCCATCAGACCAGGGACTAGTGAACTGCCGTTCACTTAGAGTTTGTATACTCTTAATAGCACGCTTCCTCAGGCAAGGTGCTCGTGTGACCCCGTCACACTTGGCAGCACTTGTAGTCAATCCACGCCTACGCGGGTAGATTGACTACCTGAATCCTCTGTGGCTCCTACAAGGTAAGCCAGGATGGATAGAGGGGAGTTCCCTCATTTGACCGACTCTCAGTTCGAGTCGGTCCGGAAGATGGTGGGCATCTTTGGAGGAGATGCCCTCCGAAGCTTGGCGGCTGCTACGCCGGCTGAGCAGGTCGAACGCATCGAGGCGTTCGACACGTACGAGCGAAGTCTTATCGCTCACGTACAGGGACTACAGGCCCCCGTGGATGAACTAAAGCCAGTCCTACCTAAGCCGTTGAGGCTTAAGGTTAACCCCTATGATGGGAGGGAGGGAGAGAGCATCCACTTCTGGGTCAGAGAGGTAGAGCTCGCGATGGACGCGGCTCTCATCTTGACCAAGCGACTTCGGGTCTCTTTCACCCTGTCCAGCCTGGGAGGTCGGGCGAAGACCTGGGCGTACACGCGCGAGACGACAACGCCGGGGTGTTTCACAGCCTGGGCTCAGCTGTGTCAACAGCTAAGAGCCGCCTTCCTCCCGGTGAACTACGAGTATCGCCAGCGCTTGCGCTTTCTTGCCTGTAAACATGGGAAGCGTGAGTTGCATGAGTGCATCCAGGAGATGCGAGTTCTCGCTGCATCTCTGGTAGTGAATATCCTACCTGAACACATCAAGGTGACAGTGTTCATGGATGGCCTGAAGGTGGGCCCATCTCCCACACAGTTGTTTCGCGTGCATGCGAACACTATGGAGGAGGCGATCCAGATCGCGCCTCCAAGAGGAGTACAGCCACCGACAGGCTCGTACTCCTACGTCGGTGTGGCAAGGCCACAATGCATCGACAAGCGCAGTGCAAGGAGCCCCAGCAGCTGGAGCTAGCACAGGGCCGGTACCCATGGAACTTGTGTGGTGTAGCGGGATCAGCAAAATCTGCGAGATCGCTAGATCCAACTTCCCACCAATGCCCGGACACCGACTAACGAAGGGGGTCCTCCGATGATCCGTGATCTGCTGAACTTGCTCACCTTGTGTACCCGTCGGTTGGGCTGGATCTTCCTCTCTTGGTGACTGCTAAGTTGCTCGATTGGTGCTGGTTGAACGTCTTGGCGTGACGTTGGGGTCGTAGAGTGGCGTGGAAGTCTTCACACCACTCGCCAGTAGTAGATCCGGAGTCCAAGCGATTAGATCGAGCTTGGATCCGGCGGCCTAGATCTGGATCCGGCCTTGTAGTAGTTCCTTTGTATTGATTTCTCTTTATGCGGGGTCCTTTGATTGCTTGGCGCTTCCTATAGCGCGATCTTGATCGTTGAGAAACCGAAGATCTACCGGCTAAGCAATTAATACCGGGATCTTGGATCTGCACTTAGGGTAAGATACTAGGAGGTTGGATCTAGCCAATATATTATCTAGATATTATCAACCACCCTAGATCTATACACCTAAATCGCTATTAATACCGTAGGGCCAATGTAGTTCCCGTTTCCAGGCGCGTAGCGAAGCACTTGTGTCGTACGATGCAAATTCGGTTCTGATTTAATGTTAAGACCTATCCCATCCTGTATCCTATCCTTAACGACACATCGACTGATTACGCTATCCTGATCCTTGTCCTTTCTTGTCTTCACCATCCTGGCAGTCGACATCTTTGCAGATCACCCTGGATCTGAACCATAAACATTAGATCACTAGTCGCAATATCGTGATCTGGCCTTCTCTTCTCTCCAATATCGTAATCATCCACCGTAATGTCCAGATCACACGTCTCCCGAGTCAGATCATGCCTTAATAAAGCTAGATCACGCTGATCCAATCTCAGATCGGCTAGATCTCCTTGATCCTGTTGATCTAGGGTTTCCATGCATGATCCGGTGACAATACTTCGTGATAATCATAATTATAACATATCCGAGCTTATTCCATGCCGTTAACTCCCCAATCATCGTTCATCTTTGCCATAATATCCCTAGATCCCGGATCACTCGGATCCGCCTATGGATCTAGGTTCATGAGCCTTGATCCACATTCCCCGAATAGACCCACATATGTGAACCGATCTGGTCTTTACGGATATAGATTATAGCCTAGATCTGGACATCTAGGCTTAGATCACCAGTTTCCACAGTGTATATAGACATACTGTTGCACCCATAGTACAATCACGCCGGTCCCACATCATCCATATCCATACGAGATCTTCCCCGCTCTTCGGATCTGGATACATGTATAGATCGTATGTCAATCCATCTATCACATCCCGCTCAAGGTGTCACTAATCTCCATCAATCTTATCCATCAACTGGATCCACCACCGGATCCACCCACATCAGCTCGTCATCTACTCCAATCACATCACGTCAGGTCCGATCACGTCCGAATCGGATCTTTCCTGGATATTCCAATGCCAAATCTTTCAAATCCACTTCACCACAGCCGCCTCCTGGTCGTCAGTTGTAGTTGCATAACAACTTCACTGCGTCCATTCTTCAAATCACCTCGTCCAACTCAAGCTTCTCCACTTCTTCAACTCCGCTCGTAATGTCGGATCATGATCACGACGGATCACAGCACGGATCTGGTCACCAGGATCCCCCTTCGCCCCGATCGGAGATCGGCGGCCTAACCGGAGACCCGGCCGAGGATCACAGTCGATCCATCGCCACCCTACGCCGTCGAGTGTTGTACTTAAGCAACGAGCTCCGGCAGGCCACTCGTCGAGCGGATGAAGCCACGGATCTAAACCGTGAGCATATCTGCTCCCTCGAGTCTCTCGAGATGATGTGTGCCAATCAAGGCCGAGAGATCGGGCACTATCGGACCGAGGTGAGTCGCCTCCGAGAGGAGCGTGACAACCTTCAAGCTTCGCTGGAGTCTGATCGCGTTGTCCGCATGGAGCCATCATCCGCGGCGCCCGAGATCTCGGCCTTGGAAGCCCAGATCGCCGACCTCAATCATGATCTCGATCGACGGATGGATGAGATCCGCCACCTAGAGGCTCACATCGACGATCTGGCTCGAGATCGTGGCAGTCTGGAGTCTACCATCCACCATCTCGCCTCAGAGATGACACAGGCAGGTGGGGAGATTCTGGATCTCCAACAAGCCAACCGCGATCTGGATCGAGAGCGGGAGGATGCCGAATCCACCTTATCTGCGACGGAGGAAAGTCTACGCAGGACCCGATCTGAACTGGATCGGGTTGAAGCAGAGCTACTTCTGTCTCGATCCGATGGCACTGATCGCGGATCTTCGGGTTCTGATCCCCAGTCTCGGCAGACAGATCTCTTGCCCACGGGGCCTACCCAAGCCGATCTCGACCAGATTGCTCGGGAGCGCGACGCTTTGCAAGCTCAGATCCGTGCGCGAGATGCTGAGATCTTGTCAGCGCAGCGGACTATGGGGTTATTACAGTCGGATCTGGCAGCCCATCGGGCTAGATCGGCTTCAGATACGACCCGGCTGCAGACGCTGGAGGGTGATCTGACCCGAGCGCGTCATGATGTCGAGGTAGCCCAGAAGGCCTATGCAGATCGGGAGCGTACTATCACTGAGAATCAGGCTCAGATCCGTACGCTTTCCCGAGATCTAGGCAAAGTGGTCCGTGAACGTGATGCTCTCCGTCATGAATACACGGCCGCCTTCCAACGCCTCTCGTCCATCTCGGCCACCATCGGGGCGCCTCCTCCTCAGACCCAATTGCGTCTGGATCCTGGATCCGACACGGATCAACCCGCGGGAGGGATCCCACGCTCTCCCTCTGCGGAGACTTCCGGCAGCGAGGATCAGGACGTCGACGCCTCCAAATCCAAGCGATCTCGTAGCAGATCTAGCTCGCCTTCCCCTTCACGGCCTCAGAAGAAGCGATCCGTTCCTCTCGAGGCGGAGGATGAGTCCATGGATGAAGAGGACGAATCCGAGTTTGATCTGGGTGGAGGATCTGCCGGAGAAGGATCGCCTCCCCCAGATCAAGCCTCGACTCCCCCCTCCAAAGATGGTGGACCTAGTCAATCATCCGGCGAGGTGATTGAAGTCGGATCCGGATCCGATGAGGAGGAGGAGGAGGAGGAGGAGAACGCGGAAGTGGCCGATGACCTCTACGAGGCCCAAACATTGATGGCCATTTCCCAATCCCGATCCGAGGCTCGTCGTCGAGATCATGCGTCTCCCCAACGCCGATCAGCAGCCGGATCCGGCGGATCTCCTGGTGGATCCGATGGATCGGGCTCCGATGCGGGATCTGGAGATCAGAGCAATGGGCCTGGTCCTACGGGCGGATCTGGCCCCGCCAACCCGCCCCCTGGACGTCAGCCTCCCCGGATCACCTTCGTCCCTCAGGCTCCATTTCCTGAGGGTCGTTGTATTCCCGGTCGGCGGATTGTCCGAGTCATGGCCGCCGCCGACATAGATCCATGGATTGAGTCCCGGTTGGCAAATCAAACCTTGATCGCCATGACTGTGAACTTCCTGTTCCCGATCTTACCTTTCCGGCCTGACTGGATCTTCCCCCATCGGCCGACGATCTACACATCCCCGACGGCCCCAGCTTTCTGTGGTCATTTGATCACAGAAGCCAACGTGAAAGCACTACAAGCGGCGGAGCCTGGCAGGTGATCCGGAACACCTTGCCTCCAATCTCCTTCGAGGCCGATGTTGGTGGCCGACTTGGGATCTTCATCCGACAGTACCGTGATTTCGAGGCTTCGGAGCTGATCGCGTACTGGGAATCGACCCACAAGTTCCCGATCACCGCGGCCATGATCACACAGTCGCCGTGGCTGGGATCTTTCGCCAAACAGCGTAACAATCGGAGATCCCACGCCGGCAATCGGTGGAAGCGTATGCTGCTCACGCTGATCCAGGCCATGATCGAGGGGTGGTGTGATCTGGATCTACTCCTAGATCCATTCTTCCTCCACTTCCCCAAGCGGACTGACGAAGTGGCCTGGTATCCCGGGATCGAAGCCAGACGTGCTAATCTGGCCGATCCGCAGCTTAATCGTCGGGAGCCCACCGATCTGCTGGAGGCGTTAGCGGAGGCCGACACGGCGGATCCTTGGCGCAACCATTATCGTGATCATACTGCGGATCACCCATCGCGCCATCTTCCTCGTCTGGATCGTAAGTTCTTCGGTCTCCAAGTAGCGCAACCACCGGCCAGTAGCTAGATCGTGACTAGCTCTCTTAAGTGATTTGTCTCCCTCCATAACTTCTTTCAATATATGTTCGATGATCTTGACTTGTATACTTCCCGTTTGCCTCGATCCATTCTCATAGAATCGTGATCTACCTCGATCCGCTAGGATCTCTGGATCCCGGGACTTGATCTTCCATTATCGTCGCCTTTCACATGTATATATGCATGCCCCTTCCTCCGATCTACATCCTTCATGTAGATCCTTCAACCGATTTCACCACGACAACAACCAGCTCGTTGTCGTGGATTGCGGCCTCACGATTCCTCGTGAGATTGCATCACACCGAATCGATTGTGATTCGTGCGATCTCGCAGGAACTCATGCAGCAGAGCGCCACAGTTGAGATCTGCTTCATCCACCCAAGTTGGATCCTCGTATCCTCGCCAATACACAAGGAATTCACGGTAGATCCGCCCATATCGAGTCCTTCGTCCAGATCGCATATCAGTGATCTTCTCCACTTCATACTCATCGGGATCGCGATCTTGGATCCAGCTATCCCCTGGTAATAGATCTTCATCAAAATCCAGACGATCTTGACTTCCCACATTGAGTCGCATTAGTGGTCGATCTGGATATTCTTTCACTAGCTTCAACTTGTTCACGTGTACCATAGGGAAAATATGATATCCGGATCCGGCAATCTCCAATTTCACCGCATGTTCTCCAACTTTCTCTATAATCCGGAATGGTCCATGCCACAAGTGTGCCAACTTCTTAGCATATCCCTCTTTCACGCGATCGAGATATAACCACACTCGAGATCCGACCTCGATCTGATGCGGGCGGATCTCCTGGTTGTGTAGATCCGCTCGATCTGAGATCGCCTCTCGCAGTCGTTGATTAACCTGTTCTCGAACCTGTTGATAATACCGCTGGATCTGATATCTCCACCGTCGTGGATCCCGATCATGTCTTCGCGTACTTCCCACCGGGATCACCGCTTCCAAGGTGGATCTAGGATCCCACCCATGTACCATATAGAAAGGTGTTTCTCCTCGGATCCGATCATGCGCGGTGTTGATCGCGAAGGTAATCCTCTCGGCATACTCGTCCCAATCTCGTTGATCCAGATCCTGCACATACATCTTAATCGCCCGAGTTGTAGTTTGGACCATGCGCTCTGCAGATCCGTTAGCTTGGGGCCGGTATGCCATCGTGGCCCGTTGACGCTGACCCAAGATCTTATTAAACGCTCGGAAAAAATCGGACATAAATCCTGGTTCACGATCATGCCTAATCGCTTCGCTGGCCCCAAATCGTCGGAAGACACATTCTTCGTATGATTCGGCGACAGTCTGAGCAGTCCTTGATGAGCTGGCTTTCGCGATCACATATCCAGTAAATAGATCTTCAAAGATCAATAATTCTGTATTCCCTTTGTGCGATCTGGGTAGCGACGGGATGTGATCCATGGCTATGATCTGGAAAGGATATGTTGCCTGAAGGTTACCTGGCGACTCTCCTTGGATCCGAGGTTTACTTTTGCCGGTCTCACAATCCACACACTCACCCACGTATCTTTGGACACTCTTATACAGACCTCTCCAATGGAAGTGATCCCGGATCCGCTGATAAGTTCGGCCGATCCCTTGATGTCCACCTTCTAGGCTCACATGGTAGTGATGTAGTATGTCCTGATATAGAGTTTCCGGGATCACTAGTCGCATCAGCTTATCTCGATCTGCATCCATCGGTCTCGTGGAGGGACAGTAGAACAGTAGATCATGGTGATCCAAATCATAATCGGCTGCTAGATTAGCATAGGATTTGGCTTCTTGCTGGGTCAGATCTTGTAGATCTCCATTCAGATACTTCTTCAATCCCGAGATCCACGCCTCCTCGTCTTGGGCTTGTCGGATCCGATCGATCCTGAGATCTCGAACTATCTCCTCCCGTAATGATCGCGGATCCGAAATCGTCCGCGTCGTCGATCGCAAGCCTGATCGAGTCACTACCGCCGTGATCTGGGCTGCTTGATCCGTCCTCTTGACTACCAATACCTCATCCAATCGGTTCAACGTGATCAGATCCTGCTTATCCTCATCCGACTCGATCTTCACTCCACCTTGTCGCTGTAGCGCTGCACTAGCCAAACTGTCCGCACTGCCGTTCCAATCTCGTTTCACATGCACAAGTTCGTGATCTGGCCAGTCCCTTAGACGATCTAAAGCCCTTTGCTTGAGTAAGGTCAGACCGGGTGCCTTACACTCGATCTCACCCCTGACTTGTCGGATCACCAGATTAGAGTCGCCGCAGAACACCACTCGTTTGTGATCCACTGTACTCAACAGATCCAGACATAGTAACAACCCATGATATTCAGCTTCATTGACGGTAAGATCTTCCGCATAGGCCGATCTGGCCTGGATCACCGTCCATTCAGGCAACTTCCACAAGATCGCACTGTATGCGCCACCTCCACGCTTCACGCGGGCTGATCCATCGAAACTGACAACATACAGCTCCTCATCCGCTTGGATCACAGGGATCGGAGCTTGGATCTTCCGTCGTGGCTCTTTCTTGGGCGAGATCTGGATCAACGCTTCATCCACCATGGATCTGGGCGTGATACTAGCCGCAATCACCCCTAGGATCTCTTCTTCTCCTTTGACACACTTCACAATCTCTAATGTCCACGGTGATAGCAGTGACGCCCATTGGCCTAATCGCCCTTGTAATCCGGTCGATCTAAATAACCAGGCCAACGTGGAGTATCTAGTCAGCACCCGGATCCGGCGTCCCACCAGCATGTTATATCCGAGATCCAGGATCCGTAGCAGCGCCAACACCTCCTTCTCCACTGGGCTATAATTCAACTCGTTCGACTTCAACGTTCGGCTCACGAAGGTGACCGGATAGTAGATCTGGTCATACTCTTGCACGAGGGCTGCCGAGATCGCCCAATCACTTGCATATACGATCACCACCGCCTCTCGACCCGGATCGAAATGACGTAGGATCGGAGTAGACGCGATCTTCGATTTGAGTGTCTCGAAGGCCCGATGAGCACGAATCCATCGTGGATCAGCCTGGTCTCCATCTAGACTTCCTGGATCCGACGGTTCCGCAGGCTTTAATGCCAGATCTGATCCTAGATCTTCCTTCAGATCCCGTAGATCCAACTCCTTATATTCCATACTTCGCTTGATCTGGATCCGCACCTCATCCTTGGACATCGCAGCGAAATCGACCTCTCTCAATTCGTACAGCACGGCCGCGTAGATAGCATAGTCTTCGATAAATCGACTGTAATAATTCAAGCTGCCCAGAAAAGATTGCATCGATCTCAGCGATCCAGGAAATGCTAGATCCGTTAATGCCTCTAGATCCTTAGGATTCGCCTCCAGTCCATCTTTCGAAACGCGATGGCCCAGATATTCCACGTTATTCATACCCCAGAAACTCTTCACCACACTGATCGACAGATTCCACTTATCGCACGCCTCCAGTAGGGCGTCCACTCGATTACATAACTGATCCCAACTATCCGCTGGTATAAGGATATCATCGATATACGATCTGCGTCCGATCACTGATGGCTTATCCGGATCATCGGCTTCTCCCACTTCAAACACATCTGTGGATCTTGGATCCGATCCGGGAGGAGGGATCCGAGTGAATCCATATAGGGCGTTGTCGATCAGACGTTGGTAGATCTGCGGTGCATTCTTCAAGCCAAACGGCATACGATTCCATTCGAATAGCCCAAATGGGGTAATGAAAGCCGAGATCGCTCGTGCTCGATCTGTCATAGTCACCACCCAGAATCCACTGGCCATATCCAAGGAGCAATACCACAGAACTTTATCCAGATCTTCTAGAAGATCGTTGATCAGGGGCATAGGGTAGACCATCAGTTGAGTAAGACTATTGACCAGACGGTAATCAATACACAGCCTGATATCTACCCCATTCTTCTTCACGATCACCACGATCGGTGAGGCCCAGGGTGATCTGGAATAGCCGATCATCTTAGCTGATAATAACCCTTTGATCAGCTCTGATAACTTCTCGCGGAATCGAGGAGCGATCTTCCTCACTCGTTGGGCGATTGGCTTAGCGTCTCCCACATCGATATCACACACCACACCCCTTGCGGCCGGTGGTAGAGCATTTCCCTTTCCGATGAGAAGATGTCGATATTTCCAGATCCTCTGACGTAATCGTTCGATCTCCGCCGTAGTCTGGATCCCTGGATCTCCAACTTGGATATCCTCAATCTTCACCTCATCCGTGGTGGGGTTAATTTCCGGGAGGATCGCCATCTCTTGATCCACGTCCTCCGCATACAGATCATTACCTTCATGGTAATGTACCTCCGGATCCGGCTCCTGATCTGGGGAATTTTTTCGATCCTCTGAGGGCGCCTCCTGTATCGGGATAGATAACTGTTCGGGTGGACCTCTTTCAGCTGATCCTCCGGTCACTGGATCCAAATCATCCGCCTTTACCTGATCCACATTTTGGTTTATCACCTCGGTCTCTACTGGTTGGATCGGAGTTCGATCCTGCGGATCTAGTCCTGCTGATGTTTGATCTTCGGTCGTCAACACTGGTTTTACCTGTATCTGCGAGATCTCGGGTCGTTTCAGGATGCCACGAGGTGTTGGGTAGGAGGGTCGATCCACCATCGGCTCTGCGGATTCCATCAAGATCTCATCATGCTCGGATCTTCCATCCACCGTGGCTTCCAGGGCCAGATTTTGCCATTCCATATACCGACGTGACCCCACCGAGACAAATCCTGGCATCCGGGGAATGTGATCACCCGATAGCCAGATCCCAACTCTCACATCTTCTTGCAATATGATCGCCTTATCGCTCACGTTGGTGATCTGCAGATACCGTCTCTTCCCGAGGCCTTTTACCACCGTGGGTACCCAACGATCTCCCCGGGTGACCCAGAACTTCTCGTGATCTGACATCCGGAGATGTAACCGAAGTTCCACTGATTGTCCGATCTCGATCTGGATATGTTCTCCTACAGTTACCAGCCTGGCCTTGTCGCTGTAAAGCTGCCGACGCCCACTAAGCTGGATCCGCACCTCATCAGGTAAACTTATAGATCCATAGGCCAGATCCAATCGGATCCCCGCCGGTACCATGAAATCCATACCCAGGATGGCATCTTGACCTGCCAGATCTCCAACCCAAATATCGAAAAAGTAAACCAGCGATCCAGCCATAGTGATCTTGATCCGGGTTCTTCCTTCTGTCCTGTAAACACTTTCGCCAATCCCAACGCAATCTTGGATCTGGCTCGTATCGATATAGCACCCAACCTTACGAGCAAAGGCCGTATCCACTATGGATACTTCGGCGCCTGTATCTAAGAGCAAGATCCCTCTCTCATTGTTGATCTTACCAGCGATCTTGGCTTGTCGGAACCATTTTCCCGGGGCATAGTGTTTCCAATATCCCCGAGATTCTCCTGGCAAGAGATCCATAACTTCGGATCTTCGGATCTCCTTGATCTGACTTGGCTTTTGAATCACTGGTATATCCTCCTGATCTGTGGGCTGGAACCACAGATCTGGATCCTGTTGCTTCCAATAACCCCTTATCTCTCCTGGGTGGAGATCCACCATCATGGTCACTTCGGATCTGGAGTAATCGTCCGCCTGGCGGACACTTGAGATTGCGACAGCACGGTTTCCATTCAGATCACATGTATTATCGCGTAGATCTGGGATCCTATTACCCTGATCTACCGATCTCTTGTTCACAAATGCATAGATGCAATATCTAGAGCGCTCGGCTCGTACCGGATTCCAACCCGGCGAGCGTCCTAGTTTAACATCTTCTCTGCAGATTCCGGAAGCATACCTGCATGTTTGGCTGGGTTGAACCATTGGCGGATCTGGTTGTAGAACTCTTCCATAGGACATTTTCCCATATCATGTAATTCCCCGCACCCCCGGCACACAAAGAGGCAGTGATCCGCCGGATGTCCTCGCTTGCCACACTTATGACAAGTAAGGCGTCTCCAGCATCCTAGATCTGAATGCTTCCTGGATCCACAATGCGAGCAACGGTTCCGGTCGGATCCGCCACTCTGGATCCGGGATCTGTGATCTGGTGGGGCCTGATCCGTCGACTTGTGGGTGATTGGTACTTGCTCGACCTTCTCCATACCAGATTCCACTTTTGGAGTGACATCCTGCTCGGCTGCCAGGTAGATCCGCCGATGATTGTCTCCATCCGAGTCAGATCCATCCGATCCGTCGGATCCGGACTCAGATTCAGATTCCATGGCCCGGATCTGCACCGCGCGGACGTGTTTTGTCGTAGCTGCAGGTGCTGGATTAGTTGCCTTCTGCCGGTACTTGCTAGATCCGAACGCGGCTTTCTTCTGTCTGCTCTTTGCACGTTCACGGGCTCGTAGCACTTCTTCGAGATCATCCGCGTCGGATAGTCGTAGCAGAGTCAGCCTGTCAGCTAAATCTTGATCCTCCAAAGTTTCGATATAGTGATCCACATGTTCGCGTCGATCTTTCGCATTACCATCCTTGATCTTCAACTTTGCGCGTAATCCGGCGACATTCAGACGGTAAAGATAATCGAGGGGAGATTCTTCTGGTCGACGTCGAGCGTGATAGTATTGTCTAGCCACTGATACCCCCAATCCGCAGTACTGGATTTGGAAAGCTCTAAGCAGATCCGACCATTTATTACGGGTGGATCTGCTTAGTTGCCGATACCAATTCTTGGCGGATCCAGCCAATAGATCCGCAAAGGTCAAACATTTTTCTTCATCGGAGGCTTGATCTCGCATGAACGCCGATTTCACTCTGCCAATCCACGCTCTGGCTCGATCTTCGTCTTGATCCTTCCCCGTGAACTCCTTGAGATCTGAGATCGCAGAGATCCGGACTCTCTGGATCATGGTTGATCCGGCTGATCCGGTCGTAGCGGTCGCGACCGTTGCTCGAGCGGCCGTGGGGAAGTCGATATCGTCTGGATCGTACTCCCATCGAGATGTGCTACGTTCAGATCTCACAGATTCCATATCTACATCTTGTGATCCTGGATCCTGAATCTTCGTCGCTCCTTGATCCATGATCGGCCCTCGCTGTTCCGCCAGGAATCTACTCATGGCTGCTTCGAAATACTTCTGTAAGGTGCCTGATGAGGCATCGGACGTCGTGGCTGCTGTGATCTGGTCTTCGGAGGTCGGGATCGTCCTTGAGCGGCCGGATCTCGGCTGATTCCGACGTTGGATCTTGGATCTCGCCTCCAGCATTGAAGTACCGGAGGGTCCCAGAGACATTCGCTTTGGTTCCGATGAGAGATCTGATTCGTCCTCGGCAGCCGAGGCGTAATGTGATGAGGACGTTTGGCGATCCGTAATACTTGCCGGAGGTGATGGCACTGGATCTGTGATCTGGGGGATCTCGCCGACGAGGATCTTGAGCTTGGAGAATAGATCCTTGGTGGCAGTCTGGATCACCTTGAGATCTAGATCAAAGACATCATCCGCATCGAAAGCTCCCGTGGTCATTCCTGCTTCCTTCAACAGTCGTAATAAATCCTTGACTGCTTCTAATTTGTTGGCAGTCTTGATCGGAGCTGATACGGGTTCTCTTGGATCTCCGACCTGCTTCAGCCTCAGGATCCGCATCACAGGATCTCGATCCAGGAACTCGCGAAGTTCTTTGTGGTAGAATAGATTCTCCAGATCTTCATCTGACCACCCTTGTCCTGATCTGGATCTAGGTTTAGATCCGATCGGATCTTCGTCGTCAATCTCTGGAGCCTTCATCTTCTTCCGCGTTACCTTCTTCTTCGGCTTCTTCTTATCGGATCTAGAGACTGGAAGATCCCTGGATGGATATGGTGAAGGATCGACTGGAGATCCGACCAATCTGTACGGCTCCACTTTCGCCTTCCCTTGTTTTGTTGACGGATCTCGACTTACGTCGAGATCCGTCGGGGTCCCCGTGGGGACCTGTGGAGGTAGAGGTTTTTCTTCTAGATCTGGATCTGGATCCAGATCACCCTCTCTTCCGTCAGCAGAGTTCCTCCTAGCGCTCTGCTGATCCGCGGATCTTGATTCATTCAGCGGCATCATCGTCGATCCGAGGTCCGATGACGCTTGTTCCCCTTGTTCAACCTTCACTTGAACATCTTCTTGAGACTCACGGTGAAATCCCGAGTCACCAACAGATCCGGGCACGCGCACCATTGTGGTGTAGCGGGATCAGCAAAATCTGCGAGATCGCTAGATCCAACTTCCCACCAATGCCCGGACACCGACTAACGAAGGGGGTCCTCCGATGATCCGTGATCTGCTGAACTTGCTCACCTTGTGTACCCGTCGGTTGGGCTGGATCTTCCTCTCTTGGTGACTGCTAAGTTGCTCGATCGGTGTTGGTTGAACGTCTTGGCGTGACGTTGGGGTCGTAGAGTGGCGTGGAAGTCTTCACACCACTCGCCAGTAGTAGATCCGGAGTCCAAGCGATTAGATCGAGCTTGGATCCGGCGGCCTAGATCTGGATCCGGCCTTGTAGTAATTCCTTTGTGTTGATTTCCCTTTATGCGGGGTCCTTTGATTGCTTGGCGCTTCCTATAGCGCGATCTTGATCGTTGAGAAACCGAAGATCTACCGGCTAAGCAATTAATACCGGGATCTTGGATCTGCACTTAGGGTAAGATACTAGGAGGTTGGATCTAGCCAATATATTATCTAGATATTATCAACCACCCTAGATCTATACACCTAAATCGCTATTAATACCGTAGGGCCAATGTAGTTCCCGTTTCCAGGCGCGTAGCGAAGCACTTGTGTCGTACGATGCAAATTCGGTTCTGATTTAATGTTAAGACCTATCCCATCCTGTATCCTATCCTTAACGACACATCGACTGATTACGCTATCCTGATCCTTGTCCTTTCTTGTCTTCACCATCCTGGCAGTCGACATCTTTGCAGATCACCCTGGATCTGAACCATAAACATTAGATCACTAGTCGCAATATCGTGATCTGGCCTTCTCTTCTCTCCAATATCGTAATCATCCACCGTAATGTCCAGATCACACGTCTCCCGAGTCAGATCATGCCTTAATAAAGCTAGATCACGCTGATCCAATCTCAGATCGGCTAGATCTCCTTGATCCTGTTGATCTAGGGTTTCCATGCATGATCCGGTGACAATACTTCGTGATAATCATAATTATAACATATCCGAGCTTATTCCATGCCGTTAACTCCCCAATCATCGTTCATCTTTGCCATAATATCCCTAGATCCCGGATCACTCGGATCCGCCTATGGATCTAGGTTCATGAGCCTTGATCCACATTCCCCGACTAGACCCACATATGTGAACCGATCTGGTCTTTACGGATATAGATTATAGCCTAGATCTGGACATCTAGGCTTAGATCACCAGTTTCCACAGTGTATATAGACATACTGTTGCACCCATAGTACAATCACGCCGGTCCCACATCATCCATATCCATACGAGATCTTCCCCGCTCTTCGGATCTGGATACATGTATAGATCGTATGTCAATCCATCTATCACATCCCGCTCAAGGTGTCACTAATCTCCATCAATCTTATCCATCAACTGGATCCACCACCGGATCCACCCACATCAGCTCGTCATCTACTCCAATCACATCACGTCAGGTCCGATCACGTCCGAATCGGATCTTTCCTGGATATTCCAATGCCAAATCTTTCAAATCCACTTCACCACACTTGGTACGGCCGTACAGAGCTCCATCCGTTGCTACGGATGTGGGAAGCTCGGGCACATGCAACGTGCCTGCCCTGCGGGAGGGCAAAGGAGGTTCCCTTCCAAACCTAGGACTCGAGCGCCCGTGGTAGAAGCCATGACCCAAGGGCCAGGGGAAGATCTAAGTCCCCATGGTAGGAGTACGGACGGCGCACGCCATGGAGGCTTAGCCCCTGAGAGTCTGGGTGCTCTCGAGACAAGGAAGAGCAGCGGTGGACTGCTCGTGGTACACGCAAGTGTACGGGGATATGGAGATCCCTTCAGAATCCTGATTGATTCTGGGGCGTCGACGAACTTTGCTCGACGCCAGACGGTCGCACGGAATGGCGACAAGTATGCCGACGCTTTGCGTGAAAGCGAAGGCAGGGACCAGGTCTCGGTGAGACTGGCCGATGGTACGGTGGTTAACGTACCTGGGGTCCGGATGGACCTGGCTGTAAAGTTTGAGGAGTTTGACAGCACGGAGTCGTTCCTTGTCCTAGACATGGACAGGTACGACTTGATCCTGGGCATGCCGTGGTTCGAAAGACACGCGCCTTGGATCAATTGGCAGCGGCAACACCATTGAGACTAGCCGGCCCGCAGTCTCCGACAGAGCTTTGGGGAGTAATTATGGTGAAGCGGACAAGAAGTTTTCCGACTTCAATCTTGGCCTGGATCGTTGGGTGACTCGGGATTTCACCGTGAGTCCACCCCCTCCTTTAGTCGGTAGTTCTGGCGCCGTGTGCAAGAGGTCTCCTGCGATCTTACGATTTCGTAGAACCACTTCGCCACAATTGTGCGCGTGTCTGGATCGTTGAGTGACTCGGGATTTCACCGTGAGTCCCATGAAGAAGCGCATGCTGATCTTAGATCAATGAACCAGCGTCGTTGGAGATTGGGTCACCAACGACACCGCTGAATCAAGATCAATCTGCGGATCGGCAGAGGTTTGGGATGAGCTCTACCGATGGAACAGAGGAGGGTCCAGCTACGAACCTAAAAGAGAAGCCTCTACCTCCTCCCCGGGTCCCTTCGGGGACCCCAGCAGATTTCGACTCGCGTCGTGATCCGCAGGACGAAAGTCCATCGACGAAAGCCAACCAAGCGCTCGCCTCCAAGCCAAGCACAAAACAGAAACCAGTAAGGTCGAAGCACGTACGGAAGAAGATGAAGACACTAGGATCGGATGCTAGCGACCAAGGCAGCGTGGACGGATGAGTCAATCGACATCGCATACCACAAGAAGGAACTTCACACCTTCTTGATCAAGACTCCCTGTTATGCAGATCACCAAGCCGAAGATCATCAGCGACTTAAAAGGCCCAATGCGGAAACCAACTGCAAGATCAAGTAAGCTGGAAGCTGCAAAAGCGTTATTACATCGGGTCAAGGAAGGTGGGATCATCGCTGGATTATTCGACGCTAACGATCTCTTCGATACGAGGCTCAGCACGATCAACACGACTTTAAAGTCGATCTTCGATCAACTGGTGGGTGTGAAGAGGGTAACCCCTAAGATTTTGACAAGATCGACTGACGACATGCTAAGATCGTTACCAGCACTCACATTGGAAGATCAGACCGGAACATCCTCACATTACGAGTCGGCGACCGAGGAAGTGGATACCGACAGTGCAGATGTCCCACCTCGGATGATCTAGGCCCTTCTGGCGCTGCTATGCTAAGGCAGCGTGGAGATCAAGAGGCTAAGCGAGTGACGAACGTCATCGCGCCGACCATGACACAAGGATCGAATGCGAAGCTGGAATCGTACTTCCAGGCGGCGATGAGCCGGTTCTTGAAGGAACAACAAGGCACTATCAACCTTGCGAGGTCGGCACCAGCAGAAGATTGAGATGTAGACATGGAGTCTGTGGGGTCGCCAAATCAACACCCAAAACTTCATGAATACGACCCAGACGGCCTCGATCTTGATCCTCCCAAACGCGCAGCCGTAGCATCAGCCACGACCACCGGAAGGTCAACAAGTGTCCCACGTATACGAGTATCCGCCATGTCTGAGCTCAAGGGGTTCGCGGGGAAAGAAGGGATGAAGATCGAACCAGGGCCTGGCTTAGCAAAGTAAAGTCCGCCTTTGTGCGAGGTCAAGCCCCAGACGAAGAAAAATGTCTGGTATTCGGCGATCTCCTCACAGGATCGGCTCGAAACTGGTACCGACAGCTTAGTCGCACGACACGCAGTACCTGGAAGGATTTGCTCCGCAACTTCCAGATTCACTATTGTGGACGAGGAGTGTCAGTTGCGAGGCGATATTACCACTCGCAAGAGATCGGACGACTCTCCGCTGTAGTACTAGTACCGACTCAATGTGGCCTGACTTAGGACCCGCCTCCAGATCAAGGATGAACACTCGAAAATTCGGCGAGAAAATGTGGAGTACTTCATTGGAAGTCTTGATTACCGCGATCTAGCAGATTATATTACCCTGCTACCGATCACAGACGCAGACATTCTGGAAGACGCACTTTGATCTCGGTAATGTGCAAAGGCGCGATAAAGTAACGCTGTATATGGATCATTCAAGACCCGTCAGAAGAACAATGCAGCGGCCCAGCCTGCCTCAACGGCAGTCATAGCTATCAAGGCTATCTCAGATAGCAGTAAGTCCGAAGCTGAGTCCAGTGGTTCGGATAGCGAAGCGGGATTACGTCGTGTCTATCTCGCACCGTCTGAAATAGTGAAGGACAGCAAGATCAAGGACATGTGACCCGATCGACCCGATCGACAATACATGTGATCTTCTGGAAAAATCTACCGCTACAGTGCCAAAACTACGTCAGATCGATGAATATACAAAATCGAGAGTGATGATGGCTCTTGAGATCTCCCCTGGGGAATCGCGGGGTTATTGAAAATATCACGTTCCAGACAAGATGTTCAAGTAATCCAAGGCTAAGGGGAAGATCAACAACAAAAAAGCAACTTTGCTATTCGACAGTGGTACCATGGTATCCATATTGGATGCTACCTTCGCTCGTATGGTCGGGTGCCACATCGACCAGAGCCAAACGTTGGAATGCGAAGGTGTTGGGAGATCTCCAAATAAGATCGAGGGCCGTACCCGTCTCAAGATCACGCTGGTGGGATCGCTAATGTATTTATTTGATGAATGGGTAGGTCCGCCTAGTGGAGATCAAGATCTAATACTAGAAATGAATTTCGTGGTGCCAGCGGGTATCTGCCTCGATCTCACTGATGGGAGGATGTGTTTGCCTGATGAAGTCCGCGCCCAGATGGCGCGTAGGTGTCCTCTCTACCGTGACGAGATCGAACATGTGTGTTGGAAAGATCATTACTGGACCGATGTCAGATGAATGGCCGAGATCACGCTACGGAGTCAGACGTCTAACCAGTGTAAATTATTGGTTACCAGGGGATATCGATGGGTGCCAGCGATCACAGTAGGACCAGGAAAGACACGTTACCTACAGGTAACCAACGTAAATAATTGTGTAGTAACTCTCCACGCAGGATTGAGAGTCGCGATGGGGCTGAGTGGAGATCGTATTCCCCGAATTCCGGGATATGTATCCGTAGGATCAAGGAGGTACGGCGAATGGCGAAATCTCGCATATCAGGCAACTACGGATGAAATCTTTGAAGTGGATATCAACGAGCAGATCACCGAGCCAGCAGTGGGACGCCCGGAATACGTAATACCAACTGCGATCTTAACACGGCCGCAAAAGCCATCCAGAATGTCGAGATCGCAGGGGACGGAAGCGCAAGTCTATCATCAAGCAAGTGCACATCTGACCAAGGCAAGATTGATCGTGTTAAGAGTAATGATCTTCACACCAAGATTGAGACGAACATTGGCGATCCTACGATGGATGATGAAGTTTGTATCAAGGAAGGGGAAACTTTATTCGCAGAAGACGTGAAAGATCAAATGGTTGTGTTACCAGAAGTAACCGCGACCACAGAAGAAGTTAAGATCGAAGATCTACAAATAGGTGATGCCAAGATCAACACCCAGGAGGAGCTCGAGCGTCTCGTGATGAATGTCTGAAAAAGGAAGCACCTCCTCATCGGAAAGTGCAATGCCTTACCACCAGCGGCGAAGGGAGTGGTATGTGACATAGATGTGGGAAATACAAAACCGGTCGCTCAACGCTGTCGCAAGATGGCCGTACAATTTCGCGAAAAGTTGTATCAACTTATCAAGGTACTACTGACAAATGATCCGACACTCGACATCCCCTTGGGCGTCACCCATAGTGGTGATCATCAAGAAGATAGGGATCGACATCCGGTTATGCATCGACTACCGCCTGGTTAATAGTCTGACAAGGCTCATGATATACCCCATGCCTCTGATCAATGATTTGCTGAATGATCTCAACAAAGTTATCTGGTATTGTTCCTGGATATTGCCTATGGTTCTGGGTAGTGCCTATGACGGACCGAGCCCGAGCGATCTCGGCCTTTTTTACTCCGTTTGGACTATTCGAGTGGAATCGAATGCCGTTTGGACTTAAAAACGTTCCTCAGATCTACCAGAGACTCCTAGACAATGCGCTATATGGATTCGTAAAGGTGACCCAAGATCGAGATCGATCTGACCGAAGGGGCGTATTTGAGACGGGGGAATCAGATCTAGAAAGAAATGAGTCAGTGTTGGGACGTTGATCTTACATCGATGATATACTGGTAACTGGAAGATCGTGGGACGCGCTATGCGAAAAGGTAGAAAATCTTCTGGATACCTGCGACGAGTGGAATCTGCCCATCAGTGTCACCAAAAGCTTCTGGGGTCGGCGGAAAGCGGATTATCTAGGACATCCTGTATCAGCTGAGGATTTGGAGACACATCCAAAAGATTTGTCGGTTTTACAAGAATTACCGTTCCCCACCAACTTGACATCGATGCAATCATTCTTGGGGAGTCTCAACTACTATAGCCGATTTATTGAAGACTTCGCGATCTACGCATCAGTTCTGTACGAACTACGTGAAGCAGATTTCTACGAGATCGCTCGAAGGACAGAACCGACTGTGGACGGTGGGAACGCCATTCCAGAAGAAGGTAACAGGTGGGCTGAGGCTAGGACAGCGTTCGCCATACTGAAGAACAAGATCATGACTGTTCCGATCTTGCAACACTTCGCTGTAGATCGACAACCGGTGGTGGTAGTATATGCCAGCAAGTGGGCGATCTCAGCTGCCCTGATGCAAGAGCACGATTGAGTGTATAAGCCAGTGACTTTCACTAGTCGCACACTCATGCCGAACGAAATCAACTATGATATGGTCGACAAGGAAGTGTTGGCTCTGCTCAGGATACTAGATATCTGCTATACTCAACTCGTAACAAGATCGATTAAAGTATTAACGCGCCACTCTACATTAGCGTGGCTACTTAACTCATCCGGGTTGCAAGGGCGGTTCGGACGATGGGCTGCACTTCTATCGAGTTGGATTCTCGAGATCGTGAAATGTGCCAAAGGGGAAGATGAGATCTTAGGTGTGATAGCGGCAAGTTTTACACCCCGCAAGGAAGTGGACTCGATCTTGATTTTGATCGCTCCCAGGAAACAACCGCGACAAGTGATCTCGATGCCACCTCCAACAGTGGAACCAGATGAGAGATTACTAGTTGTTAGCTATGACGGATCAGCGCGGGTGAAACGAAGTGGTAGAGCATAGAGTGGAATTGGGTGGAGCCTACTAGCCTGGACAGTGATCTCAGCAGCATCGAAGTACAAGTTCGATCTCACAGTAAATAAGGCCGAGTACTATGGTCTGCTCCTGTGTCTCGATCTCCTATCCGACATGAACAGGGGACGGCTAATCATCTGTGGGGACTCTAACTTGGTAATCAGACAAATGAGGGACGAGATCGAATGCAAGGCCCCAGGGTTAACGCTGTTACGACACCAAGCGTTGCAATGTCTCCGATCCTGGCCCAATCACGAGTTCCTGCACATGAAGCGAGATTGGAATCAAAGCGCAGACCGTCTGGCGAGCACCGCATTGCGTCGTGAAGGTGGGATTGGAATCACCACCGAAGAGGAGCGCCAAGATTTTGGACTCTCAATAGATTGGATGAGATGCTAATAGCCAAGAATGATGCGGCTACAGACAAGATCACTGCAGTCACGAGATCGCGTAAGAAATGTCGTCCACAGGCGTTACAAGAAGGGATCGTGCAGAGAATGAGGAGGGAGCGTATTAGTCGAGCTCAAGATGAGGAGAAATGGATCATCGATCTTAAGGCTTACCTGCGAGAGGACGTACAAGATCTTACGTCGACCGAAGCAAACCTGTTATAAGATCGCAGATCGCTATGATACGGATGAGTCAGGATTACTGTTTTATTTCCCACCGCCCAAGCAACCCGACGAGGATCGCGAACTCGCGGCCAAGCTCGTGGTGCCCGAAACATTGCAAAACGATCTTATGCACCACTATCATTCGAGTCTGGAAGGCAGCCACCAAGGCGTTGGACGGATGTATCATATGATCAGAGTTCACTTCCACCGGCGCGGATTATATCATAGCGTTCAACGCTACGTGGGTCAGTGCATAGTTTGCGAGACGGGAAAATGACGACCTACGATGCATGGAAAATCTCCTGGTACATATAGACCGTCCAGATTAGCAATTCGGTGTTTCCTTTGCACGATCTTGGTAACGACGGTATGAGATCCATGCCAATGATCTGGAACGGATATGTAGCTTGTAAAGGAAATACCGAGTTGCTGATCTGGACAAACTATTCCCTGGGTATGTGACCGCGAAGGCTAGCGCCTCAAGAACAGCTCAGACTGTCGCCAAAAATTATGATGAATGTGTGTTTCGACGGCTCGGCGCTAGCGAGGCTATCTGACATGATCGAGAACCCGGCTTTATATCTGATTTCTTCAGATCGATAAACAAGATCGTGGTACAGAGACAGCGGGCAACAATGGCGTACCGCCCGCAAGCGAAAGGATGGTGGAAAATTGACTCGCACAGTCAAAATGAATGTGGAACATGTCGAGCAACGAGATTGGAATGAGTAGGCGGAGCGCCTCACTTTCGCACTCAATACTGCCCAAGATCGCATCCGAGGAGATACCTCGTTTTACCTGTTGCATGGCTGAGATCCACGATCTACGTTGAAAGCAATGATACCCTTAGGATAGACGGGAAGACGATATGGTGAACCCCGTCGATGGCGACACTGTGTCTAGAAGCAATATCGGCTGGCCCGTGAGCAAGTCTACCCGAAGCTACTTGAGACGATTGAAGAAAGGACAGGTCGACTCAATGAAACGGTTTGACCACATGAGATCGAGGTTGGAGCACAAGTGTGGTTGTACCTAGATCGGGTCAAGGACGGATACGTGCGTAAGCTGGCACACATGTGGCACGGCCACTTCCATGGGTTGGAATTAATGGATGAACATCCAGTGCGTCTCGAGATCGCCGGTACAGAATATCGACTCTTCCCGGTGGTGCATGTATCTGAGATCAAGCCTGTGCGACAATTCCCGGACAGTCCCCAGACGCGGTTGACAATACCAGTTCAAGATCGATACGATTTCGATGAAGCCTTGTTGCCTGAAGATAGTTGGACACGTGATCTGGACAACGACGAACATGTAGTTGAGAAATTCGTAGACTTGCGTTCTGGGAGACTTACGCGATATGGACGTACATTACGTGAATTATTGGTAAATTGGAAAGGATACGACAAACCGACGTGAGTGGATGAAGCTGATCTTAACTGTTTAGCTCTACTGTATGACTATCAGCGAGACCAAACGAATCGGAATCGATTCGAAGTCATGCAATCGCACGAGGAGCCATGGGGGGGGCGAGATTGTGATGTGAGCTGGTCACACAATGAGGAAATAAGCGAAGGATCTATCGGATGGCGGTAGATCAGGCGGATAGTGGTGTTTATGAAGTGTGCAAACTGACTAATGACTCCGTGACACTAGATCAAGGGCGTTGGATATTTCGAGATTGATGTACTACAGGAAGGATATCACAATGAAGAAGGAAGGAAATGATTAGATCGAAAGCTAAGATAAGCTCACGTCAGAATCGACTAAGGAGGCGGCATGTGAACAACCTTGTGTTGAAGACGGGGAATACGTGTCGCGTGGTGATTAATGAGAGATTTGCGATATTGCAGGCGCCCAGGCTCTGCTAGATCAACGGCCGACAGCGCGTCCGTGATGCAGCAGACACGTCGGGATACCAGATCTTGGGATGGCGAAATTCCGGAAGGTACAAGAAGAAAGGATCCAGCAGGACATCCAAGTCACAACTCTGGTGATGCAAAGCTGGGATAAGATGGCGATGCAGGAATTTCTTCTAAGTGGCCCCAGCCCGAGATCGACGCTGGCGACGATCCTCGTGATGAGTCGACAAAGCAGCATCGGCTGTATACATATCTTCTGAGATCGGCCAGTAATGGCTAGACTCCCAGAATGGTTGAGGATGCCTCTCTTCATCCTCCAAATACTTCTCGCAGAAACTGGCTGGGATGATATCGACCATGAACGAGAGAGGACCCTCATTGAACCCCAAAGAAGCCCAAGGCGGAGGTTCGAGATACATCAGAACATCCACAGCTGATCCAGTAATAAAATCTTCAATCTCTGTCTTGGAAGGATTGGTGGCGGAAGTCACGTCAGGAAACAGCCCCTCGGACACCTTGAGCAAAAGATCACTCAACACTCGCACGTTCAGGTCGGAAACGAGCAAATGGCTCACTCGATCGGCATACCAAGGGAAGATGTCTGCTGAGCGGAAAAGCCAAAGGCTAATCAGGATAGTAATCCATTCCGATATTGGGACCTTGGGGTAGGAAGGGATCAGAGAAGTTATATCGGAGGATCGACTGACTTCGGGAAACAGATCATTCCCACCGGATTCAAGATCGCCGTCACCAGGAGGAAACTCAGGACGATCGGTAGAAGAGAGATCATCAATTGGTTCTTCGGTGCTGGAACACCGTTCAGGCAAACTCTCCGAGTGATCTCGGTCATCCCCATCGCCGCCTTACTCGATTGGATGATCAGTGGTACCCGACTGACCAAGAATGTCATCGGACTGGCTGGATCAACGGAGGTTCGAGCGAGATTCGCAAGGGCAGCTAATATCTCGGGATCGTCAGCGTCATCCGCGGGGGAGACGCCCTCTATTTCGATCTCGGACACAAGAGAAGGATCAAGCATCTCGGGCTCAGGGACATCAGAATCAGAAACCTCAGGATCAGGGATATCGCCAGGAGAATCTGGAGGCGTAAGTTAATTCTCCGAAATTTCCGAGATCGACTCGGGGACGATCCCGATTCGGGTCGAGGACGCGTCAGACTCGCCAGCATGGGAAGGGCAACATTCTGGTTCAACGAACGAGCCACGTCCCAAAACCGACTGTAAGTATCCTTATAATGAGCCGTGAGGCGGCGTGTTCAACTCGCAAGGTCGCGATATCCCGCTTCTGGCCCGCACGATAGTGTTCGACCTGAGATTTGGTCATCTGTAGGTCCGTGATCTGCTGCTCCAACCGATAGATGTTGGCCCCCATGTAATTTACGTGATTACCACGGCCACGGCGTTCAGCGCGGGCATTATCCAGACGCTCGAAGGTGGAGGCCGTCTTCGCCATCGCTCATTCTCGCTCAGATTCAGCTTCGTGGCAATCCGTTCTAAATCGGTCTTGTTCAGCTTGGAGTCGGGCGATGCGGCGATCTTGGGCACTGATCTGGCGTTGGAGTTGGAGGGCGGCAGCTTCCAGTGAAGCCTCCGACCGCTCCAGTGCCTGAAATCACTGTTGGGCCTTGGATATATTTTGATCTCGGGTCTGCAAGTGGTGACGAGCCTCTAGCAACGACTGATCTTTAGTCTGATCCCGCTGTTGAGCAGCTGCCAGTTCTTGATCTTGATTAAACAAGAGACCAGCAAGCGCAGGAGGGGTGCGGAGCTGAGATTGGGATGACTGGTCAGAGTGGCCAGCTGAGCTTGAAGATTTTGAACCTGGCGCTTCAAGGTGTCGATCTCATCCTCCAGACAGAGAATGGTGCTCCTAGAAGCTGCCTGCAACTCATTATAATCCTCGCGATGATGAGAAGTCGCGTGCATTTTTTCCTCGAGATCTTCAACCACCGATCTACTCTCCACCAGTTGCGTATTGGACTTCTCCAGCTCTTGGACCAAGGTATCGTATCGTTCCTGGCAGGACTTCGCGAACGGCGTAGCTTGTGATTGCAGTTCATCCAGGCGGTGATGGATATCGCCCATATGACGAAGGGAGTCGGTGTGGGCATGCTGAGGATCTTCATGATCATCCTGCAACTGGGTGAAGATCAATTCGCGGTTGATGCCACCTTCTACGTCCCTTAACGACACCAAAATACATTAGAAAACGTCGCCTGGGCGGCTTGTAAATCCACGCGAGATCGATGGGCATGCGCAGTCGGCGCAGAAGACAGCCGAAGATATTTCGAACATGAAGAACTTGGTTTGGGTGGCTGGGCAGAGGGTGCCTCGGGCTCAGCCGCGGCTGCCGCCACCGCGAGTACTCCCGACTGATCTAGCAGCGTGACGATCTTGCAGAAGAAGAGGTTAATGACGGAGGAGATGTCGATTGTGAGCCGTGATTTTGAGCCATGAAGTGAAAAATAGTCCGGAGGAGCTGTGATGTAGCGAGCGAAAACCGTTGTGCGGCAGTCGCTCGTGCAGGGGGCGGTTGTGGTGAAACAGACAGGAAGTTTTCCGACTTCAATCATGTCCCGTCAATTAATATCGAGGGTGACCCTCTTTAAAAGGCCACTCTCTACAGCGATCAGTGAATGTGTGACATCATCCCCGCTCAAGCCAATTGTACCCACTCGATGTCGATATGCTGCGCTTTCGGGTGCTGGCCTCCTTGGCATGGTTAGACGTGTAGGCAACTTGGGCACGTCGTTTGCCGTTTGCCAACGCCAAGTTCTTAGGAGGTAAATCCTCCTTGGCCTCCAAATTTCTGTGGCCGTCGTTAGCACCACCAGCAGTGGTGTCTGTGTCCGGATTGTTAATCGCGGATTTGGACTCAGTGTTCTGATCCTCATCCTCATAGTCATGGTAGACGACAAGGGTATCGTCGGACAAGCTGACTTGAGACTTGCTCATGGACCTGCAGATGGACCTTGAGTTCTCGCAGTGGTCCGTTGGTGACGATGGATAATGACTGCGGAGCGAGGTAGAGCTCGCTGCCGCATCGGTGCATCTTGTACCTTGTTTGCTTTCTGGTGCTCTGTGAGACCAGGGAGCCAAGATCTCGCTGGTCTGTCTAAGAATGTCGACTATTCGAGTGAAATTGTGAAGACTTCATATTGCCTCATTCTGATTAGATGAAAGTTCAGTCTAAGTGGGGAGGGTTACGTGAAAGAGTGTCGTCACTCTATTGGGAATGGGTACATAAGTTACGCATTCGTACTAGTGACTAGTGTCGAGGCACGTGGATGGGAACTACTCATTTCCATACTATCATAAGGAATAATTACAAGTGGCCAAACTTAAACTTATTTATAAGTACATTCAGTCTAAATCTACTCTAAACTAGTTATTAATTAATTTAGGCCCCTGATCATGACTTGTGAGCTGTCGTTTACTAGACGTTTGTAAACTCTTGATAGCATGCTTCCTCAATTATGATGGTCATCGGACGCCATTTATACGCCCATACAAAAACCGCGCGCAGGGAGACAATTGAGGGTCCGTGCCAGCCACAGCGCTACTTGGACGGATCGGCCCACAAGGTGTGGGAAGGCGCGCCGTCCCTGGGCAATATAAAGCGAAGTCCGATGGTAGGGTAAACCATGTAACTTAAAAAACAAGGCAGTGTAGTGTTTAAGTCAATTATCGTCCACGTGCTACTCTGTACGCGGTCTGTCAACCAGACTTAGCTTCACTAAATTACCGGAACGCAGTACAGATGTGCGCGAGTGACCCCGTCACAGTATCTACTGGTAGTTTAAGTCGCATCCTGCAGCGGTATTTTCAGCATTTGAGAGAATTCCGTGCTCGATGTGGCAAGCCCATACAATAGGTGAACTTGCATCATTGTAGTGGATCCATGACCAGCCAGCTCCAGCTTGCTGCAATTGTTGAACATAAGTTGCAGTGCACCTGAACGGCTGCATCTGCATATCGACAATGCTGTCTACATGTTGATGTGCATCACGACAACGATGTCGACGCATTGATGTGCATCACGACAAGGCTGATGACACGAACGGCGTCCAACCAACCGAGTTGAACGCCAGGAGCGCCTCCGACGCCAACTAGAGCAGCAAGTACTGTAGTAGAGAGAAGGACTTTGCAATTTACACGCAATACAATAAGGCTAAACTACCAGGGAGCTCCGCCGGCTCCCCCATCCGTGTCTTCATTCCTGCAGACACTACAAAGAATTCTTTAGCAGTCACTGCTGAATCAAGACAAGTATGACCATGACGAGAGCTCAGAGCTCGAACTCACCTGCCGACGACGCGGAGCGTACTTCTGCTCCAATCTTCACGCCGATACTGCCACCACGAATTACGAGCACTTCGCACGCTGCTTTAGTGAAGTGGAGGAAGGATCGCCGCGAGTATGAGGATACCATCCGCAATCGTGCCAAGGGTGAGACGGGCGATCTGATTGTCCCAATAAAAAACACCTTTGATGAAGGACTGCTCAGGCAGTGGTGTCGACTTCGGTGGAAGATGTCCATGTCGGACGTCACCGACGAGCTCATCCTCGACGAGGTTGAAAAGATCATTTCGACTGTGAAAAACAATAGTGTCCCCGACATCGATCGAGAGATGGCGGAGCACCTTCGCATGGATTTAAGTGAGAGTGACGTGAACGAACGAGTCATCCAGTACTTTAAGCTGTGCCACGAGATTATTGACGATCACGGTTGGCGGATCTTATTCACTGAAGACCACGGTAAAAAGCAACTGTGCTTGATACTGATCAATTCACTCGAACCAAAAGCACTTCGGGAGGAAGTTGACCGAACTGCCCGGTTTCAGACGCGCAAAGCGAAAGAGGACGAGGTTGTTTTGCACGGCTTGATTCTGGAGAAGGCGCTGGATCACGAGAAGGCTTTTCAAAGCCAACGTCGAGCCAAGCGTGACCGTGACCGTGGGGACCGTGATGCCGAGCGTCCGGCCCAACGTTCTGGCGGCAAGAAATCAACTAAGAAACAGCGAGTGGCGGACGAATCCAGCGGTTCAGGCCCACGGCCATCACCTAAAGGTGCTATTGACCGCCCGAAGAAGCCGCCTACTCCTTGCCCACATTGCGGCGATCTCCATTGGCTGTCGGAGTGTACTAGTGCAACCGATAGCGAAAAAGCTGAGATTCGGAAGAAACTTCGCGCACAGCGAAGTGACGGCACGAAGCGTGAGGTGGCTCGCCTAAAGCGAGTTCGTGAGTGTATTCCGGACGAGAAAAAGACTGTTACCCTAAACGAGGTGATGCAGTTACCTTACTGTGCAGACACCGGTGCCGACCGGACTGCCATTAGTAGGAAGCACGTTGAAGAGCTCATGCTCCGTGACCCAGCGGTCAAGCTGACCCGGCTAAACACACCCGTGTTGATAGTCGGTGTTGCTAAGCATGAGATCGTTTGTAGTGCATCAGTGCAAGTTATTGTCTTGCTCAATACGGCAGCAGGTGCAGTTGCGATCCATGATCCGGTCGAGTGTCTCGTAATCGACGACGACGAACCTGAGTTTATCTTGGGCCAAGACCTACTAAAAACGCTGGGTATCGATGTTGATCGACAACTAGAGCAACTTGTAGAGCGCGATACCGACGACGGCGAGGACATAGCAGACTCCGACGTCGGAGTGCCTGTCTCTGATACACCTCCAACCGATGGTGACCTTCGTGGAGCAGTGGAACGACTTATTCAAGAGGCACTCAAGCATGGATTCCCGAGCAATTTGGAGGAACAGCTTCGTGCCATTACCACAAAGCATGACATTTGGCGCATCGAGCTTGGTAACGATCCTCCTGCCCGTGTTAAACCGCTAGAAATCCGTCTCAAAGAGGGATCACAAGCAGTCAAAAGCAAGCCTCGGCGCTACCCGCCTGCTGTGCGTCTGTACTTGCGAGAATTCAATCGTAAGTTAGTCGATCTAGGCTGGGTATACGAGAACCCACAGAGTCGCTGGGCCAGCCCGGTTTTACCAGTGCGCAAGCCAGGTACAACTGACGACCAGTATCGTCAAACTTGCGACTACCGCCTGGTCAATGACCTCATCGAGGCGATGATTAGTACGATGCCTCACATGAGCGCACTGCTAGAATATACGAAAGGTAAAGTGCACTATGGACTCTTCGATCTCCTCAAAGGATTTTGGCAGCTCCTTCTAGCGAAACTTAGCCAAGAGTTGATGTCATACATCACAGACTCAAAAATATATACTCCTCGCCGAGTACCCCAAGGGTGCTGTGATGCTGCTGTCATTTTCAGCAGACAATGGAGGAGTGCTTTGAGCCGCTCTTGTATAAGTGTCTTATTATCTGGATCGATGACCTATTACTCTTTGCTGATGATATCGACAACTACTTGTTGAAGTTGGAGCATTTCTTCGACCTAGTGGCATCTTTTGGCCTGAAACTCAGTGCCAAGAAGAGCAGCTTGTACCAGAAGTCTGTTAAGTGGTGCGGTCGTATCATTGACAGCAATGGCATCTCTCACGATCCGGAAAGGATCAACACGTTGCGGGCGATGCCGTACCCGACTACTGCTGGACAACTGCAACAGTTTGTTTGCGCCGCCAACTGGATGCGGGAGTCGATTGTTGACTATGCTCGAGCGGTAGAGCCCCTACAACAGCACCTCGACAATGCACTCCGCAATGGGAAGCGGACCAAACGTGCAGCCGCAGGCATTTCTATCGAACTATCTCAGGAAGAAAAGGCCACGTATGATCGAGTGAAGGATCTACTGGCGACATCCGCCACATTGGTGCTACCTGATGATAAAGCGACGACCTGCATTTTCACTGACGCTTCCGATATGGGCTATGCGGTCGTACTGACGCAAGTAATGGACTTTGATCCAACGGTCTCTGTCACAGCTCAAAAACATCAACTACCCACGTGTTTGAGTGGATCCTTTCACGGTTCTCAGCAGAATTGGACTGTGATTGAGAAGGAAGCATATCCCATTGTGGTTGCCTGCGAGAAGTTAGACTATCTGTTGCTGCGACCACGGCCGTTCCACCTATTTTGCGACCACAGGAACTTGATCCATGTATTCGCGCCGCATACAAACATCAAGAAACACATTCGCGGGAAGTTACTTCGATGGGCGCTCAAACTCATGTCCTTTCGCTACGTCATTGAGCATGTGGATGGAGCCTCCAACGTGTGGGCTGATATGCTTTCGCGGTGGGCAGGCCAGCCGGCGACGACGGTGCACCTGAAGCGTTTCACTCGTGCTCAGAGCAAAAGGAAGCAATTGAAAGCGAGAACGAAGAAGCCATCGGCGCTGCGACCTTTAGACGCGGAGGGCTTCACATGGCCAACTTTAGCTGAGTTCAGGACTTCACAGCAGCAACACCAAGCACCTGCCGGTGCGATGCCTGACAAACACAAGGTGCTGCGAGTGGACCAGTGCATCTGGGTCCCTCATGCTTGTGTAGACCTCACACAGCGACTCTGTGTGATCGCCCACTGGGGGGCACAAGGCCATCGTGGTGAGCAGGCAATGGTCAACCACCTACGGAAATTGTTTCATATCCCAGACCTACGAAACGTCGTGCACACATTCGTGTCGACGTGCATGTTGTGTCCACATGTCAAAGGCGGGAAGATGATCAAAAGACCGTGGAGCGAGACAATCGATTGCAATGAACGAAATGGAGTCCTACATTGGGATTTCTTATCACTCGGCGATTCTTTTGGCGACAATAAGTACCTACTGGTGCTAAAGGATCACGCGACGCACTTCTGTGAGTTGGTGGTGGGTGATGCAGCGGATAGTGCTGTAGCTACTGCTGCCATCCTCGACTGGCATAGCCGATTTGGAGCACCGCCAATGTGGGTTAGCGACAATGGCAGCCACTTTAAAAACGAAGTGGTAGCGGAACTTTCGAGAAGGCTAAAAAGCCAACAGCATTTCACTTTAGCCTACAGTCCATGGATTAATGGGTCTGTAGAACGAGTCAACCGCGACATCCTACAAGTATTACGAGCCATGCTCCTAGAGTACAAAATATCAACCAAAGACTGGACCTACTTAGTGCCATTGGTTCAAGCCAGCCTGAACCACACAGCTCTTCCCTCGCTCGGCAATCGAGCACCGGTTGAACTATTCACTGGACTACCTTGTCCCTCGCCACTTGCAGAGTTCTATCACCCAGACAGCAAAAAGCTGGTCACTCTGCCCGACACTTCGGAAGAGATTGACAAACACCTAGCGGAACTACGAGCTAACCTGTGCGCAATGCACCAACCTATCACCGACCACCGCCTCAAACAGCGACTCCTCAATAAAAGGAAAGAAAGAGGTGAGAACGTGGTCAACTTCGACGTTGGGGATTATGTACTACGCTCACGTGTAGATGAGAACAAGGGCAACAAGCTCCTGGTCACGTGGCAAGGACCATACAAAGTGATCCGAGCCGACTCTCACTCATTCAGAATCAGTCATTTAGTATCTGGAGATGAGTCTGATGTACATGCATCACGTCTGAAGTTCTATGCTGACAGTCAGCTTAACGTAACAGAGGAAATTCTAGAGCACATCGCCTCTCAGGGCATCGTGCTGGCCGTAAATGGGTTCAAAAACCATCGGTGGAACACCTCCATCAAGGACTACGAAGTTCTAGCCAGCTGGAAAGGCTTGGAGTCTGTGGAAGACTCGTGGGAACCTCTTAAACCTTTGGCTACAGAAGTCAAGGTTCTCCTAGACAAATACATCCAAAATCAGGATGCTAAGGTGCGCAAGTACCGGAAAGACTACCAGTAAAAATTTCAATCAAAACGGTTGCGTACTTTTGCCAAAATCCACAATTTTCTTCTCTCGGCTATTTGGTTGCTCTACCATGTCGATATATGTTGTGCTAACATGTTGCACCAACTCCCGTATTGTACAAATCAATATTGAGGTCAAAACAATTAATCATAATCAACTTCAACAGGTTGCACCTGTAACACTTGTTACATAGACAGGCTATGGGTACATCTGATCACGACTGTCGGACGTTGATTACATAAACTGAACAATTTCAGTAGTCGTCATCAGCACACATTGCATTATCTGGACCAAGCTTGGAGGGGCAGTAGAACGCCTAACGAGTTGACCGCCAGTAACCTAATTATCGGATGATTTGCCGGGTCCACCATGTGGTCCCGCTAGGAGGTTTGGAAAATAGCTACAAACCTACAACATAGAGAAAAGTCAACTCTTCTGGAAAACAGTTGACCCTTCGCAGGTGAATCATTTTCACACGAACAACATCGCAACCCGTGAAAGGGTAATTCGTTTGGAAATATAGTACCTCATTCACCGATGTACCCAATCCATCGCGTGCTTACATACAAGGACCAAGTCAAAACACCTAGCCAGTACACTCGTGGCAATACGACGACGTATTTCGCCTTAGCGTTGCCACTAACTTAGCCATAACGCTAAAGCAGTGCTAACCAACTATCATGTTTCGTTCACTCCTCTACGAGAGCAAAGTGGAGAATGTTATTGCCAAGCCAGCACAATCTCATCCACATGCAGCTAGGACTACCATAAAAAAGTCTCGCATACGAAAAGTACCGTACCAAGAAGCGTAGTCGCAGGTCAGCGGAATTGGGCGACCTGGGAAGGCGATGCCAGCGAAGACGCTTTGACACAACCTAGCCAGGCATTCTAAAGCGGATTTGATCTTCGGTATTTTTGTTGATGCCTACCATAATCGAGAAAAACATTGTATTTCTTTTGTCGCTATGCTTGTTTGGAACGAGTTATCTCTTAGCGATTAAATAGGCTTTTCACGAATTGCTGTTTCGTTCGCCGAACAGCAGTTCTCCCATGTGTTATCTATCGCTTTGCACAGAATCCTACTAGTTCGGTAGCGATGGGATAATTACCTAGTTGGCATCTAACTAGCCAAGTGGCCTAGTGTAGTGGATCCATGACCAGCCAGCTCCAGCTTGCTGCAATTGTTGAACATAAGTTGCAGTGCACCTGAACGGCTGCATCTGCATATCGACAATGCTGTCTACATGTTGATGTGCATCACGACAACGATGTCGACGCATTGATGTGCATCACGACAACGATGTCGACGCATTGATGTGCATCACGACAACGATGTCGACGCATTGATGTGCATCACGACAAGGCTGATGACACGAACGGCGTCCAACCAATCGAGTTGAACGCCAGGAGCGCCTCCGACGCCAACTAGAGTAGCAAGTACTGTAGTAGAGAGAAGGACTTTGCAATTTACACGCAATACAATAAGGCTAAATTACCAGGGAGCTCCGCCGGCTCCCCCATCCGTGTCTTCATTCCTGCAGACACTACAACGATTGAGTAGATGGCCGGGCATTCATACTCAATTCTATCAAGCACGAACTTAGTTGCTTGAGTTCGATCATAGGTGCGTGAGTGAGGATTATTGACCACAACAGCATGGAGGATAGTCGTTTTAAGGCAATGGATGTCCTATCGTGCCAGAATTTAAGTGTTGCTGGTAGTAACCACTATGTTTGGGCTGTAGCAGAAGCCGTTTGGGGATCTACGGCGCGATCATTGTCGAAGACGTTCAAGAGGAGAAGTAAGCTATGTAAAATGGGATAAAATCGCTGAAATGTACTATGTCCGAACACCGCTCAGGATAGCCGCTCGAGCTGGTCAAGTGGGAGTGGGCTTTTCTTATTAAGTATGTCTGCTGACATCAGCATCAACAGTGATTGAGTCACAGCCCTTATGGGACTGGTCACGACAGTGTTGCCAAAATCTTGCTGGAGGCTGGAGCAAGAGTCAATGCTGATTCTCAAAGGCCAACTGCTCTGCATTGTGCTTGTCAAAGTCAACATGCCGGTACCGTCCGATTGTTGTTGGTATCCAGTGCCAACGTTAAGTTAACGAATGATGTGTCAATCCATTGGATATCGCAGTACAACTCGGTCATCACCACATGGTTCAGTTGTTGTTAGATAATGGAGTGAATACCGTCAAGACGGGCGAACAGAGATTGAATGTTCTAATCTGTGCTGCTGAAAATGGGCATCTCAGCATCTTGGCATTTATACTCGAAAGAGGAGTTGTCATTAACTCCTACAACTCAAATGAGTTTACCGCGCTCGGTTTTGCGATCGATCATGGTCACCTAGATGCTGTTCGTCTACTCGTGGAGAACGGCGCAAGTATGAATCAGTTAACAAACGCTGACTTGACATTGCTGTGTTTTGGTCCATTGTGTGGGTACTTTGAAATCGTTTGCTTTCCTTTAGAAAGTGGAACTGTTGTGCAGAAGATGAACAATATTGACGTGGCTTTGGTGTGTGCTACTCAAGAAAGCCACGTCAATATTGTTCATCTTCTGATAGATTCCTCAGTCATCCTGCTTGAAGTGGGGGTCAAATCGCATATTGTACTGGCTTCGTGAATCTCGAGGGCGTGGTGTGGCGGGTTCGTCCGCTTAACAAAATCCCGAATGGTCCCATACAGCTTCACCAACACTGTCGTGCCTACGTGTCTACCCTAAGAATAACCTACAGAGCCTCCTTCCTTGTCGGAAAACGGATCATCCTCTCGGCCTGATCCAGAAAAAGGAGCGGGAACCGAGGCCGCTGATTTACAGTTCTGTTGTGTGCTACCCAAAACAGTCACACGGATGCTGTGATAACACTTTTACGCGCACCATCGATGCCCTCATTGAACAGAGGATACTTGTTGTTGTTGAAGATATTCCAAGCAAGATATGACCCAAAGATCGTCGTTTCCATTCGATCAAAACTTTTGGCTTGCTGAATATCATGTCCTCTCCAATGTGATCACCCGAAGCTACATGAATACTTGTAGGATGGTACACACTCATGTGTATAAAGTGATCTCTCTCGTGTAGTACAAGGATGGAAATGGCAACAATAGGGAAAAGAAACGACTGAATGGGTGGGGGTGAAAAGGTATTTGCTTGGGTTTACCTTTCTCCTTACTCTATGGGTGTCTTGTTTCGCGAATGAATCTTATTTTGTTGCTTGAACTACTTCAGAAACCGAACGTCCATATTTCTAGCATAGGATGCTCAGTTGAGACCCCTTATCCTTGAGGTAGGCCGAGTAGGCGGCCCACTTACGGTAGTACACATTGTTGTCGAGATCTTTGATGCTGCCATATTTGTACGCCTGGCGCACGACCGGTTCGAGTGAGAACCTCTGGTAGACGTCCTCTGCGCTCTCTCCGTTCGCGTACCATTTGGCAAACTTTTCGGCCCAAGTTTTCCCTCCCCTCTCTTCGTCGTCTGAGCTATCGATGTCGTCGCCATCGTTAGCATCGTCATTGTCAATCTTGGCATTTCGAAGATGTCGGATGTTGGTGCTAGCGTGATTCTGGATAGTATCAACCGATTGGCCCATGTTAACGGGTTGGGTGGCCGATACGGCATTGCATCAAGCGATGAAGGTGATCATGGCGGCCAAGGCAACGAAGTTCAGACGCATCGTTGTTGGATTGGAAGTGTTGAGTTGCGTGCAAATGGAAGAGTGAGCTCGAACTGAAGTTGGCAGGGTATTTTGCAAAACGCGGAGTTATCCCAAACTTTTTTGCATTTGCAACTCTTTGTTGCAAAAAGCGGAGTTCCTGGAATCTTTGTTGCAAAACGCGGAGTTGCAACGGAGAGTCCTTCGCCGGCCAGCACACTAAGGGGGCCAACAACACCCATGCGCACACTGACTTCAGACGAGCAAACGTGTATTTTCAAACATCCAGCCTGCTATGCATGCTAACCTCTAGATCACGATAACCGCGTAGGGCATCAACAATTCGTAGAGAGGAGTACACGAAAGCACGAACAAATTCACCAACTTCATTAGAATCACAATCAACATGACTGGCAGGGTTCTTGGTCTTCCACATCAGCAACAGCGACTCCAACTGCTGAACACCTTCTTCTACCGAACCATAGAGTGCGAGATCGATATGCAGTGTTGTACCTCCACGTATGCTGTTGATATGTTCGACCAGATCACGTCCACTAATATGTTGATCACTTGCCCCTAAAGATCAGATGAGCTCGTCCTCTCGTACTGGAAAGCTGTTAATCGTGATCGTCCTGTACACAAATTGTAAACTAAGTTACAATGACTTGTAAAGTAACCGCCCCGTGTTTGCCCCTGTGATCTTCGCCTTGTAACTTCGAAGCGACAATCCCCTCCACTGACACGCTGATACTTCAGCATTGCTCTCCCTCGATTTTCTGCAGCTAGCTTTACAACCTTGTTATGACTAACAGCAAACTGGCGCATCGCTTAGATGCATGACGTCTAGTCTGGAAAGCACGCGCCCACACTGATGTCGTCTGCCTCTACAACAGGGACAGATGATGAAGACGTGGGCGACGACGGCTATCCACGCCATGCTGTGTAGGTCGCACAAATCGATTCTGCCGATGTGCTCCACATGTTCCCTGCAACTCCGCGTTTTGCAACAAAGATTCCAGGAACTCCGCTTTTTTCAACAAAGAGTTGCAAATGCAAAAAAGTTCGGGATAACTCCGCGTTTTGCAAAACAACCCACGTTTATGGTGCAGGAAGGTAATCATGGTGGCAACTTGCGACAATCAATTCAGTCACAATTATGTGAATCACATGGGATCATGGACTGCCACAACTAAACAACGAAGAATACAGTTATGATAACTGTATTTCTCGTTGTCAGTTGTGTTATGGGGGTGTCAGTATAAAATATCGATAACATCGAATCTTACGATTCACTCAACGAGATCGTCTGTCGTGCTTTTTTCTTGCAAATTGATCGATCGAGCCGTTGTAATGCCAATTCGGTTGAATGTTGCCTGCGCCTCAAGCAGGCGATCGTCGTACATACAGAATCTGTATTACAGACGAACCCTATAGATTTGGAATGCCTCTCACTTACCATAAAATAGCATGTCTCAAAGCTTCTATTCAAACTTCAGTCACAATTAAATGGATATAAAGTACAAAATTCCCCTATTTGGGAATACTTAACTATGCAAGTCATGTTTGTACGGGACGCTCACAGTAATCGAACAATGACTTCCGCTGATTGCATCCTTGCATTTTTTAATTCTTCCGTACCTTGCGTTGCCCCGTTCTAAGGTCGCTCACTAACCGGTCTGACAATCTGGTTAAATCTGTTCGCACAGGAAGTTTTGCTACTTACTTAAGACGTACCGCCAACATGAACAATATCATTGTCAAGGGTTAACATATGCTTATTAGACTTGTAATCCCGAATCCGATTCCAACCGTATTTTCTCAAACAATGTGTACATTGATACTATAGGTTCAATCCTCGATCACACCGGTATAGAGGGACGAAAAACTGCTCGAAGATCACGCTTTGTACTCGGCACATACTTGCTGGTCTCGACGTCATTCTTCATTTTCCTCCTCAAGACCAACCTCGTTCAAGAACTCGGACTATTAGTTCCAGACTACCGAAGCCATGCGTCCATCTTACGCCATTTTCATCGTTGTTGCCGCCACGCTTATCACAAGCTCCAATGCCGGTATGACCAGCCGTAGCGACCGAATCGCGCTCTCCGGGGTTGATTCACCTGATCACCAATTGTCGGAGGCTACCGCGGGCATGGGCCGTCTTTTGAGGAGTGTCGATGATACGGAAAATGATGCGGACAGTGAAGAGAGAGGATTCGAATCGTACTACAAAATGTGGCACAAAAATGGAGAAACCTCTGCTGCAATCAAGAAAGATCTTGGTATTGCCGGTCTCAAATATCGATATGGAAAGGGGTCCGCAAAACTTCTCGCGAGGGAGGAGTATCAAAAGTGGAAGGGCTACAAGGAGTACCTGAAGACTCACCCGCTGGCCTAACACCGAACCACCAACAAACACGTATCGTTGTGGACCTGATCACGATAAGTGAACGAGTAAATCCTTTTCAACAATACAATCGGAGCCGTATTCGGAGGTATATTATCTCAATCTATTGTGCACGCATTCAGTTGTAATGATTGGTTCTTTAATGGGTATTTTGCAAAACGCGGAGTTATCCCAAACTTTTTTGCATTTGCAACTCTTTGTTGCAAAAAGCGGAGTTCCTGGAATCTTTGTTGCAAAACGCGGAGTTGCAACGGAGAGTCCTTCGCCGGCCAGCACACTAAGGGGGCCAACAACACCCATGCGCACACTGACTTCAGACGAGCAAACGTGTATTTTCAAACATCCAGCCTGCTATGCATGCTAACCTCTAGATCACGATAACCGCGTAGGGCATCAACAATTCGTAGAGAGGAGTACACGAAAGCACGAACAAATTCACCAACTTCATTAGAATCACAATCAACATGACTGGCAGGGTTCTTGGTCTTCCACATCAGCAACAGCGACTCCAACTGCTGAACACCTTCTTCTACCGAACCATAGAGTGCGAGATCGATATGCAGTGTTGTACCTCCACGTATGCTGTTGATATGTTCGACCAGATCACGTCCACTAATATGTTGATCACTTGCCCCTAAAGATCAGATGAGCTCGTCCTCTCGTACTGGAAAGCTGTTAATCGTGATCGTCCTGTACACAAATTGTAAACTAAGTTACAATGACTTGTAAAGTAACCGCCCCGTGTTTGCCCCTGTGATCTTCGCCTTGTAACTTCGAAGCGACAATCCCCTCCACTGACACGCTGATACTTCAGCATTACTCTCCCTCGATTTTCTGCAGCTAGCTTTACAACCTTGTTATGACTAACAGCAAACTGGCGCATCGCTTAGATGCATGACGTCTAGTCTGGAAAGCACGCGCCCACACTGATGTCGTCTGCCTCTACAACAGGGACAGATGATGAAGACGTGGGCGACGACGGCTATCCACGCCATGCTGTGTAGGTCGCACAAATCGATTCTGCCGATGTGCTCCACATGTTCCCTGCAACTCCGCGTTTTGCAACAAAGATTCCAGGAACTCCGCTTTTTTCAACAAAGAGTTGCAAATGCAAAAAAGTTCGGGATAACTCCGCGTTTTGCAAAACAACCCACGTTTATGGTGCAGGAAGGTAATCATGGTGGCAACTTGCGACAATCAATTCAGTCACAATTATGTGAATCACATGGGATCATGGACTGCCACAACTAAACAACGAAGAATACAGTTATGATAACTGTATTTCTCGTTGTCAGTTGTGTTATGGGGGTGTCAGTATAAAATATCGATAACATCGAATCTTACGATTCACTCAACGAGATCGTCTGTCGTGCTTTTTTCTTGCAAATTGATCGATCGAGCCGTTGTAATGCCAATTCGGTTGAATGTTGCCTGCGCCTCAAGCAGGCGATCGTCGTACACCATTTCTCGATCAAATTCAGAATTCTGTCGATCAAAACAAGAACTACTCCAATCAAAACAAGAAAACCTGTATTATATTATATAGGGATGTGTACTAATTCTCAGAGGTATCCGATCATTCTAGAACTCACGATCCGCGCGAGCACAACCAGCAGTTCCATTCGCGCCACCGCGTTCATGTTATCTTTAGCTATGAAGTACAAGCGCTACTGTACAGAGAAGATCTATGTCCACGTGCTCTGACGGCTACTCAAGAAGGTGGTATTTGGCCCCTAGTAGTTGGGTAAATCGAGCAAGAACGTCTAATAATTTGGACACGGGTTCTTAGTCAACGTGGTGGGTGCTCGCCCCATGAAGATCGTAAGTACAAGAGCACATTGACTACATGGTGTCGCTACTGGAGGACAAATATCTGTTGGTGTACAGCTGATTAAACTCTCTCCTTACTCACCCATGCTTAATCCAATTGAGAATGTATTCTCCGTCTTTAAGTCGGGAGTGAAGTCGTACCTTGCGCTCCATCGAGACGATATTATTCGACCGCCTCCGGGCATTACAAAAGCTGAACATCGTGCTGACTTCATGCTTCACGCCGCAAAGTACAGTATGTCCACTAAGGTCACACCAGAGCTGTGTGATTCCGAAGCAGCACACGTTGAGTTTTCACGCTCGCGCAATGGACATGCCCTGTTAGGTCATGATAAGATATCGCAGTTAATCCGTTCTAAAAAGTAAAATGTTTTAGAGGTTTTCTTGTATTGATTGGAGTAGTTCTTGTATTGATCGACAAAATTCTGAATTTGATCGGGAAATGGTGTACATACAGAATCTGTATTACAGACGAACCCTATAGATTTGGAATGCCTCTCACTTACCATAAAATAGCATGTCTCAAAGCTTCTATTCAAACTTCAGTCACAATTAAATGGATATAAAGTACAAAATTCCCCTATTTGGGAATACTTAACTATGCAAGTCATGTTTGTACGGGACGCTCACAGTAATCGAACAATGACTTCCGCTGATTGCATCCTTGCATTTTTTAATTCTTCCGTACCTTGCGTTGCCCCGTTCTAAGGTCGCTCACTAACCGGTCTGACAATCTGGTTAAATCTGTTCGCACAGGAAGTTTTGCTACTTACTTAAGACGTACCGCCAACATGAACAATATCATTGTCAAGGGTTAACATATGCTTATTAGACTTGTAATCCCGAATCCGATTCCAACCGTATTTTCTCAAACAATGTGTACATTGATACTATAGGTTCAATCCTCGATCACACCGGTATAGAGGGACGAAAAACTGCTCGAAGATCACGCTTTGTACTCGGCACATACTTGCTGGTCTCGACGTCATTCTTCATTTTCCTCCTCAAGACCAACCTCGTTCAAGAACTCGGACTATTAGTTCCAGACTACCGAAGCCATGCGTCCATCTTACGCCATTTTCATCGTTGTTGCCGCCACGCTTATCACAAGCTCCAATGCCGGTATGACCAGCCGTAGCGACCGAATCGCGCTCTCCGGGGTTGATTCACCTGATCACCAATTGTCGGAGGCTACCGCGGGCATGGGCCGTCTTTTGAGGAGTGTCGATGATACGGAAAATGATGCGGACAGTGAAGAGAGAGGATTCGAATCGTACTACAAAATGTGGCACAAAAATGGAGAAACCTCTGCTGCAATCAAGAAAGATCTTGGTATTGCCGGTCTCAAATATCGATATGGAAAGGGGTCCGCAAAACTTCTCGCGAGGGAGGAGTATCAAAAGTGGAAGGGCTACAAGGAGTACCTGAAGACTCACCCGCTGGCCTAACACCGAACCACCAACAAACACGTATCGTTGTGGACCTGATCACGATAAGTGAACGAGTAAATCCTTTTCAACAATACAATCGGAGCCGTATTCGGAGGTATATTATCTCAATCTATTGTGCACGCATCCAGTTGTACTGATTGGTTCTTTAATCGTCCCGACCGACGATCTTAAATTTTAAATCTGCGTTCGTTTCTAGAACATGAAGATACAGTCATTCACTACTAGTATCTAGGGCATCACGTTTACATCGGTCTTATTAATACGACATCCGTTTGGAAATATAAGCCATTTGTCGGTTGGGCCCCTTGTATGTCGATTACAAAGTAAAAGAGGCGAGCTGCTGAACAGGAACAGTACCAATTGCAAGCAGTTATTAGCAGTGTTGTACCTCCACGTATGCTGTTGATATGTTCGACCAGATCACGTCCACTAATATGTTGATCACTTGCCCCTAAAGATCAGATGAGCTCGTCCTCTCGTACTGGAAAGCTGTTAATCGTGATCGTCCTGTACACAAATTGTAAACTAAGTTACAATGACTTGTAAAGTAACCGCCCCGTGTTTGCCCCTGTGATCTTCGCCTTGTAACTTCGAAGCGACAATCCCCTCCACTGACACGCTGATACTTCAGCATTGCTCTCCCTCGATTTTCTGCAGCTAGCTTTACAACCTTGTTATGACTAACAGCAAACTGGCGCATCGCTTAGATGCATGACGTCTAGTCTGGAAAGCACGCGCCCACACTGATGTCGTCTGCCTCTACAACAGGGACAGATGATGAAGACGTGGGCGACGACGGCTATCCACGCCATGCTGTGTAGGTCGCACAAATCGATTCTGCCGATGTGCTCCACATGTTCCCTGCAACTCCGCGTTTTGCAACAAAGATTCCAGGAACTCCGCTTTTTTCAACAAAGAGTTGCAAATGCAAAAAAGTTCGGGATAACTCCGCGTTTTGCAAAACAACCCACGTTTATGGTGCAGGAAGGTAATCATGGTGGCAACTTGCGACAATCAATTCAGTCACAATTATGTGAATCACATGGGATCATGGACTGCCACAACTAAACAACGAAGAATACAGTTATGATAACTGTATTTCTCGTTGTCAGTTGTGTTATGGGGGTGTCAGTATAAAATATCGATAACATCGAATCTTACGATTCACTCAACGAGATCGTCTGTCGTGCTTTTTTCTTGCAAATTGATCGATCGAGCCGTTGTAATGCCAATTCGGTTGAATGTTGCCTGCGCCTCAAGCAGGCGATCGTCGTACATACAGAATCTGTATTACAGACGAACCCTATAGATTTGGAATGCCTCTCACTTACCATAAAATAGCATGTCTCAAAGCTTCTATTCAAACTTCAGTCACAATTAAATGGATATAAAGTACAAAATTCCCCTATTTGGGAATACTTAACTATGCAAGTCATGTTTGTACGGGACGCTCACAGTAATCGAACAATGACTTCCGCTGATTGCATCCTTGCAATTTTTAATTCTTCCGTACCTTGCGTTGCCCCGTTCTAAGGTCGCTCACTAACCGGTCTGACAATCTGGTTAAATCTGTTCGCACAGGAAGTTTTGCTACTTACTTAAGACGTACCGCCAACATGAACAATATCATTGTCAAGGGTTAACATATGCTTATTAGACTTGTAATCCCGAATCCGATTCCAACCGTATTTTCTCAAACAATGTGTACATTGATACTATAGGTTCAATCCTCGATCACACCGGTATAGAGGGACGAAAAACTGCTCGAAGATCACGCTTTGTACTCGGCACATACTTGCTGGTCTCGACGTCATTCTTCATTTTCCTCCTCAAGACCAACCTCGTTCAAGAACTCGGACTATTAGTTCCAGACTACCGAAGCCATGCGTCCATCTTACGCCATTTTCATCGTTGTTGCCGCCACGCTTATCACAAGCTCCAATGCCGGTATGACCAGCCGTAGCGACCGAATCGCGCTCTCCGGGGTTGATTCACCTGATCACCAATTGTCGGAGGCTACCGCGGGCATGGGTCGTCTTTTGAGGAGTGTCGATGATACGGAAAATGATGCGGACAGTGAAGAGAGAGGATTCGAATCGTACTACAAAATGTGGCACAAAAATGGAGAAACCTCTGCTGCAATCAAGAAAGATCTTGGTATTGCCGGTCTCAAATATCGATATGGAAAGGGGTCCGCAAAACTTCTCGCGAGGGAGGAGTATCAAAAGTGGAAGGGCTACAAGGAGTACCTGAAGACTCACCCGCTGGCCTAACACCGAACCACCAACAAACACGTATCGTTGTGGACCTGATCACGATAAGTGAACGAGTAAATCCTTTTCAACAATACAATCGGAGCCGTATTCGGAGGTATATTATCTCAATCTATTGTGCACGCATCCAGTTGTACTGATTGGTTCTTTAATCGTCCCGACCGACGATCTTAAATTTTAAATCTGCGTTCGTTTCTAGAACATGAAGATACAGTCATTCACTACTAGTATCTAGGGCATCACGTTTACATCGGTCTTATTAATACGACATCCGTTTGGAAATATAAGCCATTTGTCGGTTGGGCCCCTTGTATGTCGATTACAAAGTAAAAGAGGCGAGCTGCTGAACAGGAACAGTACCAATTGCAAGCAGTTATTAGCTCGTGGCCAAATTCGATAGAAAACATACACGACATTTTGAAACGGGGGGGGCGATGAAGGAACCACCACCACCGGTCGTATTTCAGACATCACTCGCCAACACAAGAACTTCAAGCCACTTAATTCTTTCGCTACATACTTGCAATAAATGTACTTCCGCTTCAAAACACTTTGTTTTACATGACAACTTTGAGTTCTGTTCAATTAAGCAAACAGCGAGCAGATCTACTGTTTTTCTCCGCCGCAGCAAAGCTTCGTATTTTTGTTATGGTGCCCGAAGGTTGTATCCACTCTGACAGTTCAAACGCACACAGGCGCTTAACAACCAACTCCCACTGTGCATCGTCGAATTCGTTCGGACGATGCAAAACTATTCTGAGCCACATGGAACTTCACCGCAGAATCCAGCATTCTATGACCCCATGACAGGATTCCTATTACTACCTCAATCACACACATCCCAAACGAGTAAGTGTCAGTCTACATATTTGGTACTGTGGGTTCGTTTTACGAATCAACTCTGATGCTTCCATCGACTAGCATCGACAGTCCCTTTCACTTCTACATTTTGCTCGGTTATCAAGAAATTCGGCCCAGAATCTGTTAGCATGACCACACCATCCTTGCCTCCAGAAGGATATGAGCAGTTTCCACAAGACTGCTGCAGCATGCAGCGCCGTTCTATAGTCAGAGATTTTCATGTTCGCTGTCGCACCGCTCTCAATTAGTATCCTGGCAATTTCCATGTGACGTCGTTGAGAGACTAAGATAAGAGATGTCCTTCCAATCGCATTCATCACACCACGATTCACCTTATACAAAAGTTCCAGTCAGCAATATACCCAGATGAATGGCTTTATGAGTGGAATATATGTCTTGTGTGTTGACATCCACGCTTCCAGAGAACAAGAGCGCAGCAACATCGATATGTCCTTCTATCACTACTCTATGAAGCGAAGAAAGCATCTTAGTGCCAACGTCATTGGCATCCATGTCTTTATATACTAAGCAGTAATTGGACGCAATCAGTCTCACCACACAATTCGATGTCAGCGGTATGGTTTGCTAGAGTGATAACCACGTCAAGCTGTTCAAACAGTGCAACATTCAGAAGTGTAGTTGATCCATCCTTGGCCCTAGCATCAATAGCAGCCTTAAGCCCCACAAGTGCTGTCACAACATCAATGTGACCGTTTTGGGCAGCACACAAAAGCGTAGACAGTAAATCCATCCTTGTCGGTGACCTCAGTTCCCACCTCTTCTCTTTCATCAGATGAACAATACATTTGAGCGCTTTCGAGTAGAAATCCCACGATACTGAAATGTCCATTTTCAGTAGCACAGATGCGAGTACTCGATCCTTTTTCTCCAGTCTTGATGTTGTGTGCTCCATTATACGACAACAATCGAACAATATGATGAAAATTTCAGCATGAAATTCTAGTTGTATGCAATATCCAGTGGACTCACATCATCGGCATGCATCACATTAATGTTGGCGCCGTCCGATTGCCACCACGCAGAAAAGTCGACGACGGACTACAGTTACGTTGAATTCAAGCGTGTGTAGTGCATCAGTCCCAGTTGTAACGGGGTTACATGAAAGGGGTACCCCAGAAAGGGTACCGCCTTTAGAAGTAGATATACTTCTGTGAGTATTTGTTTTAATACTCTGATGGAGTTGTGTGAGCCACACTGTGGTGTGGGCCACACTACTGCCACGTAGGTTCGGTGGCTGAGGGCCAACCAATAGTTTTAAACCTACCTTTTATATGCATAATTAGCTTAAAGTATAGTTAATTAGGAGTTTGTATTACAGGCCAAATGAACCTAATTAACTATAAATAAATCAGTCTAAAACTTACGCTAAACTGGCTATTAAGTCCCCTAAGACCAGGGACTAGTGAACTGCCGTTCACTTAGAGTTTGTATACTCTTGATAGCACGCTTCCTCTAAGCAAGGTGCTCGTGTGACCCCGTCACACTTGGTAGCACTTGTAGTCAATCCACGCCTACGCGGGTAGATTGACTACCTGAATCCTCTGTGGCTCCTACAAGGTAAGCCAGGATGGATAGAGGGGAGTTCCCTCATTTGACCGACTCTCAGTTTGAGTCGGTCCGGAAGATGGTGGGCATCTTTGGAGGAGATGCCCTCCGAAGCTTGGCGGCTGCTACGCCGGCCGAGCAGGTTGAACGCATTGAGGCGTTCGACACGTACGAGAGAGGGCTAATCGCCCACGTACAGGGGCTGCAGACCCCCGTGGCTGAGATGAAGCCAGCCCAACCTAAGCCGTTGAGGCTTAAGGTTAATCCTTATGAGGGAAAGGAGGGTGAGAACCTCCACTTCTGGGTCAGAGAGGTAGAGCTCGCGATGGACGCGGCTCTGATCTCGACCGAGCGACTTCGGGTCGCTTTCGCCCTATCCAACCTAGGAGGTCGGGCGAAGACCTGGGCGTACACGCGCGAAGCGACAACGCCGGGTTGTTTCACAACCTGGGCTCAGCTGTGTCAACAGCTTAGAGCCGCCTTCCTTCCGGCGAACTATGAGTATCGCCAGCGCTCGCGCTTCCTTGCCTGTAAACAAGGGAAGCGTGAGCTGCATGAGTACATCCAAGAGATGCGAGTGCTCGCTGCATCTCTGGTGGGGAACCCCCTACCTGAACACATCAAAGTGACAGTGTTCATGGATGGCCTGAAGGTGGGCCCATCCCGCACACAGTTGTTCCGCGTGCATGCGAACACTATGGAGGAGGCGATACAGATCGCCCTCCAAGAGGAGTACAGCCATCGCCAGGCTCGTACTCCTACGTCGGTGTGGCAAGGCCACAATGCGTCATCAGGCGCAGTGCAAGGAGCTCCAGCAGCTGGAGCCAGCACCGGGCCGGTACCCATGGAACTGGGTACGGCCGTACAGAGCTCCATCCGTTGCTACGGATGTGGGAAGCTCGGGCACATGCAACGTGCCTGCCCTGCGGGAGGGCAAAGGAAGCTCCCTTCCAAACCTAGGGGCTCGAGGGGCCCGTGGCAGAAGCCGCGACCCAAGAGCCAGGGGAACTGGGGTCACCAGTAGGGGCGGGGCGCCCTGCTGGGGAAGATCTAAGTCCCCATGGTAGGAGTGCGGACGGCGCACGCCATGGAGGCTTAGCCCCTGAGAGCCTGGGTGCTCTCGAGACGAGAAAGAGCAGCGGCGGACTGCTCGTGGTACACGCAAGTGTACGGGGATATGGAGATCCCTTTAGAGTCCTGATTGACTCTGGGGCGTCGACGAACTTTGCTCGACGCCAGACGGTCGCGCGGAATGGCGACAAGTATGCCGATGCTTTGAGAGAAAGCAAAGGCAGGGGCCAGGTCTCGGTGAGACTGGCCGATGGTACAGTGGTTAACGTACCTGGGGTCCGTATGGACCTGGCTGTAAAGTTTGAAGACTTTGACAGCACGGAGTCGTTTCTTGTCCTAGACATGGACAAGTACGACTTGATCCTGGGCATGCCGTGGCTCGAAAAGCACGAGCCCTGGATCGATTGGCGCGGCAAAGCCATTGGGGCTAGCCGGCCTGCAGTCTCCGACAGAGCTTTGGTGAGTAATGTTCCCACCTCTGTCCGGGACTGGGGCGCCAGAGATGGTCGCCAAGGCGCTTATGCGCCCGAAGAAGTACTGGGAGTCACTGACTCCAGTGAAGATGTTGCGATGAGCCTCGCAACCGGTCGTGAGACCAAGGCTCATTGCCAAGCGTGTGGGATTGCCGCGACGGCAAGTCCCAACGCTGAGAGTCGTCGCGCCGTATGGGCTTCGACTGTGGCAGTGCCGGACGGCACTGACCAGGCGGGTAACATAGGTCCGCAAGCAGCAGAGACTGCTGAGGAGAGCGCTAAGGGCGTCTCCTGTGTGGGTAACATAGGTCCACAAGTGGGTAACATAGGTCCACAGGCGGGTAACGTAGTTCCGCAAGCGGGTAACATAGGTCCGCAAGCAGCTGAGGCTGCTGGGGAGGACACCGAGAGCGCCTCCGGTGTGGGTAACATAGTTCCACACAAGGTCGAGGAGACCGAGAAGATTGAGAGCGCAGCGTGCGTCTCTAGCGTGGGTAACAGAGTTCCACGCGGGGTCAAGAAGACCAGTACGAGTGCGGAGGTGTCGGTGAACACCTCCCGTGTGGATAACCAAGTACCACACTCGGAGTCTGAGACTCCACCGGCACGGCCGGTCGAAGAACAATGCCATGTCTTCGACGGCGTGTCCGGTCGTCAAGTTAGGGCAGGTGCCGTCCATCTGGAGGCACTGCCAGAGGTGTCAGCACTGCTGAACCTCGAGGAATTGTCCATGAAGGACTTCCTGGCCGAGTTGAAGGCCGGAGAGATTGCGGAGATGGTGCTCCTGAAGTCGGAGACCTCTCCTGAAGATTTGAACTCTTCCTCCGTAATGGACGAGGACGTCCTGGAGGGGTTCACGAAGCAGCGCGCAACGCGCTTGGGTTCTGAGATTCTCAAGAACCCGGAGGATCCAGTGTATCCTCTTGTGAAGGAATACTCGGATGTGGTGTCGAAACACCCACCATCCCAACTCCCGCCGGATCGGGGAGTTCGGCACGAGATTGACCTCGTGCCTGGCACAAAGTATTGTGTCACGAGGCAGTGGCCTCTACCTCGCGAGCAGTGCGAGGTCATCGATGCCTTCTTCGCCGAGAAGGCGAAGTCGGGCATGGTGCGGGAGTCGAAGTCCCCGCACTCGACGCCGACCTTCTGCGTTCGTAAACCGAACGGGAAGTGGCGTCTGGTTCACGCTTACAACAAGCTGAACAATGCGACGGTACCGGCACAGACGCCGATCCCTCGCAAGGATGTGTTGCTAAACAACATGTCGGGCTGTACGCTGTACAGTGCCCTGGATCTGGTGGACGGATACTACCAGATCCTGATGCGGGAGAGTGACATTCCTCTCACCGCAGTGAGCACCCCGAGCGGGATGCTCTGGGAGTGGCTAGTGATGCCACAGGGGCTATCGAATGCCCCAGCGACGTTCAATCGCTTGGTCACACAATTGTTTCGACCATTGCGTACGTTCGCTCAGACGTACTTTGACGATATATTCGTCCATAGCCGTGCCGAAGGTGGCCAGACGGCTATGGAGGTGCATTTGAAGCACCTCCGTCGAGTGTTTGAGGTCATGAGAGCTAACAAGCTCTATGCCAACATCGACAAGTGCGTCTTTGCAGCTGAGGAGATAAAGGTCCTTGGCTGCTTTGTCAGCAGGGTCGGCGTACGCGCCGATCCAGGGAAGGTCAAGGCCATAGCAGCTTGGCCGACCCCGAGGTCGCAGAAGGACCTCCGGAAGTGGTTGGGCTTAGCCAACTATCTTCATAAGTACAGCGCAGGGTACGCTGAACTTGCTCGACCCTTGTCGGATCTCTTAAAGAAAGATGCCGACTGGGTCTGGGAGCGACAGCACCAAGATGCTTTTGATAGCATCAAGGCGAGCTTACAGCAAGCGCCAGTCCTGGCCTTGCCGGACGAGAACAAGTCATTTAGCGTCGTCTGTGACGCTTCTGACTATGCAATAGGCTGTGCGCTATTGCAGAAGGACGATGAAGGACACGAACGTGTCATCTCCTTCCAGTCCAGGCAGCTGAAGGCTGTCGAACGGAACTATCCCGTTCATGACAAGGAGCTACTTGCAATGAAGTACGCTCTTGTCAAATTTAGAGTTCATCTCTTGGGCACGAGGCCCTTTGTGATCTATACGGATCACGCGTCCTTGCGGACTGCCACCAACTCGCCGCATCTGTCACAGCGGATGGCGAGGTGGCTGTCATTCTTCGCGGAATACAACTTCCGCGTTGAATACAAGCCGGGCAAGCTGAATGTGCTTGCCGATGCATTGTCGCGTCGACCTGACTATGAGCTAGCTCATGTCAGTCGGGTCACGACAGATCTATACGATCGGATACGCTTGGCGTATCAGGAGGACGAGAACTACACACCACTGGTGCAGTTCTTGTCCGATGGCAAGGACGCCAAAGTCGACAGGCTTTCGCCTCGACAGCGGGCGCAGCTCCATCGTTATGAGCTGGCCGAGGGGTTACTCCATTACAGAGTAGACCCCAGAGATCCTCCTCGGGTTGTCGTTCCAAACGACGAGGATCTGAAGTATGACATACTTCTGGAGGCGCATGATGCGCCGATAAGTGGCCATCTTGGCCGGGAGAAGACCTACCAAATGGTCTCTCAGACATTTTGGTGGCCCCGCATGTATAAGTGGGTGGCACACTATGTCAGGACATGTGAAACATGTCAGAGGGTGAAGCCTTCGGGCCACGCCTCGGCTCCACTGCAGAGCCTACCAGTACCAGCGGACTGCTGGAAGTCGATGAGTCTCGACTTCGTCTTCGGCCTACCGGCCGATGACAGGGGCAACACCGGCATATTGGTGTTTGTCTGCCGTTTGAGCAAGATGGTGCATCTTGCTCCGGTACGTGACAAGGTCACCGGGAAACAGGCTGCACAGCTGTTCCTAGATAGCGTGTTTCGCTATCATGGTCTACCAGAGACCATAGTCTCGGACAGAGACCCGCGTTTCACGGGTGCGTTCTGGGACACCCTGTTCCAATTGCTGGGAACTAAGTTGACGATGTCAACTGCGGACCATCCGCAGACGGATGGTCAGACGGAGCGCGTCAACCGCGTGCTCGAAGATACTCTGCGCAGTATCTGTGCGGAAGCACCTCGGTCCTGGTCGGACCAGCTTCCTATGGTTGAGTTTGCACTCAACAATGCGGTACACGCATCAACGGGGTTTACCCCGTTCTACTTGAATGGGTTACGACACCCCCAGGTGCCGCTAACCTTGCGGGGAGGCACTGTGGCCTCCATCGTAAGTGGGGGAGAGGCTCGGAAAGCCTTTTCCTCCCAGGTCTCGGAAATCGAGCCAGAGTCTCTAAGGAGACAGTTGTCATCATTTATAGATGACAGGCTGACGCTAATCAGCCGGGTTAGAGATGCAATGGCATCGGCCCAAGACAAACAGAAAGAGTACTCAGATAAGAACGGAAGAGGAAATTTAACTGTTTTTAAAAACGGTGAATTAGTACTTTTAGATACTAAAAATTTACCTATAAACTTGGTTAGCTCCGTAGGGAGCAACAAGTTGAAGCACCGCTTCATTGGACCCTTTGCGGTCCTAGCCAGACATGGCGCGGCGTATACCATTGACCTCCCAAAGTCAATGGCGACGCACCCGACGTTCTACGTGGGGCGTCTTAAGCGGTATCACGATCCGCTGGGTCTTCCTTCTCGGACGGAGGAAGACCAAGGCGAGAACTCACCTCCTCGAAACGAGGCTGAGCTCTCTGGACAACCGGAGCTGCCGGTGTCGAAGCCTGCGAATGAAAGGCAGGCTGGTACCCACGAGAGTCATACGACGGGTATGACGGTACCGAGTGGGAAGAACTTGGGTAAGAACTATACCCATAAGCCGAGTGGTACGAGTACCCCTGCGGCTCATAAGAGGGCATACGACCATGCACCTCATGGCTTAGAACGTCTAAGCCTCGACGGAGCTCCTTCACGGCAGCAGCCGGAGCTCGGCGGTCAACACGCCCATGGAGCTCATGAGTCTCACGACCAAGAGCGTCCAAGTCTTGACGAAGGACCTCAAGGGTCCCCGGCTTGCCAGCCTGAGCGGCAGCCTGACCACCAGGTCCAAGCCCAAGGGCTATCTCGATCGCGTAAACACGATCTCGAAGCTGACGGACCTCGTCACTTAATAGGGACCCCACAGAGTCCCGACCCGAAGTTGAGGGTCCAGAAGGATAAGGCTGAGAAGGAGCCTCGTACTCATACGCGTGCGAGAGCTCCTCCTGCCCTCCTTGACCGGAACGGCGAGCTCCACTACCATGTGGAGCGGGTCGTCCAGGAGCGGCGGCGCTCTGGGAAGCGCCAGCTGCTTGTGAAGTGGCGGGGTTACCCCTCGTCACAGAACTCGTGGGAGCCGGAAGACCGGCTCCGGGTTGACTGCCCGAAGGCTGTTGAGATTTGGGATCAACAGCCGGGGCGTAAGTAGTCCGCGGCTTTTTAGCCGCCTTACGGTGTATGGTCCCTGGGTTGACGGAACCGTACCCGCGCTCATCTTGAGCGCTGGACTTAGACTGCTGTCTAAGTCCCTCCATGACGGAGTGGAGTTGCCGCTTAGCGACTAAGTGGGCAAACTCAATACGGAGATCGCGCTGGTCCAAGACATAGGACAGCAGGCGATCTTCCCGGAGTTCTTTCAACTCCTGAACTGAGAAGTTCTTTAGAGAAACCCATCTCCAGAACAGGTCTTCTGCCTGGGTCTGGGTTGCGGTGTTCTCGGGCTGTACCCAAGGGTACCCCCACACGGGGAAGAGCCCACCGCGGTCTTCGGGTTTCTTCCGAAGACTGGTGAATTCCTTGAGAGGAATTCGGTGTGGTGCAAGCAGTACACACCTAGCGGCCTCGATGTCATTGACAAAGAGTGGTTCGTCCTGAACCAAGGCACGCTCATAGGCGCCACGCGAAGTGCGCCCATGGTTTAGACCACGAGGGGCCTTGAGGTGCTCCAAGAACATTGGAGACCCAGACCCCGCATCCGGTGGATAGTATCCGCGAGGATACACCGGCGTGGGAGGCACAGGAGTGCCTCGCAGCTGAGCAGCTTGATAACGCTCTTGCTGCTCATCGAGATCATTGGAGATCTCTCGGGGCTCGGAGACAGCCCCCTCCTCTTCCTCCTCGTCCGAGGAGTCGAACAGGGATTTGAATCCCTTAGCGATTGAAGGCTCTGACGTAGGAGAGCCAGGGGCTGCGCGCTTCTTAGCAGCAGCAGCACCCTCTTCAGCCCGCTTTGAAGAAGCTGCTTTCGCAGCTTGGGCTCGAGCTTTACCTTCGGCTAAGGTAAGGCTCTTGGCAGGCGAGCTTGTTGAAGCTGCCTTTGCCTCTGATGACTCAGCATCATCAGCAGGAGCATCCTGTGAAGGAGCGTCCTGTGCAGGAGCGTCCTGCGAAGGAGCATCCTGAAAAGAAGGTGGATCCTTCGTGGATCCAGGAGAGTCCCCGTCGGACTCTGATCCCGTGATCATAGGGATGTTGAAATCCGGGGACTCAGACCCAGGACTATGGTCCCGATAGGCGAACCGAGGGTTCGGTCTATCGTCGGGTGACAGGGAGCGCGAGCGACTGCGTCGCGGACTCCCTTCTCGTCTGGCAGCAGCAGCAGAACGCTTGCTGCCTGCCTCGGAAGCCGCCTTGCGGACTTCCTTGCGCGGAGCGGCCTTGTCTTTCGACTTGGCCTTAGAAGTCTTCGACCTCGCGGTCTTAGACTTGGAAGGCGCCGAAGCGCCGCGAGTGCTTGCCTTCTTAGGCATCTTGAAGGAGGTTGACGTGGAAACCTCCGGGTGTCTTGGACGCGCGAAAAGGCTGAATGAAAGCCTTAAAGCCACAACGGTGGCTCGTCGATGGGTATCGACAAAGGACAGGAAAGAGAGCGGAGCTCTCTTTCTAGCTCCTCATTGGTTGGGGGTGTTTCCAACCTAAGTGGGGGAGGATGTAACGGGGTTACATGAAAGGGGTACCCCAGAAAGGGTACCGCCTTTAGAAGTAGATATACTTCTGTGAGTATTTGTTTTAATACTCTGATGGAGTTGTGTGAGCCACACTGTGGTGTGGGCCACACTACTGCCACGTAGGTTCGGTGGCTGAGGGCCAACCAATAGTTTTAAACCTACCTTTTATATGCATAATTAGCTTAAAGTATAGTTAATTAGGAGTTTGTATTACAGGCCAAATGAACCTAATTAACTATAAATAAATCAGTCTAAAACTTACGCTAAACTGGCTATTAAGTCCCCTAAGACCAGGGACTAGTGAACTGCCGTTCACTTAGAGTTTGTATACTCTTGATAGCACGCTTCCTCTAAGCAAGGTGCTCGTGTGACCCCGTCACACCAGTTGTGCCGTGATCTGAACGATAGAGACTCCAGGACAGTTGAATATCATGAAACTTCAGCAAATAACACAATTAGGCAGTGGAATTGAGTGAACAAAATGCTGCGACTCCATTTTCCATTGGTCATTCACAGCTACTTCTAACTGAAGAATAGGTTTTGCTCGTTTCGAGCCGGAAGCACCAGTACAGTGCGGCCACATTCGTCTGATAAGTCAACATTAGCGCTAGGATTTACTGTTGCTTGAATTGCACGTCTTGATTAAAAATGCGCTTCAACCCTTCTTCGCCGTGATATGCACATGTGGGTTCAGTCTTCAGACTCCATGTGCTGCGTAGATCATGCCGCAGCCATCACGTGTTCCACTTCTCTCTTTATGCGAACCAATCGATTTAACCGTGGTCTAGCATCTCCAGAGCAGAGTGAAACCAACTGCCGCAGCAGCGTGAACGCTACGATGGACAGACAACTTCACGTGAACACTATGATGAACAAGTCAACAGCGATGACCGACAAGAACGACCGACATCAGGATGGCAGCGCCATCCAGCAACTACATAATATGTCCATGTAACGCGTAATCGCGGCAACTTCATAATCAAGGAACAATGGTTAGTGGTGTACGCATTCCACCAGTGGGGACAGGAGAAGTAGGAGCTAAGACAATAACTCGTGCTTTAATAGACTCTGTTCACAATTTGCTTTCAAGCGCTTATATCGGCTACATTGTTAACAATAGCTACCTGAAGTGGCGGTGGACCAAGAGGGAGACGTCGAAGTGACAGTACCTCAACCGAATTTTAAGTTCACCTAGGCGCCGAAGCTGACGGTGTGGAGCCAACCAGCGTTGATGAGATTCCTGTGCGATCATCGCCAGTATTTGAGCAAGGTTCGGGAGAGATGTATGGTCACCGGCGAAGACGAAACCAGTGTGACTTTCAGCATCAAGAGTTCTGTCGAATCACAGATCCTGGAGCACCTAGCTCATTACATGCTGCGGACCCCGATTGCCGAGGTGACGGAAGAGGCTCTAACGAGCGAGATCGAAAGGAAGGCCGGCAACATGATGAACGATCATGTTCCGGATGGGGCGAAGTTGTTCGTCGAACAATTGAAGATGGATCTCGCAGACCCCGACATAGAGGCCCGAGTGTCCAAGTATTTCATGGATTTTGATCGGGTGGTAGAGGATCAGGTTTTATCGACATGGGTGGGTCGGGGCAGTCTCCAAGACGTTGCTGGTCGGCAACGAATGCAAACTCGTTGCAAGCTGCTTGCAGCCAACCTGCTACCGGAAGTGATGCGCATTGAAATAGAGCGATTGGTGGACATGACTCATTGCAAGGCAAAACCGGATGATGTTGTACTGTACGATCTGATTGTGAGGAGGGCTGTCCGCCAGCAGCATTACCATCTTATGCAGGTGGAAACCAAGTAGGATATTCAATCCAAGCCTAAGAAGTGTCAGAGTGATGGTAATCACCAGAATGAGAAGCCGAGAGACACTGTAAAGGTTAGTGAGAGGCATGCAGTGAACGGAAAGGCATCTTGTCCGCCCCATAAGGATGCCTGCCTAATCTGCAAGGGCCCCCATCATGCTATGGAGTATCCGACGGCCACGAGGGAGCAGAAGGACGAAGCGCGACGAACCCTCGCAGCTCGTAGGGCCGAGCGATACTGGATCATCGACTGGTCACCCAGTGACCATTAATGGTGTATTGGAAGTGCCATTATGTGCGGACTCTGGAGCTGAGAGTAATATTCTATCACGTATTATGGTCAACGAGTTGTGCGCTATTGACAGCAATGTCACCCTAGTGACGCTAAAACCTCTAAGAATGGTTAAAATAGCTGGTGGTAAAACTATCGCGAGTCGGGACCGTTTTGCGGTTGCCTTACGCATCAGCACCGCTACAGGACCATTGAATATTGCTCGAGTACAGTGTTTGGCGCTGGATGGTGAGGAGGAGGAGTTTCCGCTCAGTCGAGCAACGATGAAGGACTTTGGTTTGATGTCAGCGGCCTTCTGGAATAGCTTGCAGGTGGTGCTAGTGTTGTAGAGCCAGAACATGACGACGTCACGGAAGGTGGCCCACAGCTCGGGTTTGATAATAAACGGAAGGAAATACATGGTATCCCTGGTAAACTGGTAGATGACGCAGTGGAAGCTGACTTTGAACCGGGGCTAGCAGGTGATCTACGCGCTTTGGTACACGAATATGTGGATGTGTGGCGGATTAGAATTGGGACCGATGAACCTGACAGGGTTGAACAATGAAGATCACGTTACGCGCAGGAGCGCAGCCTTATCGTAGTGGTGTGCGGAGATATCCGAACATGCAGCGTGCTTTCTTGCGAACCTACGTGCAGGAGCTGTTGGACAACGGCCTCGTCTGTAGAAAGAACAACAGCAGATGGGCTTGTGCAGCCTTATCTATTCGGAAGGCTGGTAGTGATGGCTTTCGCATATCAGTGGATTATCGACCTGTAATTAAGTTGATGGTTCCGCAACTCCGAATCTAACTGCTGTAACGCAGAGTGTTCGAGGGGCCAATGGGTTCTGTCAGTTTGACCTTTTCAAAGGGTTCTGGTAGCTCCTCCTGCTGGAGGAATGCCAGGAACTGCTGAGCTTCGTGACTGAAGTTGGTGTATTTACTCATTATGAGTCCCGCAAGGGGCCAGTGACTCCACAATGCATTTTCAATTGCACATGCATGAGTGTTTCCGCGAGATGCCGTACGACTCTGTGTTAGTTTGAAGAGATGATGTGCTGATATTTTCCAAGAATGCGGCTGAGTTCCTGGAGAAACTCCCGCGTCTTTTGTCAGACCTTGCGTCGAGGGAACTTGAAGCTTAATGCTAAGAAGTGTACGCTGTTTGCGCCAAAGGTTATATGGCGCGACAAAGTAATTGATGGAGAGGGTGTGCCCCATTGTGCGAGCTTGCACATATTTGACCTACCTATTGGAGCGAGAGCGGGGGGGTTGGATTTATCTCGATCACGCGAATTTTATACAGATTTCAGCCCCGGGTAAGGATTTGAAGCAGCATGTGCGCGAAAAGCTCCAGCGTTGGGCCCTCAAGATGGTGGGGATTCGCTACGTAATTGAGCACATCAAGGGAGAGGATAATCTATGGGCGGACATGATATCGCGGTGGGGTCAGCCCTGCGTGGGGTCCGCCGGCGACTCTGTTTTCGTTAAAAGGCGTCACGACGAGAAGCGCACAACCAGTATCCATGTTCCGGCCTTTGCAAGCCACGGCTTTGAAATGGTCATCAGAGACTAGCATAAGGCATGAGCAGCAGAGATGCCACGGCAATGTGCCTACATCGGCGGATGAAGATGGATTGATTCGTGTTGATGGTAAACTATGGATTCCGTCAGGCGCTAAAGAGCTATTCCAGCGAATTTTCGTGGTTGCCCATTGCGGTACACAAGGCCATCGTGGTGCCGATGCCATGTGAAGTGCAGTGCAGTGCGACAGCGTTTCGGTGTTGTGCAACTGCGTCCTGCTGTAGATCGGTTTGTCCGGGCTTGTATTTTACGGGACCGCGTTAAAGGAGGGCAACTTATTCAACGGACGTGGGGGCCGACGGCCACCGTTACGCACCGTAACCAGTGTCTTCACGTCGACTATCTCTATCTTGGCCCAAGCTACGGGGATAGCAGTACCTACGTCCTTGTGCTCAAGGACGAGCTCACTCATTACTGTGAGCTAGTACCTGCTGGCACCCCGACTAGCAGCGTAGAGGCAGCTGCGGTCCTCGACTGGTGCAAACGCTTTGGGCTTCCCGAGGAGTGGATTTCGGACAACAGGTCACATTTCAAGGCCCAGGTGATGGAGGAGCTGGCAGGGCGCATACAGGTGACCCAAAAATTCGTCCCCGTGTACAGCCGCTGGGTGAACGTGACGGTTGAACGCGTCAAACGAGAAGAGTTACAAGTCCTGCGAGTGGTACTGCTTGAGCTGCAGTTGGACACACGCAATTGACACTACTTGTTGCCTGTCATTCAGGCAAACCTAAACCATTCAAGTGTTGAATCTCTGGGAGGACATGCTCCTGTAAAGTTGTTTGTTGACCTACCTGTGGCGTCACCGCAAAAAATGAACACCTTTTACGTTTTCTCCGTAAGGTGCATTATGTAGTGCTGTTTGTCCATTCTGCATCTTGGTGTCCACGGCTACATCAGCGTCCAGTAACACCTGCATAGTTTCTATGTGCTTGTAATGGGCTGCCAGCATTAGTGAAGGCCAACAATACGAATCGGATAAATCAACACCGGCACCATGATTCAAGAGTATACGAACAACATTCAAGTGGCCAAACAGTCATTAATAGCGGAGTTAAGCCGTCGTTCGATAAAGTATTAATTGCAGCTCCATTTTGCACTAGCGTTTCCACCCTCAGTTGCGCTGCCCAACATGGACACACTGAAGCGGGTTGTGTATCTGTCTCCTTTTGTTTTTTCGATAGCAGCTTCTTTTTCCAGCAGAAGACACACAACATCAAGTGTGACGGTGTCACACGAGCACATTGTTTGAGGAAGCGTGCTATCAAGAGCATACAAACTCTAAGTGGACGGCAGTTCACTAGTCCCTGGTCTGAGGGACTTAATAGCCAGTTTAGCGTAAGTTTAAGACTGATATATTTATAGTTAATTAGGTCATTTGGCCTGTAATACAAATTACTAATTAACTATAATTTAACCTATATATCAATATAAAAGTTAGGTCAAATGCTATTGGTTGGCCCTCAGCCACCAGACCTACGTGGCTGTGGTGTGGTCCACACCACCCACGAGTGAGTATCTAAAACGAATACTCACAGAAGTATATCTACTTCTAGAGGCGGTACCCTTCCTGGGGTACCCTCATGTAACCCCGTTACATCAAGATGGCAGTTATTTGCGAGAATCGCTGCCCCATACTCCAATAGCAGGAGGATGACATCCTGATGACAATTTGCACTACTTCCTGTGAGAGGTGCATATACGTTGGGGGCTACATGGTCAATATTCGCCCCATTCTCCAAACAAGTCAAACAAATGTCTACGTGTCCATAGTGAGCACCATAACTCAAAGCGGTGTATCCATCTTCATCGGTCTTATCAATGCTAGCTCCATTTTCCAGCAAAAGACGTACAACATCGTGACCACATAACGCAGAAGACAGCAAAGGGGTAGTTCCTTCATCATCGGGTATATCAATTTCAACTCCCTTTTTCAGCAATAGTTTTGCGATATCACCGTGATTCTTCATTGCAGCGTAATGGAGTGTCGTGGAGCCATTGTTGCTCGTCAAATGAACTTCAGCTCCATTTTCCAATAACACTAGTACCACGTCAATGTGTCCTCTATCGACAGCACAGCACAACGGAGTGAACCCTTGTTGTGTCGCCACATTAATCCCCGCTCAATTTTCTAACAAAAGCTTCTGATGTCACTGATGAGTGTCGAAGTCAACACTGTTGATGGGTATATATCTTAATTGACTTCATGGAAGTCAACCTTTTTTGATTGATTTTGTGTCCGACCAAAGACGCAAAAGTAAGTTTCTAGACATATAGTCAATCGACACGTATTAAATACAAAGATATTAAATTGGCCGGGTAATTGAGCGACATGCTGTGCTATCCATTCACTTTGATTCTGTTCAGCCGCAGCAATTCATCTCTTAATGTGGAGAAATAATAGAATGGTCGTTTCTTATGCAATAGTCTTAGCATCATGCAATGACACAACTTCCAATCAATTTATTGTCAATTACTACACTAATTATGAACGGATAGCTACAAAGACTTCATACTATTTCATTCCATGACACTGGCAATCCGTACGAACTAAGAATGATGCTCAGTGCATCTTGTATTCAGCGATAGCATACATCGATGGGACCAATGTCCATTTTCTGCCATCCCATAATCACAGTTTTATCCGAAGTAAAAACCGCTATCACCATTGTGTTCTCATCGATTTTCGTCCCGTAAACTTCAGCAACACAACATTATGCACTATAATATAATACCCACTTCATTAATCATTTCGAAATTACTCCCCAATCCTGAAACTAAACGATGGACATTCCCTGTTTCATAGTGTTAGCTTTTATTCTCGCCATTGTCCAAATTGAAGCATCTATCGCAACTTCCAGGCTCCAATGTAATTTTCCCGAATGTGCTCGATTCGACAGTTCAAGTGATACTGATGTCCCAGCTACGAGATTCTTAAGAATTAGTAGTACAGGCGACGGCAGTGAGGAAGAGCGAGCAGGACCCTCTGTACCTATCTTCGAATCGGTCAAAACAATGTTCTCGTCTTCTAAAATTACGCCGGAAAAGCTTCAGAGCTGGTTCGAGAAGAGAAAATCAGCGGATATCGTGTTCAAGCGCTTGCATCTTCATCAGACCGGAAGAAGTCTGTTCAGTAACCGCCATTTTGCTGTCTGGGTCCAATATGCCGATGACTTAAGTGTCAAAATGTCCACTCCTAACAGGAATTCTGCGATCTCGATATTGGCTGGTCATTACGATGACGACGTACTCTACAAAATGATCGAAATAGCCAAGAAAAACCCAGGTACGGAAAATCTAGCGAAACGATTGCAAGCTGAGTAACTAAATCAATGGGTAATCACCAGAAAGGATCCGGACGATGTCTTCCATCAATTGTGATCAATTATTCGAAAACTCTAAATTTACTGCTTGGACCAAGTATATGGATGATTTTAACACCAAATATCGCGAAGAACCAACCTTCATGATCCCGACACTGAACAAATACTTTAGTGATGATGTTCTATTCAAAATGATCGAGACAGACAAAAATACAGAACGAACGAAAGATATCGCCTCCAAGGTGGAGGCCGACTGGTTCCAGGCTGGGCTACGGAAACCAAAATCACCCAATCAAACCCTTAAAGACCTTGGTCTTGGACAGACAACAAATTCTCTTTTAGAGAGTCCGTTGTTGGACACTTGGGTCAAATACAGGATGCTTTCAACGCGAGATATCCCGACAAGAAAACGACAATGATCGAGGCATTTAGTCAGACATTTGGCGATATTGATGTGACGACGATGCTCCATGCCGCAAAGAAGAAAGATTGGACGAGAAACATTGCCACGGAATTGGAGTCTGCGCAGCTGAAAATGTGGTTGAACAGTAAAAAATCTACAGACGATGTCTTCGAACTACTACAACTTGCGTCATATAACTTCCGAGTCAAGCCGGTCTTCAACACATGGATCTCGTACATGAATTTCTTCATCACGAAAAACCCCGATAAGAAGGCTAAGGTATTCTCAGCACTAGAAGCTCGCTTCAGCGACAGACCTCTGAACACAATTCTCAACGCAGCCAGTAACTTTCCCAGCATGGAAAGCACTGCAACCAAAATTCAGACGAGCAAGATCCAGGATTATCTTGCAAGAGAGACATCCCCTGAGAAAGCTTTTGAGTTGTGGCACTTGACGGTGTCGGAGATGGCATTCTTAGCACCTCTGTGTTCCAGTCATGGCTAAACTACGTGAAGGATTTCAATAAACGGAGTCCGAAGCATCAAGAATCGTGGTTCAAAACGCTACTTATCAGATGTGGTTGGGATGGAGTTGATCGGATGATCGAGAGAGTACTTCACAGTCAACAGGCAGATAGAGCATGCGTGGCTTCAACAATGGCTAGATTGGGAGAAAGTCCCAAAGGACACTTTTCATTGGGACGCAGATAAGCAGGCGCTTACAAGTCCAAAATTCAATACATGGGCCAAATATTTGGATGATTTTAACCAGATATCCCAACCAGAAAACCACGATGATAGATGCCCTCAGAGGTAACTTCACCGATAGAAATCTACTACCGATATTGAGTGTGGCAAGAAAAGACCCTGCCACGGAGAAGCTTGCCATCAACTTGCAAATCGCGCTTATCGATAAATGGCTGGCTGCGGATATGCAACTGAAGGATCCTGAGCTAATGCTCCGTCATGAAGTTAGCTACGAGAATATGCTAGAGCGCTATCTAACGAAGCTTGCTGCAAGTAATAAAGCGTCGCACCCTCACTCGCTCATAGTTCCGTAAAAGAAGACGTTTGAGAATGATGTACAAACAATCAATGATTAGGGAGAAATGCTAGAAGTCCATTCTGCCGTGAAGTCTCGAGTTGTGATACGCTATACTTGTGGATGGTGTCCTGGCAGCCATTGCTCCAATTCCGAAATTGATGCTTCTAGGTTCAAATGGCTTGAAAATTTGGCAACTAGATTTGTCAACGATATGCTGCAGTGTCAAATTAGACTTCTTAAGCTATTTCAGGAATACAAGATTCTCATGATATGATACCAGTAACGACAACTATGCCTTTGGAACCGCTAATCCAATGTCTCCACCTCTTCATCACTGACTTTCATACCGGTATCCCTCTAGTGTAGCTCGGAATGAGCGAGCTCCTGTTTGATAAGTCTAAGCATGGTCGCCATTTGTGCAATTGTGCACGATACACACAAAAACGCACTTGCCACGGTACTCCCCGGCATATCCAACAGAAGTCGGATCTCCGTCTACAGTTGAGCGACGATAAATGCCACACAGAAAAAGCAGACGATGGAGCTGTCCGTTACAATGGCTACATGATTTTCCTTCTCTTCCACCCTCTAGCAAAGGCACTTGCTATTGGATTCATGGCCGTCGTATGTCCAGGAGTCTCCGTTGCTCATATCTCGACCGACTAGAACTGATTTCGAACTCTTCATGAATCCGACAGACCAGGTAGTTTTGAACTGAGATCAGATGTGACTTTACCCGAGTTTGGATTTTGGGGCATGACATACACTTTCAGCACTTGCAATGACAGCTGCTCCTGTATGTGTCAGAAAATCAGGGGATCCACGTCACAAGGTCATTGAGGCAACGATTGTCGGTGATGACGAACCCACCACCAGAACCACAGGTACTGAGCACTAGAACCGCCAGAATCTACGGTCCTTCATGTTCTACAAAATTAGAAAAGAAAATCGTTGTTCCAATAAATAACGCGGTGTATTTGCTTTCCCTCTCCTGGACGTGCATATACCACTACAGTCATGTTGCAGTAGTGAGTGAGTTCTGGACGTGGTACATCCGTTCCTCATTGCGTGGTTCTCTATTGCTGGGATGATGGTTGGTTTACTCTTCATCCTCTTCGTCCTCTGAAATAGCGTTGAGTCCCGTGGACGTGCAGGACGGGGAGCTGGCGATCTCGGCTGCCACACCCGTGAACGAACGCCGCATGTATGAGAGCTCCTACAATGATGAAGAGACGGAGATCCGTTAGTACTGGTATTATTGACACAGTGTTGCATTGCTGCAAGTTCCTACCTCGAGGATGAGTTGTGCCATTTCGTCGTCAGCGTCGAGCGACACAAAGGAACTGATTTGGAATTGGGCGTTGGTGCTGGTGTTGAGGGACTCCATGGCGTTGAAGCACTGAAAACTTGCTGGAACACACGTTGGCAACCGATGGCGAAATGGGAAATACAGTACAACAGGGAAATATAGGGAGGAAACTGCTTGAATACAGGACCACTCGTTAGAGGCCAAAAGTGAGGGTTCCCTGGTAAGTGCGAATGAGACATGACAACGTGCGTCGTCCCGACTCTGTCCGATAGGAAATTGACCAATTACAGAATTTAGTTGTGATTTTGGCCAATTGACGATGCTGTAGCGGCGGATTTCTAACCAATGGGAGAGATGAGGATGAGACCGCGTCACAGATTTGGGCATGCTGCTTGGCGGAAAGACACGGTACGTCATTCCCGGGCTCCCATTTGGGACGGTGACGTCGCCCTACTTGAAGTTAGGCAGCTGCTCTGCCGGATACTGAATGGCATCGTGTTCTGCTAGCAGCACCAACACTGTGGCGAATAACTCCGCTGTGGCCCTCGACGTGCTGCACTACGATGTTTGCAGTGTACGTAGGTTCATCCGTGCGTCGGTGCCACCAAGTTGCAGTGGGGGACGCGATGTGACGCTTGAAGTCCCTTTGTGCAATGAAACGGACATGGCCAGGTCAGAAGCCACTCGACGCAATTTGGGTCGCAATTATGGTCACATGGAAACAAGCCGCAATCATTTGGGGAGATTATGTGCGACTTGAGGTTAGGCGATGATGTCCCTTCATCATCCAATCACCAACGTTCCTGCGACGTGTGACGACTGTGCAACTTGTCATTGGGATTCAACAACGGCGACGGTGCATGTAGGCTATAATAGTCTGCTTCTAAGGTAGATTGATCAACCTGTCGCAAGCAAGTCAACACCGAGCACTTGTGATACAACGTGTGCATTCATAACAGCAGCCGAACGACGGCCATCAAACTACACAAGTGATCTCTTGCAGCGAAGCGGCTCCATATGCGTTGAGCTTGCTCACATGATGCTGGTTACCTCTGTCGACTCCACAACCGCAGCGCGGTCCTTCGGCTCAGGAGCCGTATCCTCCTTGGTCATAATTGGGTACGACGCGTCTGTGGCAATGCCGCATTGATTGTCCTTGTTGCGACTCATCATGATGTAGCCTTTCATGCCCCACGAGTCGCCCCAAGAGTTCTTAACGAGCCAATAATCCTTCTTCTTGTACACACCATATCCAGCAGCCGCAACGCCATGGTCCAGGGCATCTGGCGCATTGCCACACAGTGGCCAACTGTACACGCCGTGATGGTACAACTGGAACGTAAAGCTGCTTGCATCGATCGCAACAGCCTGTACACCTTTAGTAGCAATGGCCGCCTGCAGTGCACCTTCATCACCAGACGTGACATTGGCGTACGACGTGAAGTGGCCAATCGCCTTGTCGTCTTTGGCCTTGCACACGCCCTTGGACTCGGCCGTGTACTCATAGTCCTCTTCCCGATCAATCTTGCCTCCATGATGTTCAATGATCTCTTCATATCCCTCACTCATTTCTCCTCCATGATTGCACGTGTCAATGCCACCAAGCACGCAGTCTACGAGTTCCTGTTCCGAGAACGACTCGAGCGTTCCAGTGCTCAGAGCATAGGCACTTTCCATTGCTGCAACAGCTGAGAAGGCCCAGCACGAGCCACATTGCCCCTGGTTCTTCACCGGCGTGACATTATTATGGTCACGCCAGTCCCAAGTGTCTGGGAGATCCTCAACGTTCTCAGGCTTAGAGAACGTTTCAGGGGCGTAAGAGTCTCTCGCTGTGTAGCTCAGCAGCTGCTTGTACTCGACGTCCGTGAGGTCTGCGAGGTCATTGAGTCCCAGCGTAAAGCTCTGCTCTCCTCGTTCGTAGGCTTCATTGTGCGTCTTGATGCGCTCGAGATTCGTGGCAAAAGCTCGGAACCGCAGCTGGACCAGATCCTGGTCATTGGCGTAGTAGCGATAGTCCTTCTGAAAGTCCAGGGCGTAGTCTACAAAGGCCTCCCACGTCTGCTGTTCACTGGCGCTTAGGGACGAAGGCAACTCGGTGGTTAACGCCTTGCTATGGGCAATCGCAGTAGCAACGAGGGACACAATTCCTAGCACTTTCATCGTTGTCTGATAAGATCGGAAATCCCCCCTTGGATCGGTTTCATTTGCTATTTGTATGAAGTCATATGTCTTAATAGAGGACCTGTAGTTCTTCAAGGGCTTGTAAGCCTTCAACACACCCAATTAATAGGGTGTGTTGAAGTCTTTAAGTATTGGAAACCTCATGACTTGGAGTTTCTAACCAGCAACTAGTGATGTTTTGGGCAGCGATTGGAAGGGCATTCGGAATGCCAAACCATAAATAGAACGCGTTCGGAATGCGGCTGAAAACAAGGAGATCGGCACTTTCGTGCACGGGGCGTCTCATGCTCGTGGAAAGCCTGTTCGAGCCTACATACCTCGACCGAAGGCTTCACACAGTAGCTAAATAACTAAACGCACGGACTGAAAGTATAATCGAATAAATTAAGGCAAAATTAGCCTGTTGGGACCCATAGATCACCTTCACGGTGGTGGAAAATGCGTTCATTCTTGCGAGTAAGGATAGTCATAGCTCGTATCAACGTAGTTGTCAGCGTTGGCCTCAGTATCTCCGTCCCGGTCCCCATCGGATTCTTCTTCATCGTCACTCGAGCTCGAACTAGCATCGTTCTCGTCCGATATCGCCAATGGTTCTCCTTCATCATTGCTGTTGTTGCCACCTTCCTTCCTTTTTAACGTCACCCCATCAAATACAACTTCCGGAATGGATGTGTTATCCTCGCAGTTGGAGTACTTGAACACGAGTTTGCGAACCTTTTCCGTTTTAAGCCTGTTTCGCCGGTCCGAATGGATAAACTTATGAATACTCCGACTTCGCTCTGTAGCCGCCGACGATGTTGGCATCGTGAAAATACGTCTGGCTATCTCAAACAGATGCGGGTAGTCGTCACGATTAGTTCCCCACCACTGCAGAGGCTCCGGCATGGCTGCTTCTTCGCGGTCCTCGATCGACCAATCCCGTTTACGATTCATAAAACTCTCAGCCTCTCGACGTGAGTACTTGGACTCTTCTGCAGAGCACCCCAGGCGTTTAGCCACCATGCTGATCTCTCTCAATGTATTTTTGCGATCACCACTCTCAAAATGGGTTGTGTTTTTGGTTTGATCAAGCATGAATGCAATTCCCATCGTGTCGGTGTGCAAAAACTTCCACCTCTTTTTGATAGCAGCCAAAATACCCTGTGCCGTCTCCGCCAAATATTTGGGGTTGCAATAGATAGGGTCCCGAAGTAGCTCCACAAACTTCCAGTACACCATCGAAATGCAGCACCCGTCACTCTCGAACAGTGCAATACCCTTAATGATGGGTTCCAGCATCTTCATCACTCTCTTTCCTTGCTTCCAAAAGTTTTCGTCTTTCACAAGTGCCTCCATGCGTTGGTACTCAAGTGTTTTTGTGGACTTGCGCTTTTTCCGCTGCTTCCGTCGACGTGACTCGCATTCCTTGGGCCTACCAAACTGCTCCATAAACCGACCAATTAAAAACCTTTGTGATAACCTCTTTGTTGTAGATCACGCTTGCGATGCAGTTATAATTGGAGTACCAGCGGGTCTCACAAGGCATCTTCAAGCTGCACTCAAAGTCGTCACGCTTTCGAAGTCGGCTGTATGCACGTTGTTCGTCCGTAAACTTCGCCAGAAGCAACGGCTTCGTCAAGAAATACCCAGCCAAGGCAGAAGCCTTTTTTGAGACTTGTGCTACGGCTGGTAGTTCCTTAATATCTTCCAGCAGCAAGTTCAATGTGTAAATTACTGAAAAGAGACACAGCCGGTCATTTCCTCGACCGAAGGGCATTTAACTTGAGTTTAAACAGATTGGAATGGTTTGGCAGACGAAACGCATTTCGTCGACGAAACAACCCTACCGGCAACTCATCCAGTTCCCTACGTGAAACCAGCAGAATTGATACTTGGTCTCGAAGTCAGCGTATTTGCTTGTTGTAGCTAGTGTCGAGTTTGGTCGGAAATACCGTCTGTTTAGAAAAGATGAAGTATGTGAGTACGCTCTGTCGGTATGAGCTAACTGATCACTAGATGCAGTACTCGATTTGTTCAGAATCTATCACGGAATTCTCCGCTTTACTAGCCTAAAATGACTTGTTGCGTTCTGAAAATGTTTCTGACTTGCGAATGTGCCTCGACTAATACCGCTTTAGTGAAACATTCTGCAGCTGTACCGGAATATTCCCAGTGAGTTTAGGTGGCAAAAGTAGCACTTATCGCTCGTAATGAAAACGTTACGACCACTAGCTGAAGTTGAAATGATCGCCGAACAAATCAAGTGAGTAATTACTCTGCAGTACTATTTTCAACAGGAAATCGACGCCATAACGAAGAATTCTTCGTGTCTGTTTAAGAAACACCCAATGACAGAACCCACAGCAAACCTCGCGGTGGGAAGTCCTAACCCTATAAAGTAAGACATTGCAAGCCAACGATGTAGGAATATTATTGTAGTGAAAGCATCGATGCTTCGTGCTAAACTAGCAATGCGTACCGGTAACTTCTTGGATTACTGGAGTGAGAATTGGTGGTAACATGCAATTTTGTAAGTACGTGAAGTTTTATGAGATCTTATTATTAAGTTTAAGCTTCTTTAATTTAGAGTAATATGTTCTTAGGAAAACATTCCCTTCACTAAAGCGAACACCCAAGTACTTGGTGAAGTGAACTTTCTTCATCCAAGGTTCTCTTTCGTACCGGCGTTTTCGTTGCCACTGTTCACCATTTTACAATCCTTGTAGATGCAAGCTGCGTTTGCCTGCTTCATGCGGTCACCACACACAGACGTAATGACGAGAGGTAAATTCTTCATTCACCAATTGAAGTGACACCCCAGGACAAAGAAGATCATGAAGCCACCTCAAACAGGATCAGTCGACAGATACAGTTAGTGTTCTCTTTGCTCGCCAAGCTCGCTTTGCATACGTGTAATCAAATCAAAATCTTGTTTGATGACCATTTCGTGAGACGCCACATCCAGTCCTATTGCTTTTCCTCCGTGGCCAATTTAGCTCGTAGGAATCATTTTGCAATTTATTCTTCAGCCCTCAAGTCGATCAATGCCCCTCCAGTACCTGGTTGGCTTGACTCTCCTCACCTTCTTCGTCTTAATTGACGCTGATGGGTCAGTGTCAGATACCAAAATTCTCCAGTCCGCCGTATCTAACCAAGTTGGATTTAACACCGCAAGAGTGGATAGTATCACTGTTACCAGATTACTGAGAAGGATGAGTGCTACTGACGAGGAAGACACAGAGGAGAAAGCGGGACTGTCCGTTTCCGCAGTCGAAAAGGCCAAGACCATGCTAACGACTTCAAAATTAACCCCCGACCAACTTCAAAAAAAATTAACAAGTTGGCTCGAGAAGGGGAAATCTGTAGATACTGTGTTCATGCGTTTGCATCTTCACCAGGATGGAACGTGGTTGTTCATCAATCCCAGATTCCCTGCCTGGGTCCAATACGCGGACGATTTGAGTGCCAAAAATCCCACGAAAGGAATCTCCGCGATCTCGACGCTGACTACCCTGTACGGCGACGATGCACTATACAAAATGATCGAAACGGCCAAAAGGGTATCAAGTACTGAGACCCTCGCGACAAAGTTACAAGCCGAACAAATGCAACACTGGGTAACTACGAGAAAAGACCCTGATGACATCTTTCGTCTGTTCAATCTCGACAAGGTAGGGAAAAATATTATCAGCAACCCTCAGTTCACTTCTTGGATCAAATACGTCGACGACCTTAATGCAAAACATCCTGAAGAACCAACGTCGATGGTTTCGACACTGACGAAATACTTCCGTGATGATGTTCTGCTTAAAATGACGGAGGATGCCAAATGGTATGAACGAACAAAAGGAATCGCCACCAAGCTAGAATCGGACTGGCTCCAGGCCGGACTCAACAGTCGAACAACACCAGATAAAGTTCTGATCAATCTCGGTCTTGGAAGAGCAGCAGATACGCTTTTGGAGAGTCCATTGTTGAAAATGTGGGTCAAGTACATGGACGCTTTCAACGCGAGATATCCCGACAAGAAAACGACAATGATCGAGGCATTTAGTCACACATTTGGCGATATTGATGTGACGAAGATGCTCCATGCCGCAAAGAAGAAAGATTGGACGAGAAACATTGCCACGAAATTGGAGTCTGCGCAGCTGAAAATGTGGTTGAACGGTCAGAAATCTACAGACGATGTCTTCAAGCTGCTAAAGCTTGATAAAGAGGCGAATAGCGTCCGAGACAAGCCGCTCTTCAACACATGGGTCTCTTACATGAATTCCTTCATCACGAAAAACCCGGACAAGAAGGCTAGGGTATTCTCAGCGCTGGAAGCTCGCTTCAGCGACAGACCTCTGAACACAATTCTCAACGCAGCCAGTAACTTTCCCAGCATGGAAAGCACTGCAACCAAAATTCAGACGAGCAAGATTCAGGGTTATGTGACGAGTAACAAATCCCCCAGGGAAGTCTTTAAGTTATTAGGGATTGACGATGTGGGTGATCACGTTCTCACCACCTCTGTGTTCCAATCGTGGCTGCAATACGTGGAGAATTTCAACAAACGGAATTCGATGCACAAGGAATCCTGGTACGAACCTCTCCGTGTCGGTTATAACTGGTTTGGTGTTGAACGAATTATCGAGCAGGCGCTACAAAACCCACGTACAGTGAATATCGGCAAAATGGTAGAAAATGCGCGACTTCAAGACTGGCTAAACTCGAAGCACACCCCAGAGAATGCCTTTCATTTCTTGCATCTCGAAGAAGCAGGTAAACAGACCCTTGCCAGTCCAAAATTTAAAGTCTGGAGCAAGTACTTGAATGACTTTAACAAGCTGTACCCAGACCAGAAAACAACTATGCTCAATGGACTCAGGGCGAATTACAACGACATAGCCTTACTACCAATATTAAAGGCTGCGAAGAATGACCCCAGCACGGAGAAGCTGGCTTCCAACTTGCAAAACGCTCTGATCAACAAATGGCTAGTTGATAAGGAAAAACCGGCAGATCTATCCCGGATGGGTATCAAGGGGACGAGAACTACACACCACTGGTGCAGTTCTTGTCCGATGGCAAGGACGCCAAAGTCGACAGGCTTTCGCCTCGACACCGGGCGCAGCTCCATCGTTATGAGCTGGCCGATGGGTTACTCCATTACAGGGTAGACCCCAGAGATCCTCCTCGGGTTGTCGTTCTAAACGACGAGGATCTGAAGTATGACATACTTCTAGAGGCGCATGATGCGCCGATAAGTGGCCATCTTGGCCGGGAGAAGACCTACCAAATGGTCTCTCAGACATTTTGGTGGCCCCGCATGTATAAGTGGGTGGCACACTATGTCAAGACATGTGAAACATGTCAGAGGGTGAAGCCTTCGGGCCACGCCTCGGCTCCACTGCAGAGCCTTCCTGTGCAAGCAGATTGCTGGAAGGCGATGAGTCTCGACTTCGTATTCGGCCTGCCGGCCGATGACAAGGGCAACACCGGCATATTGGTGTTTGTCTGCCGTTTGAGCAAGATGGTGCATCTTGCTCCGATACGTGACAAAGTCACAGGGAAACAGGCTGTACAGCTGTTCCTAGATAGCGTGTTTCGCTATCATGTTCTGCCAGAGACCATAGTCTCGGATAGAGACCCGCGCTTCAACCGCGTGCTCGAAGATACTCTTCGCACTATCTGTGCAGAGGCACCTCGGTCTTGGTGGGACCAGCTGTCTATGGTTGAGTTTGCACTCAACAATGCGGTACACGCATCAACGGGGCTTACCCCGTTCTACTTGAATGGGTTATGACACCCCCAGGTGCCGCTAACCTTGCGGGGAGGCACAGTGGCCTCCATCGTAAGTGGGGGAGAGGCTCGGAAAGCCTTTTCCTCCCAGGTCTCAGCAATAGAGCCCGAGTCTTTAAAAAGACAGTTGTCGTCGTTTATCGACAACAGGCTGACGTTGATCAGCCGGGTTAGAGACGCAATGGCGTTAGCCCAAGATAGACAAAAGGAGTACTCTGACACAAGAAGTCGGGGAAACTTTAACGTGTTTAACGTTGGGGACTTAGTCCTACTAGACACTAAGAACCTACCGCTAAAGGTGGTTAGCTCTGTTGAGAGCAACAAATTGAAGCATCGCTTCATCGGACCCTTTGCGGTCCTGGCCAGACATGGCGCGGCGTATACCATTGACCTCCCAAAGTCAATGGCGACGCACCCGACGTTCTACGTGGGGCGTCTTAAGCGGTATCACGATCCGCTGGGACTTCCTTCCCAGACGGAGGAAGACCAAGGTGAGAGCTCACCTCCTCGAAACGAGGCTGAGTCCTCTGGACAACCGGAGTTGCCGGTGTCGAAGCCTGTAAATGATACACAGGCTGGTACTCACGCGAGTCATACGAAGGGTATGGCGGTACCGAGTGGGAAGAACTTGGGTAAGGGCTATACCCATAAGCCGAGTGGTATGAATACCCCTGCGGCTCATAAGAGGGCATACGACCATGCACCTCATGGATTAGAGTCTCTAAGCCTCGACGGAGCTCTGTGGTGAAGCAGATAGGAAGTTTTCCGACTTCGATCTCGTCCCGTCAATCGAGATCAAGAGCAATCCCTCCTTATGGTGATCCTCGATATAGTGACACTCACTATAATGACCAAGTGAATGCATGTGCCATCATCCCTGCCCAAGACGATTGTACCCACGCGATATCGATCCTGACAGGTAAATATCGATCTTAGCTTTATTATGGGTTTTAAGAAGCCAGTGTAGTATGGATAGCCACAGATGGGAAGCATAGGACATTAACCATTAATTCAGAGTTGTTTTTACCTTCTACTACACAAGTCTTCCTTCATCTACGCTATTCCGGGTAGGGATATACAAGATTGGCCCTCCCGACGTCACGCAGGATCAAGATCGACACTAAGCAGAAACCCTACGCCCAGATTGCTTGGCTGGACGTTCGTCAACCCTCAAATCTCAAGGCCCCGCTATAGGAAGCGGTAAGCACGTATTGGAACTATTGGATAAAGGTCACACACCGACCACAAGACCTAAGACCGAGCTAAGATCGACACTGGTCAGAGCAAGATCGACCAAGTACAGCCAAGATCGAAGCTCAATAACTACGCGGCGCAGCGAGTAGAAGTATCCCCGCTGCTGCCACCTCTCCCGCTGTCCTGTCAGACAGCAAGATCGACAACAAGCGCGTCTAATCGAGATCACCCGAGGAGCGATCTAGTCCCACCGACTGGTACACAAGGTGAGATCAAGTAACTTCACGGAAGATCGGAGTACCCCCTCCGTTAGTCGGCAGTTCGGGCGCAGTGTGCAAGAGGACTCCTGCGATCTTGCGATTTCGCAGAACCACTTCGCCACAATGGTGCGCGTGCCCGGATCTTTGGGTGACTCGGGATTTCACCGTGAGTCCCATGAAGAAGCGCATACTGATCTTAGATCAGGGAAACCGGCGTCGTTGGAGATCGGATCACCAACAACACCGCTGAATCAAGATCGATCCGCGGATCGGCAGAGCTTTGGGAGGAGCTCTACCGACGGAACAGAGGGTCCAGCTACGGACCTAGAAGAGAAGCCTCTACCCCTCCCCAGGTCCCTTCGGGGACCCCAGCAGATTCCGACTTGCGTCGCGATCTGCAGGACGAAAGTCCATCAGCGAAAGCCATCCAAACGCTCGTGTCCAAGTCGAGCACAAAAAGAAGTCAGCAAGATCGAATCCTCTACGGAAGAAGTTGAAAGCACCAGGATCGGACGCTGATGACCAAGACGATCTTAAAACAGGGTGGACTGACGAGTCACTCGAGATCGCATACCACAGGAAGGAACTCCACACCTTCTTGATCAAGAATCCCGTCATGCAGATTATCAAGCCAAAAATCATCAGCGATCTAAAAGGCCCAGTGCAGAAACGAACTGCAAGATCAAGCAAACTTGAAGCTGCAAAGGCATTATTACATCTGATCAAGGAAAGTGGGATTACCGCAGGATCGTTCAACGCCAACGATCTATTCGACACGATGCTTAGCGCGATTAACACAGCCCTGATGTCGATCTTCGACTTACTGAAGCCCTTGGTGGGTGAAAAGAGTGTAACCCCCAAGATCACGACTAGATCGACAGACGACATGCTAAAATCGCTACCAGCACTCACACTGGAAGATCAGACAGGAACATCCTCGCATTATGAGTCGGCGACCGAGGAAGTGGACACCGATAGTGCAGATGACCCACCCCGAATGACGCTGGGACCGTCAGGTGCTGCTATGCTACGGCAGCGTGGAGATCATGAGACCAAGCGAGTGACGGATGTCATCGCGCCTAACATGACACAAGGATCGAATGCGAAGCTGGAATCGTACTACCAGGCGGCGATGAGCAGATTCTTGAAGGAACAACAAGGCCCTAGCAATCCCGTGATCTTAGCACCAGCAGAAGATCGAGATGTGGATATGGAGTCTGTGGGGTCACCTGATCAACACCCAAACCTCCATGAATACGACCCAGATGATCTCGACCTTGATCCTCCCAGACGTGCGGCCGTAGCATCAGCATCAGCTACGACCACCGGAAGATCGACAAGTGTCCCGCGTATACGAGTTTCTGCCATGTCTGAACTAAAGGAATTTGCGGGGAAAGAAGGGGATGATCGAGCCATGGCCTGGTTTAACAAAGTAAAATCCGCCTTCGTGCGAGATCAAGCTCCAGACGAGGAAAAGTGCCTGGTGTTCGGCGATCTCCTCACAGGATCGGCGCGAAACTGGTATCGACAACTTAGTCGCACAACACGCAGTACCTGGAAGGATTTGCTCAGCAGCTTCCAGGTTCAATATTGTGGACGAGGAGTGTCGGTCGCGAGGCAATATTACCACGCGCGCAAGAGATCGGACGAATCTCCACTGGAATATCTATATCGGCTCAATGTGGCAGGGCTCAGGGCCCGCCTCCAGATCAAGGATGGACCTTCGGAAGTTCGAAGGGAGCATGTGGAACACTTCATCGAAACTCTTGATGACCGCGATCTTGCAGATCACTTGGCATTACTAAGAATTCCAGACGCTGACACCCTGGAGGAAGCACTTCGATCTCGGCAACGAGCGAAGGCACGACAAAGTAAGGCTGTATATGGATCAATCAAACCTCGTCAGAAGAACAACAGTGCAGCAGCCCCGTCTGCTTCAACTCGGGCCGTCAGAGCTGTCAAGGCGATCTCAGACAGCAGCGAGTCGGAAGAGGGCTCTAGTGGATCGGATGGCGAAGCAGGATTACGTCGTGTCTACCTCGCAGCATCTGGAAACAACGAAGGACAGCAAGATCAAGATCAAAAGAACCAAGATCGCAGCCGCCCTGAGACCGGAAACAATCGTGCACAACAAGATCGACATGATATAAGTTCGCCACCTAAGCGATGCTCGCACTGTGGGTCACGTAAACATAGCGATCTTGGGTGCTGGGGACGTCTAACGTGTGAGAAGTGCGGTCGTCATCCCTCAGATCGCTGCCTATTCACATGCAAGGCATGTGGTGACATACACGAAGCGGGAAAATGTACCATGGAGGAATTTCACAATTTGATCCGACAATGGTACAACCCTACCAAGCACGCCGGCATGTTGCCAGAGACTGCGGAGAAGATGTTAAACTAGGACGCTCGCCGGTTTGGAAACTGGTACGAGACGAGCGTTCTAGCTATTGCATTTATGCATATGTCGAGAAACAATCGGAGGCAACAGTTAATCAACTGATCGATCCGATCGACAATACATGTGATCTTCTGGAGAAATCCACCGCTACAGTGTCAAGTCTACGCCAGATCGATGAATATGCAAGATCGAGTGTGATGATGGCTCTTGAGATTTCCCCTGGGGAATCGCGGGGTTACTGGAAGTATCATGTTCCAGACAAGAAGTTTAAGCAATCTAAGGCTATGGGGAAGATCAACAACAGAAAAGCAACGTTGCTATTTGACAGTGGTGCTGAGGTGTCCATATTGGATGCCACCTTTGCTCGTAAGGTCGGGTGCCACATTGATGAGAATCAAACGTTGGAATGCGAAGGTGTTGGACGATCTCCATATAAGATCGGGGGACGTACTCGTCTCAAGATCACGCTGGCAGGATCGCTAGTGTACTTCTTTGATGCATGGGTAGGTCCGCCCACTGGAGGTCAAGATCTGATACTAGGAATGGACTTCATGGTGCCAGCGGGTATCCGCCTCGATCTTGCTGATGGGACGATATGACGAAGGCCGCCTTCAGATGGCTGGTAGGCGTCCTCTCTACGGCGACAAGGTCGAACATGTGTGCTGGAAGGATCACTACTGGATCGATGTCGGACAGACGGCCGAGATCAGGCTACGAGGTCAGACGTCTAACCAGTATAAGCTATGGGTCACCAGGGGAGATCGATGAGTACCAACGATCACAGTCGGACCAGGAAAGACACGTTATCTACAGGTAACCAATGTGACTGATCGTGCACTAACGCTCCACGAAGGATCGAGAGTCGCGATGTGGTTGAGTGGAGATCGTATTCCCCGAATTCCGGGATATGTATCCGTCGGATCGAGGAGGTACGCCGAATGGCAAAATCTCGCATATCAGGCAACTACGGATGAGATTAGTGAAGCAGGTACCAACGAGCAGATCACCGAGCCAATGGTGGAGCGTCCTGAGTACGTAACACCAACTGCGATCTTGCCACGGCCGGTAAAAGCCATCCATAATGTCAAGATCGCAGGGAACGAGGGGGCAAGCCCACCGTCAATCGAATGTACATCTGACCAAGGCAAGATCGACCCTGCTAACAGTAATAATCTTCGCACCAAGGTCGCGGCAGACGTAGGCGATCCTACGATGGATGATGAAGTTTGTATCAAGGAAGGGGGGAGCTTATTCGCAGAAGATGTGGAAGATCAAATGGCTGTGCTACCAGAGGTGGCCGCGACCACGGAAGAAGTCAAGATCGAAGATCTTCAAATAGGTGATGCCAATACTAACACCCAGGAGGAGATCGAACGTCTTGTGCAGATTATCTGGAAACGGAAGCGCCTTCTTATCGGAAGGGGCAATGCCTTACCACCAGCGGCGAAGGGAGTGGTATGTGACATAGATGTGGGGAATGCAAATCCGGTCGCTCAACATTGTCGCAAGGTGGCCATACAATTCCGCGAAAAGTTGTACCAACTGATCAAGGGACTATTATCGGCTCGGATGATCCGACACTCGACATCCCCTTGGGCGTCACCCATAGTTGTGATCATCAAGAAGAATGGGATCGACATCCGGTTATGTATCGACTACCGCCTGGTTAATAGTCTGACAAGGCTCATGGTATATCCCATGCCTCTGATCAATGATTTGCTGGATGATCTCGATAAGGTTCTCTGGTATTGTTCTTTGGATATGGCCAGCGGTTTCTGGGTAGTACCTATGACGGACCGAGCCCGATCGATCTCGGCATTTATTACTCCATTTGGATTGTTTGAGTGGAATCGAATGCCGTTCGGACTTAAAAACGCTCCCCAGATCTACCAGAGACTCCTAGACAATGCACTATATGGATTCGTGAAAGTGACCCAAGATCAAGAACGATCTGACCGAAAGGACGTATTCGAGACAGGAGAACCTGATTTAGAGAGAAATGAGTCAGTGTTGGGACGTCGATCTTACATCGACGACATACTGGTAACCGGAAGATCGTGGGATGCGTTATGCGAAAAGGTGGAAAGGCTGTTAGACGCCTGCGACGAGTGGAATTTGTCCATCAGTGTCGCCAAAAGCTTCTGGGGTCAGCAAAAGGTGGACTATCTAGGACATCGTGTGTCGACTGAAGGTTTGGAGACACATCCAAAGGATTTGGCGGCTTTACGAGAGTTGCCATTCCCCACCAACCTGAGATCGATGCAATCATTCTTGGGAAGTCTTAATTACTACAGCCGATTTATTGAAGACTTCGCGATCTACGCATCTGTTCTGTACGAACTACGCGAAGCGGATTTCTATGAGATCACTCAAAGGACGAAATCGACTGGGGACGATGAGAATGTTGCTACAGAAGAGGGTAACACGTGGACTGAGGCTAGGACAGCGTTCGCCACATTAAAGAACAAGATTGTGAATGCTCCGATCTTGCAATACTTCGATGTGGATCGACAACCAGTGGTGGTAGTATACGCCAGCAAGTGGGCGATCTCGGCTGCCCTGATGCAAGAACACGATGGAGTGTACAAGCCAGTAACTTTCACCAGTCGCACGCTCAAGCCGAACGAGATCAACTATGGTATGGTCGACAAAGAAGTGTTGGCTCTGCTCAGGATACTAGACATCTGCTATACTCAACTCGTGACAAGATCGATCAAAGTATTGACGCGCCACTCTACTTTGGCGTGGTTACTTCATTCATCCGGGTTGCAGGGAAGGCTAGGGCGATGGGCTGCACTTCTATCGAGTTGGACTCTCGAGATCGTGAAATTTACCAAAGGGGAGGATGAGATCTTAGGCGTGATCGCGGCAAGTATTACACCCCGCAAGGAAGTGGACTCGATCTTGATTTCGATCGCTCCCAGGAAGCAACCGCGACAAGTGATCTCGATGCCACCTCCAACAGTGGAGCCAGACGAGAGATTACTAGTTGTTAGCTTTGATGGATCAGCACGCGTGAAACGAAGTGGCGGAGCATACAGTGGAATAGTGTGGAGCCTACCGGGATGGACAGTGATGTCAGCAGCGTCGAAGTACAAGCTCGATCTTACGGTAAATGAGGCAGAGTACCATGGTCTGCTTCTGTGCCTCGATCTCCTGTCAAATATGGACAGGGGACGCCTGATTATTTGTGGAGATTCCAACTTGGTGATCAGACAAATGAAGGGTGAGATCGAATGTAAAGCCCCGGGGTTAACGTTGTTACGGCAGCAAGCAATGGAACGTCCCCGATCTTGGCCCAACCATGAATTCCTTCATATGAAGCGAGACTGGAACCAAAGCGCAGACAGTTTGGCGAGTGCCGCATTACGTCGCGAAAGTGGAGTTGTGAATGTCACGGAAGAGGAGCGCCAAGATCTTATGACTCTCAATAGATTGGATGAGATGCTAATAGCTAAGGATGATGCAGCTACAGTCAAGATCGCTGCTGTCACAAGATCGCGTAAGAAATGTCGACCTCAGGCGTTACAAGAAGAGATCGTGCAGAGAATGAGGATGGAGCGTATTAGCCGAGCTCAAGATGAGGAGAAATGGATCGTCGATCTTAAAGCTTACCTGCGAGGGGACGTACAAGATCTTACTTCGGCTGAAGCGAAAAGTTACGCTAAGATTGCAGATCGTTACGAGACAGATGAATCAGGGTTGTTGTTTTATTTTCCGCCGACCAAGCAGTCCGACGAAGATCGCGATCTTATGGCCAAGCTCGTAGTGCCTGAAACATTGCAAAACGATCTTATGCACCACTATCATTCGAGTTTGGAAGGTGGTCACCAAGGAATTGGACGGACATATCACAAGATCAGAGCTCATTTCCACTGGCGCGGATTATATCAGAGTGTACAACGCTACGTGGGTCAGTGCATAGATTGCGAGACAGGAAAAGGACGACCTACGATCCACGGGGAATCGCCCGGTAACTTACAAGCTACGTACCCATTCCAGATTATCGGCATGAACCACATACCGTCGTTACCAAGATCGTACAAAGGAAACACCGAGTTGCTGATCTGGATCGATCTATTTACTGGATATGTGATCGCAGGAGCTAGCGCATCAAGGACAGCTCAGACTGTTACTGAGAACTACGAGGAATGTGTTTTCCGCCGGTTCGGTGCGAGCGAGGCTATCCGACACGATCGAGAACCCGGTTTTATGTCGGACTTCTTCAGATCGTTCAACAAGATCGTGGGACAGAGACAGCGAGCAACAATGGCATACCGCCCGCAAGCAAACGGTACAACCGAACGGATGGTGGGAACATTGACACGTGCAGTCAAGATGTATGTGGAGGATATCGACCAGCGAGATTGGGACGAATATGCGGAGCGCCTCACCTTCGCACTCAATACTGCCCAAGATCGCGTCCGAGGAGACACCCCGTTTTATTTGTTACACGGTTGGGATCCGCGATCTACGCTAGAAGCCATGGTGCCATTAGGATCAACGAGAAGACGAGATCGTGAACCCCGTCGGTGGCGATACCGTATCCAGAAGCAATATCAGCAAGCACGTGAGCAGGTTAACGAGAAACTACGAGACGCGATCCAAGAAAGGGCAGATCGACATAATGAAACGGTCCGACCACATGAGATCGAAGTTGGAACTCAAGTATGGTTGTACCTAGATCGAGTCAAGGAGGGGTATGCGCGTAAGCTGGCACACATGTGGTCTTGAACAGCAGAGCATGCTGCAACGTACTCTGCTTCCATAGTGGACAGGGAAACTGTGGTTTGTTTCCTCGAAAACCAAGAAATTGTCATGCCATTGATCTGGAGGACGGAGCCGCTTGTCGATTTCGCTGTCAGTGAGTCACCGGCCCAGTTTGCGTCGGAGTAAACGATAGGCTGCAATTTCGTCGAAGTGCCGCTGCCGAATTTGTAGAATAGTCCAATGTTGGAAGTGCCCTTCAAATAGCGTAGAATCCGCTTCACCCCGTTCCAGTGCGTCAAAGACGGACACGACACGAAGCGCGACAGTGTTTGTTGTAACCGTGATGTCAGGTCGAGTGCAATTTGATAGCCAAAGAAGGCTTCCGATAGCTTCATGATACTGGTTGCTGTCGTGAAATGCGTCACCGGATTCATCAAAGAACTGATGGTGGACATCCATGGGGGTCGCGACGGGTTTGCAGTTTACCATGTCGAACTTTTCCAGCAGATCGATTGTCGATTGTTGTTGGTGCAGGAAGATGTCATCCGTGGTGCGATTAATCCAAATGCCTAGGCACTTTTGAGCTTCCCCCAGGTTCTTGATATTGAAGCGCTGAGCGAGGCGTGACATCACGAGCTCCGATAACTTGTCGCTTTGGCTTACTACCAGCACATCATCGACGTAGAGGCCGAGAACGCAGAGATTTCCATCACGCCTCATGAAATAGATACACGGGTCGATCTTTCTTCTCGAAAAACCTTCAGCCTTGAGAAACGCATCGATTAGATCATTCCAGAGCTTGCCACTTTGCTTTAGCCCATAGAGACCTTTGAGAAGTAACCAGGACATATTCCCGTCGGCTTCAGGAGTTCCCTTTGGTGGCTTCAGGTAAATTTTCTTGTCGATGTCAGACTTCAAACAAGCATTAGGCACATCACCTTGCAAAAGCTTGGCTTTCCAGATAGCCGCAAGTGCTGTGATAAGTCGAAGACTGGAGATTTTAAGCACGGGTGCGAACGTTGCTTCAAAGTCCACGCCAAATTTCTGCGTAAAACCTCGGGCAACCAGTCGAGTTTTGAACCGCTCCAGCTCGCCGTTGCTCGCAAACTTAATCTTGTACACCCATTTAGATGTCACAACGTTGGCATCGGTAGGTGTCTCGACCAATTCCCAGGTACCATTTGCTTGTAGGTCAGCCAGTTCTTTTTCCATGGCTGCTTTCCACTGAGTTCAGTACTCGCTGCGCATGGCTTCGCCAACAGTGCGGGGCTCTTTAACATGGTCCGATGCGCGAATGGTCAAAAGTGCGTAAGCCGGTCCGGCAAATGCGTCGATAAAGGACTGTGGTAACTCGAAATCTGCCGGCTTTTCTGGCTGTCGCTTCCCGAAGACTCGGCGCAGCGCGCCCGCAGAAATTGGACGGCCATGGTCTTCATGAACACCTTCTTCGGTATCTGCATCGAGTTCCGAGTCGGTATTTGAGTCTGAAGCCGGTTTATCCTGAGGATTATCTTCTTCTTCATGAAGACGGTTTAGTACTTCAGCTGTCTCTGGACTTGGGATATCCAACTTATTCACGTTTTGAACGTCCGGACTTGTATTAAACCTATTCGTTCGTGGTAGCAGCAGGAAGTAGCCTTTCTGGGTGGACGATATACCGACGACGATAGCCTTTTCAGCTCTTTTAGCTAGGCTGCGGCCTTTCTTGTGTTGAACGTGCACAGTACACTTGGATCCAAACCGCAAAATGTGCGAGACTCGTGGTTGTTTTCCAGTTAGTACGTGCAGGGGTGACTTGTAGTCGGCGTTTGCACGTGTTATGGCCCTTTTCGTGCACTGGAGTTGGTGGGAGAGCATGCCGTACGTCTTGAGATCGCCGGTACAGAATATCGACTCTTTCCGGTGGTACATGTCTCCAAGATCAAGCCTGTACGGCAATTCCCAGATCGTCCCAAGACGCGGTTGACAATACAAGATCAAGATCGATTCGATTTTGATGAAGCACTGTTGCCTGAAGTCAGCTGGATGCGAGATCTAGACAATGATGAATATGAAGTCGAAAGGATCGTAGACATGCGATCTGGGAGGCGGACACGATATGGACGCACATTACGTGAATTCTTGGTTCATTGGAAGGGTATGACGAACCGACATGGGTAGATGAAGCCGATCTTAATTGTGGAGCTCTATTGTATGACTACCTACGAGATCGAACGAATCGAAATCGATTCGAGGTCATGCAGTCACATGAGGAGCCATAGGGAGACGAGATCGTGAAGCGAGCTGGTCACATCACGAAGGAATAAGTGAAGGATCTATCGGACGGTGGTAGATCAGGTGGACGGTGATGTATATGATGCATATTAAACCGACTAAGTGGCTCTGTGTCACTAAGATCGAAGGCGTCGTTACCTCAAAAACGACGCACAAAGGAAAGGAAATCACAAAGAAGAGATCGATTAATTGGAAGATTAAAGCACTGCTGTGTTAGTGGCTGACTGAGAAGATGGTACGTTGACGAACTTGTCTTGAAGACGGGGGATACGTGTCGCCGGGTGATCTGCAGAAGATCGGCGATATTGTAGGCGCCAAGGCTCCGCGAGATCAACGGCTGACAACGCGTCCTCAAGTGACGCGGCGGACACATCCGGATACCAGATCTTGGGATGACGCGGCTTGGGGAAATGCAGGAAGAAGGGGTCCCGTAAGATATCCAGCTCGCAGTATTGCTGACGCAAAGCAGGAACGAGATGACGGAACAGGAACTGTTTCCAGGCGGCCCCGGCCCTAGATCGACGCTGGCGACGACTCTCGTGGTAGGCCGATAAGCTGCATCCGCGACACACATGTCTTCCGAGATCGGCAAGAAATGGCTGGATTCCCAGAACGCCTGAAGATGCTTCTCCTCATACTCCAGGTACTTCTCACAAAAACCAGGAGGCATGAAATCAGCCATGAAAGAGAGAGGTCCCTCGGTGGATTCCAAAGACGCCCAAGGCGGAGGATTGAGAGACATCAAAGCATCCACGGCAGGGCCCGTAATAACATCTTCGATCTCGATCCGAGAGGGTGTTGCAGAAGGAGCTACGTCAGGAAATAGCCATTCGGAGACACCGAGCAAAAGGTGACTTAACACCTTTGTGTTCAAGGTGGAGATGCTCAGGTGACTCACGCGATCAGCATCCCAAGGGAAGACGTCCGCCGATCGAAAAAGACGTCTTGTGATCAAGCTGGGAATCCACTCTATCACGAATTGGTGATCAACTTGGGAACGAGCAGTCTGAAGATCAGCGACCTGTTGCTCCAAGCGGGAAATGTTGGCCCTCATTGAGTCAACATGATTCCCACGGGCACGAAGTTCAGCCCGAGCCTTATCCAGACGCTCAGACGAAGAAGCCACCTTCGCCACTGCTTGATCTCGCTCGGATTGAGCCTCGTGACAATCCGTTCGGAATTGATCCCGTTCCTCCTGAAGTCGGGCGATACGTCGATCTTGTGCGCTGATCTGACGTTGAAGCTGGAGAGCCGCCGCCTCCAGTGAAACTTCTGACCGCTCCAGCGCTTGACACCGCTGCTGAGCCTTGGACAAGTCCTGATCTCGATCCTTCAGGCGCTGACGGACCTCCAGCAACGACTGATCTTGGGTCTGGTCACGCTGACGAGCAGCAACCAGTTCCTGATCTTGATTAAATAAGAGACGAGCGAGCGCAGGAGGGAGCGGGGAGCCAAGATCGGGATGACTGGTTAGAGCAGCCAGCTGGGCTTGGAGGTTTTGAACCTGACGCTTCAAGGTGTCGATCTCGTCTTCCAGACATAAGATCGTGCTTTTAGAAGTGGCCTGCAGTTCGCTGTAATCTTCCCGAAGCTTAGAGACCCTGTCTAGCTTCTCTTCAAGTTCTTCGACAGTGGATCTGCTCTCTACCAGCTGAGCGTTGGAATCCTCCAACGCTTCGATCAGCGCGTCATACCGATCTTGACAGAATTTAGCGAACGGCATGGCTTGAGATCGGAGATGATCCAAATGTCGATGTAGATCACCCATGTGACGAAGAGAGTCCACGTGAGCGTGTTGAAGATCCTCATGATCATCTTGCAGTTGGCGGAAGATCGATTCACGGCTGATAATGTCCTCCACACCCCTTAGAGAGGCTTGAACGTCTCGGAGCGACGCTCGAACGACTTGTAGATCCACATGAGACCGGTGAACATGAGCCGTCGGCGCGGAATATAACCGATGACATTCCGGACATGAAGAATGAGGGTGAGGTGGTGAGTTGGAAGACGCGTCAGGATCGACGGCAGCGGCTGTCACCGCGAGTAGGCCCAATCGGCCTAGTGGCATAATCGATCTTGGAGTGGACGGAAGATTGGAGGCTTGATCTTGAACCATGGAGGGCGATGGGCTGGGAGGAGATGCGATGCAGCGAGCGAAAACAGTTGTGCTGCTATCACTCGTGCAGGGGACGGTTGTGGTGAAGCAGATAGGAAGTTTTCCGACTTCGATCTCGTCCCGTCAATCGAGATCAAGAGCAATCCCTCCTTATGGTGATCCTCGATATAGTGACACCCACTATAATGACCAAGTGAATGCATGTGCCATCATCCCTGCCCAAGACGATTGTACCCACGCGATATCGATCCTGACAGGTAAATATCGATCTTAGCTTTATTATGGGTTTTAAGAAGCCAGTGTAGTATGGATAGCCACAGATGGGAAGCATAGGGCATTAACCATTAATTCAGAGTTGTTTTTACCTTCTACTACACAAGTCTTCCTTCATCTACGCTATTCCGGGTAGGGATATACAAGATTGGCCCTCCCGACGTCACGCAGGATCAAGATCGACACTAAGCAGAAACCCTACGCCCAGATTGCTTGGCTGGATGTTCGTCAACCCTCAAATCTCAAGACCCCGCTATAGGAAGCGGTAAGCACGTATTGGAACTATTGGATAAAGGTCACACACCGACCACAAGACCTAAGACCGAGCTAAGATCGACACTGGTCAGAGCAAGATCGACCAAGTACAACCAAGATCGAAGCTCGATAACTACGCGGCGCAGCGAGTAGAAGTATCCCCGCTGCTGCCACCTCTCCCGCTGTCCTGTCAGACAGCAAGATCGACAACAAGCGCGTCTAATCGAGATCACCCGAGGAGCGATTTAGTCCCACCGACGGGTACACAAGGTGAGATCAAGTAACTTCACGGAAGATCGGAGTACCCCCTCCGTTAGTCGGCAGTTCGGGCGCAGTGTGCAAGAGGACTCCCGCGATCTTGCGATTTCGCAGAACCACTTCGACACAGCTCCTTCAAGGCAGCAGCCGGAGCTCGGCGGGCAACGCGCCCATGGAGCTGATGAGTCTCACGACCAAGAGCGTCCAAGTCCTGACGAAGGACCTCAAGGGCCCCCGGCTTGCCAGTCTGAGAGGCAGCCTGACCACCAGGTCCAACCCCAAGGGCTATCTCGATCGCATAAACGCGATCTCGAAGCTGACGGACCTCGTCGCTTAATAGGGACCCCACAGAGTCCCGACCCGAAGATGAGGGTCCAGAAGGATACGGCTGAGAAGGAGCCTCGTACTCAAACGCGTGCGAGAGCTCCTCCTGCCCTCCTTGATCGGAAAGGCGAGCTCCACTACCATGTGGAGCGGGTCGTCCAGGAGCGGCGGCGCTCTGGGAAGCGCCAGCTGCTTGTGAAGTGGCGGGGTTACCCCTCGTCACAGAACTCGTGGGAGCCGGAAGACCGGCTCCGGGTTGACTGCCCGAAGGCTGTTGAGATTTGGGATCAACAGCCGGGGCGTAAGTAGTCCGCGGCTTCTTAGCCGCCTTACGGTGTACGGTCCCTGGGTTGACGGAACCGTACCCGCACTCATCTTGAGCGCTGGACTTAGACTGCTGTCTAAGTCCCTCCATAACGGAGTGGAGTTGCAGCTTAGCGATTAAGTGAGCAAACTCAATGCGAAGATCGCGCTGGTCCAAGACATAGGACAGCAGACAATCTTCCCGGAATTCTTTCAACTCCTGAACTGTGAAGTTCTTTAGAGAAACCCATCTCCAGAACAGGTCCTCTGCCTGGGATTGGGTTGTGGTGTTCTCGGGCTGTACCCAAGGGTACCCCACACGGGGAAGAGCCCACCACGGTCTTCCGGTTTCTTCCGGAGACTAGTGAATTCCTTAAGAGGAATTCGGTTTGGTGAAAGCAGCACACACCTAGCGGCCTCAATGTCATTGACAAAGAGTGGTTCGTCCTGAACCAAGGCACGCTCATAGGCGCCACGTGAAGTGCGCCAATGTTTAAGGCCACGAGGGGCCTTGAGGTGCTCCAAGAACATGGGAGACCCAGGCCCCGCATCCGGTGGGTAGTATCCGCGAGGATACACCGACGTGGGAGGCACTGGAGTGCCTTGCAGTTGAGCAGCTTGATAGCGCTCCTGCTGCTCATCGAGATCATTGGAGATCTCTTGGGGCTTAGAGACAGCCCCCTCCTCTTCGTCTTCGTCTGAGGAGTCGAACAGGGATTTGAATCCCTTTGCGATTGAAGGCTCTGACGTAGGAGAGCCAGGGGCTGCGCGCTTCTTAGCAGCAGCAACACCCTCACCAGCCCGTTTTGGAGAAGCTGCTTTCGCAGCTTGGGCTCGAGCCTTATCTTCGGTTAAGGTAAGGTTCTTGGCAGGCGAGCTCGTCGAAGCTGCCTTTGCCTCAGATGATTCAGCATCATCAGCAGGAGCGTCCTGTGAAGGAGTATCCTGAGAAGAAGATGGATCCTTGGTGGATCCAGGAGAGTCCCCGTCGGACTCTGATCCCGTGATCATAGGGATATTGAAATCCGGGGTCTCCAACCCAGGACTGTGGTCCCGATAGGCGAACCGAGGGTTCGGCCTATCGTCGGGTGACAGGGAGCGCGAGCGACTGCGTCGTGAACTCCCTTCTTGTCTGGCAGCAGCAGCCGTGCGCTTGCTGCCTGCCTCGGAAGCCGCCTTGCGGACTTCCTTGTGCGGAGCGGCCTTGTCTTTCGACTTGGCCTTAGCAGTCTTCGACCTCGCGGTCTTAGACTTGGAAGGCGCCGAAGCGCCGCGAGTGCTTGCCTTCTTGGGCATCTTGAGGAGGTTGACGTGGAAACCTCTGGTGCTTGCAAGAGCGCGAAAGGCTGAATGAAAGCCTCAACGGTGGCTTGTCGATGGGTATCGACAAGAGCAGGAAAGAGAGCGGCGCTCTCTTCCTAGCTCCTCATTGGTTGGGGGTGTTTCCAACCTAAGTGGGGGAGGATGTAACGGGGTTACATGAAGGGGTACCCTAGAAAGGGTACCGCCTTTAGAAGTAGATATACTTCTGTGGGTATTTGTTTTAATACTCTGTTGTGAGTGGTGTGGACCACACTACTGCCACGTAGGTTGAGGTGGCTGAGGGCCAACCAATCGCATTTGACCTACCTTTTATATGCATAATTAGGGTAAAGTATAGTTAATTAGGAGTTTGTATTACAGGCCAAATGAACCTAATTAACTATAAATAAATCAGTCTAAAATCTACTCTAAACTGGCTATTAAGTCCCCTCAGACCAGGGACTAATGAACTGCCGTTCACTTAGAGTTTGTATACTCTTAATAGCACGCTTCCTCAAGCAAGGTGCTCGTGTGACCCCGTCACAGAGGGTCGAGCGGCCAACCGCACGCTCGCGATCCTCCTACCGAAGCCCGCCGTCGCCTAACTACTCCTACGAGAGGGCCCTTCCTTACCTATCCAGTCCTTGCACGTCTCCGCTCTCGTGGCCTCCTGGCCTCACGGCTTGCCTTCTTCTGTCGCTTCGCCCCTTCATATATTTATCCTCTCGCTCTCAGTGTGAGTCGCCTCTCCTGGCGATCTTCCACAGTCGCCTAACTTCAACCGCTACCTCCGAACCCGTGACGGTAGCTTACTGGCTCACTTTCGTCACCGAACTGCAGCAACGTTGCCACTCTGTCACCGATCTCACTACTCCGTCCCCGTTGTCAAGTCAATCACCTCTACCTGCTGGTATAGTTCGTGTCTGTTGCCCAAGTGACAGGGCGTAGTACTACAAGATCTTATTATTAAGTTTAAGCTTCTTTAATTTAGAGTAATATGTTCTTAGGAAAACATTCCCTTCACTAAAGCGAACACCCAAGTACTTGGTGAAGTGAACTTTCTTCATCCAAGGTTCTCTTTCGTACCGGCGTTTTCGTTGCCACTGTTCACCATTTTACAATCCTTGTAGATGCAAGCTGCGTTTGCCTGCTTCATGCGGTCACCACACACAGACGTAATGACGAGAGGTAAATTCTTCATTCACCAATTGAAGTGACACCCCAGGACAAAGAAGATCATGAAGCCACCTCAAACAGGATCAGTCGACAGATACAGTTAGTGTTCTCTTTGCTCGCCAAGCTCGCTTTGCATACGTGTAATCAAATCAAAATCTTGTTTGATGACCATTTCGTGAGACGCCACATCCAGTCCTATTGCTTTTCCTCCGTGGCCAATTTAGCTCGTAGGAATCATTTTGCAATTTATTCTTCAGCCCTCAAGTCGATCAATGCCCCTCCAGTACCTGGTTGGCTTGACTCTCCTCACCTTCTTCGTCTTAATTGACGCTGATGGGTCAGTGTCAGATACCAAAATTCTCCAGTCCGCCGTATCTAACCAAGTTGGATTTAACACCGCAAGAGTGGATAGTATCACTGTTACCAGATTACTGAGAAGGATGAGTGCTACTGACGAGGAAGACACAGAGGAGAAAGCGGGACTGTCCGTTTCCGCAGTCGAAAAGGCCAAGACCATGCTAACGACTTCAAAATTAACCCCCGACCAACTTCAAAAAAAATTAACAAGTTGGCTCGAGAAGGGGAAATCTGTAGATACTGTGTTCATGCGTTTGCATCTTCACCAGGATGGAACGTGGTTGTTCATCAATCCCAGATTCCCTGCCTGGGTCCAATACGCGGACGATTTGAGTGCCAAAAATCCCACGAAAGGAATCTCCGCGATCTCGACGTTGACTACCCTGTATGGCGACGATGCACTGTTCAAAATGATCGAAACGGCCAAAAGGGTATCAAGTACTGAGACCCTCGCGACAAAGTTACAAGCCGAACAAATGCAACACTGGGTAACTACGAGAAAAGACCCTGATGACATCTTTCGTCTGTTCAATCTCGACAAGGCAAGGAAAAATATTTTCAGCAAACCTGAGTTCACTTCTTGGATCAAATACGTCGACGACCTTAATGCAAAACATCCTGAAGAACCAACGTCGATGTTTTCGACACTGACGAAATACCTCCGTGATGGTGTCCTGCTTAAAATGACGGAGGATGCCAAATGGTATGAACGAACAAAAGGAGTCGCCATCAAGCTAGAATCGGAATGGCTCCAGGCCGGACTCAACAGCCGAACAACACCAGATACAGCTCTGATCAATCTCGGACTACCAGTTACGCTTTTGGAGAGTCCATTGTTAAACGTGTGGGTCAAGTACATGGATGCTTTCAACGTGAGATATCCCGACAAGAAAACGACAATGATCGAGGCATTTAGTCACACATTTGGCGATATTGATGTAACAAAGATGCTCCATGCCGCAAAGAAGAAAGATTGGACGAGAAACATTGCCACGGAATTGGAGTCTGCGCAGCTGAAAATGTGGTTGGACAGTAAGAAATCGATCGACGACGTCTTCGAGCTACTACAACTTGCGTCATATAACTTCCGAGACAAGCCGCTCTTCAACACATGGATCTCGTACATGAATTTCTTCATCACGGAAAACCCCGACAAGAAGGCTAAGGTATTCTCAGCGCTAGAAGCTCGCTTCAGCGACAGACCTCTGAACACAATTCTCAACGCAGCCAGTAACTTTCCCAGCATGGAAAGCACTGCAATCAAAATTCAGACGAGCAAGATTCAGGGTTATGTGGCGAGTAACAAATCCCCCTATGACGTTTTTAAGTTATTAGGGATTGACGATGTGGGCTATCACGTTCTCAGCACCTCTGTGTTCCAATCATGGCTGCATTACGTGAAGGATTTCAATAAGCGGAATCCGATGCACAAGGAATCCTGGTACGAGCCTCTTCGTGTCGGCTATAGCTTGGGTAGTGTTGAACGAATTATTGAGCAGGCGCTACAAAACCCACGTACAGTGAATATCGGCAAAATGATGGAGAATGCGCGACTTCAAGACTGGCTAAACTCGAAGCATCCCCCAGAGAAAGCCTTTCATTTCCTGCATCTCGAAAAAGCAGGTGAACAGACTCTTGCCAGTCCAAAATTTAAAGTCTGGAGCAAGTACTTGAATGACTTTAACAAGCGGTACCCAGACCAGAAAACAACTATGCTCAATGGACTCAGGGCGAATTATATCGACAGACTTCTACTACCAATGTTAAAGGCTGCGAAGAATGACCCCAGCACGGAGAAGCTGGCTTCCAACTTGCAAAACGCTCTGATCAACAAATGGCTAGTTGATAAGAAAAAGCCGGAAGATCTATATCGGGTGCTCGGTGGTGTGGAGACCTCCGATGAACTGATACAACGATATATCAAGAAGCTCACTGCGTTGTCAATGCATTCGTAAGAAATACTACTAGTAGTCTTTACTAGTATATCGAGAGGTTGAGATCGTGGATGAAGATTCTTGTAGTACATGGTTCAAACCGATTGCACACAAAGCAAATAACATCACGAGCGGATCTACGATTACCATGATTTAGATTTCATTCTTTTACTATCTGCCTTGGTGCTGGTTGCACTCGTCCACTCGTCCACTCGTCCATATCATCATACATATCTTCGTGATCATAAGTTTAGGCGGATGCAGAAGCCGACTTCTTGGTCTCCTTGATTACCGCTGCGCGCTGAAGCAGCACGCGCTCATAGTCGGACGGCATCACACGCATGAACTTGGCCGACGATGCGTCCCAGTTGTCCAGCAATTTCTGCGCCTTAGGTGACTGCGTGCGATCCAGGTGTTTAGTGATAAGAGCCTTCACCTCCTGGATCTCAGCAGCGGATGCCGTCTCAGTCAACGGGCTTACACCCACCATACCCATATTACACTTCTTCTGGAAGCTGTTGTCTTCGTCGTAGATGTAAGCGATACCACCTGACATACCAGCAGCAAAGTTGCGGCCAGTCGATCCCAGGACGACCACACGGCCACCCGTCATGTACTCGCAGCCGTGGTCACCCACGCCTTCAACCACAGCCTTCACACCGGAGTTACGCACGCAGAATCGCTCACCAGCCTTGCCTGAGAAGAAAGCCTCACCACTCGTGGCACCGTACAGTACAGCGTTGCCGACAATCACGTTCTCCGAGTTAGCACGTTCCGAGAACTCCGGACTCGGGTACACTGACACCTCACCACCCGAAAGTGTCTTGCCGACATAGTCATTTGAGTCGCCCTCCAGGTCAAGACGCACACCCTTGGCAATATAATATTCGGTTATCATCTCTAAACGTGCTTCGCCATAAAGTTTACGCTTCTCCTATCTCGCTCGACCAGCTACCGTACCTCCACAGCAATTGATTCAGTTTTGCATTTAGCACATTTCTCCTTGACACTCAAGTCGATCGATGCACCTCTATTATCTAGTCGGCTTGACTTTCTTCGTCTCGATCGCCTGGATTGACGCTGATACATCGATGACAGACTCCAAAGTCACCCAGCCCAATCATGTGGTAGATCACTTATCGATTGCCAATGGAATCTCCGTCGCCAGATTATTAAGAACTAGGATTCCTAGTAGGAACGTTCCTAACGAAGAAGACACGGAGGAGAGAGTGGAACCCTCCATATCTGCTCTCGAAAAAGTCAAGGCCATGTTCACGTCTTCGAAAGTGGCCCCAAAAAAACTTGCGAGCTGGCTCGAGAAGGAGAAGTCTTTGGAAACTGTGTTCGTGCGCTTGCGTTTGCACCAGGATGGAACATGGTTGTTCTACAATCCCCGGCTCGCGACGTGGGTCCAATACGCGGACGATTTGAGTGCCAAAAATCCCACGAAAGGAATCTCCGCGATCTCGATGCTGACTGCTTGGTACGACGATAATGCGCTGTTCAAAATGATCGAAACGGCCAAGAAGGTACCTAGTACTGAGACCCTCGCGACAAAGTTACAAACCGAACTAATGCAGCACTGGGTAACTATGAGAAAAGACCCTGATGACATCTTTCGTCTGTTCAATCTCGACAAGGCAGGGAAAAATATTATCAGCAACCCTCAGTTCACTTCTTGGATCAAATACGTCGACGACCTTAATGCAAAACATCCTGAAGAACCAACGTCGATGTTTTCGACACTGACGAAATACTTCAGTGATGATGTCCTGCTTAAAATGACGGAGGATGCCAAATGGTATGAACGAACAAAAGGAGTCGCCACCAAGCTCGAATCGGAATGGCTCCAGGCCGGACTCAACAGTCGAACAACACCAGATAAAGTTCTGATGAATCTCGGTCTTGGAAGAGCATCAGATACGCTTTTGGAGAGTCCATTGTTGAAAATGTGGGTCAAGTACATGGACGCTTTTAACGCGAGATATCCCGACAAGAAAACGACAATGATCGAGGCATTTAGTCACACATTTGGCGATATTGTTGTGACGAAGATGCTCCATGCTGCAAAGAAGAAAGATTGGACGAGAAACATTGCCACGGAATTGGAGTCTGCGCAGCTGAAAATGTGGTTGGACAGTAAGAAATCGATCGACGACGTCTTCGAGCTACTACAACTTGCGTCATATAACTTCCGAGACAAGCCGCTCTTCAACACATGGATCTCGTACATGAATTTCTTCATCACGGAAAACCCCGACAAGAAGGCTAAGGTATTCTCAGCGCTAGAAGCTCGCTTCAGCGACAGACCTCTGAACACAATTCTCAACGCAGCCAGTAACTTTCCCAGCATGGAAAGCACTGCAATCAAAATTCAGACGAGCAAGATTCAGGGTTATGTGGCGAGTAACAAATCCCCCTATGACGTTTTTAAGTTATTAGGGATTGACGATGTGGGAGATCACGTTCTCGGCACCTCTGTGTTCCAATCATGGTTACGTTACGTGAAGGATTTCAACAAACGGAATCCGATGCACAAGGAATCCTGGTACGAACCTCTCCGTGTCGGTTATGACTGGTTTGGTGTTGAACGAATTATCGAGCAGGCGCTACAAAACCCACGTACAGTGAATATCGGCAAAATGGTAGAGAATGCGCGACTTCAAGACTGGCTAAACTGGAAGCATTCCCCAGAGAAAGCCTTTCATTTCCTGCATCTCGAAAAAGCAGGTGAACAGACTCTTGCCAGTCCAAAATTTAAAACCTGGAGCAAGTACTTGAATGACTTTAACAAACGATACCCAGACCAGAAAACAACTATGCTCAATGGACTCAGGGCGAATTATATCGACAGACTTCTACTACCAATGTTAAAGGCTGCGAAGAATGACCCCAGCACGGAGAAGCTAGCTTCCAACTTGCAAAACGCCCTGATCAACAAATGGCTAGTTGATAAGAAAAAGCCGGAAGATTTATACCGGATGCTCGATGGTGTGGAAACTTCCGATGAACTGATAGAGCGATATATCAAGAAGCTCACTGCGTTGTCAAGGCATTCTTAAGAACAGTGTCTAGACCGAATATAACACGACAATCGTAGTTGGCATATAGAAATCTGGATTAGAAAGGGTGAAGACAACTTTAACCTATAATATAACCGTTTTGATCAGATGAATTATCGGATCGAACACTCTTTCCTAAGAGGCCTAGTCAGAATTTAGCGCGAATTCACATTTGTCACATCTATCTTGACATGAAGCCTCGAATATCATATTCGAGGCTTCATGTTTTTTTCCGTATCGGAATATGTATGTAGTTTATCCTAATCAGCATTCAACTGGTTGGTTACGGTAAAGTGGAGTCATTCGTATCCTGGTAGAGTGCTGCGAGCTCGAAACATGCACCTCCCAACGCAGTAGGCGTCGACGTGTGTGGCCATCTGAGCAATAGCACAGGGACGACATAGAATTACGAGAGTTGCGTCTTGAATAGTGCTCCCAGGAATGGAGAAAAGATTGCGCATTTTGAGACGGAGGCAGGTAATACTAGCAGTCGTCATGACCTCTGCCAGTAGGCACACGAGTAACATCGATGGGTCATCCGCCGCTGCGGCAACCAGTCCCAGGAGATACAGCGCCACGTGAATGCCAATGATGAATGGGTAGCCTACAAGTCCGAGACGAACCACGATCTGAGCGACGGAGATCACGGGACAGATGAATGTCATTAAACCTGTAAAATAGCACAAATTAGACCTGTCATGGTTGTGGATAAGCTAGTGTAAGTGGTGTTACCATTTGGGATGATGTCGTCGCAGCAGTTGAAGAACCCCTTGCTCCACTCACCCACAGTGATACCGTTGTGGTCGACACCTTCACCCAATTCGAGTTTATTGGGGTAGACAAACGTGGTTGTTGGTTTTGCTGGATGTTGGTTGTTCATGGTGTGTGGACTTGGACTGGTGGCAGTAAATATGATTATGAAAAGTGTCTAAGGCTTCCTCTCCATCAAGCCGGTGTCGATTCTTAGAGGACTCGATTTCCGTGTGGTCATTAAAAAGATGTAGAGTATCGAATTTCTGATACTGATAGTTCTCTGCAGGAAAAGGCTCGAACGTGATTTCGGACTTTATACACCACTCTAGAAGTATGTGATGATGGAGCACCGAATAGAAACCTGAAAGCTTGGTCATCGACGGCCGACCACTTTCTTCAGTGACCATAGAACGGAAGAGGATATCTATATGTTCAACTGTTCGAGCTTTATCGACTCTGACTACTTGGTTAACGGGCATAGTGAAGATTACTGAACTTGGAGAGTAGCCGCAAGCAAACCTGCGTCGTCATTTGAACCTGAGTGCAGGAGTCCTAGCAGGATGTGCTGCTGCCATGTTGCCCGCGGAGAAAATGGGATTGTTACCTACCAAACGTGCATCGAATTTAGGAGGAAGGAATTTGCTTAACTTATTGCATCAGACTGATGCTGTAGTAAATTACTTAGTATATTGACTGGATATCCAATCACGTATATATTGATTGTCACTGAGCATCCCGAAATGCTTGCCATCGACATCACTACATTGTCAATGTTGGTTAGATTGAAAACAAGCTGACGAAACAAAATGCCGTTGTGTTGTGTCGAAGCAGTCGAAGTACGTTACGAAGTCATCGATTCGGCAATATCAATAATGGAACGCACGAACAACGAGATTGCTTTGTTGTTCTAGGTTATAATTACCAGGTAATGCAATTGAATCCTCCACATCCTTTCACGTCCACAACAACGCTATTGTTGCTACCCTCCACGTCGAGTAAACGAACAGATTCTGTTGCTACCATAGCGATCCTATCGAACTTTATCCGAATGTGTAACCTGGTAGAGTCGCTCGAGGCAACACAGCAAACGTGTTAACCTCGAATGCCTCAGCGTGGTTGGACATCTGTGCGACGGCGCAGCAGCAGCAAAAGACCGACGCGAAGATGTCTTCCATCAATGACCCAGGAATGGAGAACAAGTAGCGCATGCGGAAACGAATGCGGATCGTGAAGAGCATCACCAGGACGGCCATGATCACGGCAAGAGTGGTCAAGATGTCGAATTTCGTCACTGCAGCGCCAAACACGAGGCCATCGACAGACACGTACGAGAAGAGCACTGCAAAGAAGTTGGCAAGACCCAGACGCGAACACACCTGGGCCATCGAGACACCCGGGCACAAACATGGCGTGATAGCTGCATATATCGTTAGAGCAATTCAGATCACACTGACAAAATATACATTGACTCACCATTTGGAACGCAGTTCGTGTAGCAGCTACTGAAGAGTCCGCTTTTCCACTTTCCTACCACGAGTCCGTTGTGGTCCACGCCTTCAATTGCAGGCGTCGGCACCATCGGCACAGTCGGATCGTCGGTCTTGCTGGCCATCATTCGTTCAGGAAGCGCTTACCAAGCTTGTGTACTTTAGCCGAATGTGTGGTAGACCTTTTAGTATCTTGGTTTGCGACGGTTCATAGGGGCGGCTCGTCAAAGCAACGCGACTGTCCTAAACCGCCGCTTCCTAGCATTTGAACAAAATGGCAATTCTCCGGCTCGCCTCTCAGACCAATTTTTGACATGACAGTCATACCGGAGACTTGTGCTTCCGATCACTAGCCTTGGCACTCGCAGAAACATTCTTGACGTCAAGGTCTTGTTGCTGTTAACTCGTCGTCCTCTGGTGGCTGGAATGGCCACTGACCGCTAGACATCCGAACACGACGGCGCTCTGCCAGGCGTGTTTGAACTCGGACGCGAGCACGCCTTGTTTCTTGCTGCTGCAACTTGAACAAGCACGTCGTTCACTGGTCGTCAATCCCTATTGATCGGCAAAAGATAGACGGAGCGGTGAACTGCAAGTGGACCAAGTTCAACGCGGTAAACCGTAGACAAGGCGAAAGAGAGTCCGTGACTGTCACAGGCGGCGAATCTCGGAGCGCTTGAAGCTGCGTCCGCACACGTCGCTGCACTTAGAAGCATCGGTTGTGTGCCAATGACCGAGTGCCATACGGCCACGGCGCACGAAATATTGACCAACAGATTGTCCTCCAAGCCTTCAGCGCGAGGGCAGCACGTCAGCTGAACGATCGACGAAGACCAGCAACACTGCAACTGCAACCTGCATGCGCCTGGCAAATCCCACCGCCCGTCGCATGTGGATCCTCGCGCTTGAAGCTGCGCGCACCGGAACTGGTTTAACGCCTCTACAACATCTGCACGTGGCTTGATTCCCGTACAGTGGTTGAGCTACGACCGCAGTTGGCCTGGAACTTGTCCGCTTGAAGCTCTGCGCGCCAGCCAAACCGGGGCGCAGCCGACGACGTCTTGCAGTTTGCTGCAATTCGCCGCTCTCATCCTGGCGCAAGCTGCAATCAAGACGCTCCAGTTGCAGTTGCCATGCTTGTCGTTCCTGCTGCCGGTCATTGAGATCCGATGTGCTGCAACACTCGCACGAGATGCACTGAAAGCGTTCATGGGCAGCTACACCCGAACAAGATGGCTACATGCATCGTATTAACCGTTAACAGCACAAGTTATTATTTCAGAGCATAACCGTTAGAACCTACAGTAGGTGTCAGCAGTTTGTCCAATCGCGATACCGGTATCCGGTCGGTTATCGGTGATAGCCAAACTCATGGACGCGAGGCAAGCAAGCAGGTCTCGGACTTGGGGACCATTTGAACTCTTGTTGGATGTCTTGGGGACCATCTCCAATGAACAACAAATGCGCGTGTGAGCCGAGTGCTTTAACAGCTCCATACTGAGGACAAGTCACGGCGCCATCTGGTCCATCGTTGTCCCGTTTTGCGCAAGCAGGAGGATGGGTTCGAGAGTGAGGAATCAACCGACGTGCAAGGCCAACACCGGTCTGACCACGACGGCACCTCAATCTCCAGCCTCAATCTCCAGTATCACAACTACAGACATCACCACAAATACCAACGTCTCGATCACTAGCTCCTGTAGCTATTCTCTCATCTCACATACAGAACCATTAGTTAGAGACTCTAAAACTGGTACTGTTAACCACCATAGCGCAGAGAAAAGGCAAGATCGTGTCGTTTTCATTGGCCAATATCTTCACCATGGCTCGTTTCTTCTGTCGTTCACTTCAGCATGAGCATCTTCTGGTGGTCTCCGTTGCGCATTCCGCATTTTGCGCCGCGCTGCCGAGGTCCCTCCGCATGTTCCGCATCCATCGCCGCGCCGCCTCTTCACTCCAGTCGTCCTCCGGTCTCTCTAGCCGCGTCTCGGCGCTCGTCCCGCGCCATGGCGTCCGCGGCTTCCGCTCCATCCCCGGCGAAGGCGCTGACAAGCGCGCGATCTTCCAGCGTCAAGGTCTCTACCGCCAGCTCGAGGAGAAGGACAGTTGCGGCGTCGGCATGATCGCTAGCCTCAAGAAACAGCCGTCACGCGCCACTGTCGTCCAGGCCAACGAGATGCTCGTGCGCATGTCCCATCGTGGCGGCTGTGGCTGCGACCCCGCGTCTGGAGACGGCGCAGGAATGTTGGTCGCTCTGCCTCACGACTTCATCTCGTGTGGCTCAGGACGGCGAGTTTGGCGCTGCTGCGAAGCTGCTGAACCTCGAGAAGGAGAAGTACGCAGTGGGCAACGTCTTCTTTAACAAGAACTCGCCTGATGACATCCCACGGGCCAAGAAGACGTTCGATGACATGGCGGAAGCGATGGGGCTGAAAGTTGTGGGATGGAGAGCCATGCCCACGACGTCTAACACACTGGGAGCTACGTCACTAGCCTCAGAACCTCATGTCGAGCAAGTTATGGTGCTCAATGAGAACCCCAACTTGTCAGGAGATGACTTTGAGAAGGAACTCCTGCGTCTACGCAACGTCGTCACTTCCGTGAACGAAAAGAAGTACTCGGACTTTTACGTTAACTCGCTGAGTAACCGTACTATCACTTACAAAGGTCAACTGACACCAGAGCAGCTCTTTGAGTACTATGATGACTTGTCAGCTAAGGACTTTACATCGTACGTGGCGCTCGTGCACTCCCGTTTCTCCACCAATACGTTCCCGTCATGGGACCGTGCCCAGCCTAATCGGATCATGTGCCACAACGGTGAAATCAATACCCTTCGTGGCAACAAAAACTGGATGTACGCTCGCGGTGGCACGTTACACAGCTCGTACTTCGGGAACCGCACATCGGACTTGCTACCTGTGTGTTCAGACTCCAAGTCAGACTCAGGTAACTTTGATGCTGTCCTGGAAATTCTTACCAAGGCTAGCTCTTGCAACCGCTCGCTACCTGAGGGTATGATGATGATGATCCCTGAGGCCTGGCAAAACGACCCACTTATCGCGCCGCACAAGAAAGAAATGTACAAGTATCAGTCGCTGCTCATGGAACCTTGGGATGGTCCGGCAATGATGGCGTTCACAGATGGAAAGTACATTGGCGCTACGCTTGATCGCAATGGACTACGTCCGAGTCGTTACTACGTCACCAAGGATGACCACGTCCTTCTTTCGAGTGAGATCGGTGTGCTTGAGCATCTGCCGGAGAAGGACATCAAGTACAAGCGTCGTCTGGAGCCTGGTAAGATGTTCCTGGTGGACTTCGAGCGTGGTATGATATTGTCGGACGATGAAGTCAAGAAATCTGTCAGTGAGAGCCGTCCTTTTAAGAAGTGGCTGGACGAGAACCTTGTTTCGCTGTCGGAGCTGACTGCGACCAAGAAGGAAACTGTTCCCCAGCAGAAGCGCCACCCGAACTACGCCGAGCTTAACCGTCGTTTGAACATGTTCGGCTTCACGACGGAGACGATGGACCTGCTTATGATGCCGATGGGCATTAATGGAAAGGAACCTCTGGGTAGCATGGGTAACGACGCGCCTCTGGCTGTGTTGTCGGAGCAACCCAAGCTGCCGTTTGAGTATTTCAAGCAACTGTTTGCTCAGGTGACGAACCCGCCTATTGATCCTATCCGGGAGGAGTTGGTTATGAGTTTGATGTGCCCTGTGGGTCCGGCCGCAAATGTGCTCGATGCGACTGCTGAGCATGCGAAGCGCCTGATGGTGGAGCACCCGGTCATGTCAAACGCTGAAATGGGTTCCCTGAAGAGCGCCAATAACACCGACTGGACACCGAAGGTTCTGGATGCCACGTTTGCTGCTGGTAGCGGTGCTCGTGGCCTTGTCGAAGCTCTTTACCGTCTCTGTGAGCAGGCTACGGATGCGCTTGTGAACGAGAAGGCTCCTATTATCGTGTTGTCTGACAAGCTTGCCGGTGTGAACCGTTACCCGGTACCGTCGCTTCTTGCTGTCGGTGCCGTGCATCAGCACTTGCTGCGAACGCAACAGCGTACGAGTGTGGCTCTGTTCGCGGAGTGTGGTGATGCGAAGGAGGTGCATGACTTCTGTACTCTGTTGGGTTTCGGTGCAGATGCCATCAATCCTCATATGGCGGAGATGGCGCTTAACAAGATGAACGATGAAGGACTGCTGTACGCGCACTCCAAGAAGGAAATGACGAACTCGGAAGTCTTTGATAAGTATCGTGCCGCTGTGGGTAAGGGTATCCTCAAGGTAATGTCGAAGATGGGCATTTCTACGCTTCAGTCATACAAGGGCGCTCAGGTGTTCGAGGCTGTGGGTCTGGGTGACGATATTATCAGTATGTGTTTCGAAGGCACGAACTCGCGCATCCAGGGCACGGACTTTGAGGCGCTGTACACCGATATCTCGCGCTTCCACGAGGCCGGTTATCCGCTGCACTCGGATATGTTGCCTTTGATCCGTAACCCGGGAAGCTACCACTTCCGTAACAACTCGGAGATTCACTACAACTCGCCCAAGAACATTGTAGCACTGCAGCTTGCTGCGCGTGAGAACTCTCGTGAGGCTTATGCGCAGTACGTCGAGGAGACGAACGAACTGTGCAAGCGCGTAAACCTGCGTGGTCTGCTGGATTTCAAGTTTGTTGACGAAGACAAGATGCCGAAGATTGAGGAGATGGAGAGCGTCGCTGACATTGTGAAGCGCTTCAACACGGGTGCCATGAGTCTGGGAAGTATCTCGCAGGAGACCCACGAGGCCCTGGCTGTGGCAATGAACACGATTGGTGGCCGTAGCAACACAGGTGAAGGTGGTGAGGATGTCAAGCGTTTCACGAAGCCTGGCGGCCCACCCAATCTTCGTCGTTCGGCCATTAAGCAGGTGGCTTCAGGACGTTTCGGCGTGACAATGAACTATCTGACGAATGCCGACCAGCTGCAGATTAAGATGGCCCAGGGAGCTAAACCCGGTGAGGGGGTGAGCTTCCAGGTCACAAGGTCAGCGACTACATTGGTTCGATGCGTCACACGACACCCGGTGTAGGTCTGATTTCGCCGCCGCCGCCGCACCACGACATTTACTCCATCGAGGATCTTGCTCAGCTAATCCACGATCTCAAACACTCGAACCCGTCGGCTGAGGTTTCGGTGAAACTTGTTTCTGAGGTCGGTGTTGGTGTTGTGGCTGCCGGTGTTGCCAAAGCCAAGTCGGACCACATTACTGTCTCTGGTCACGATGGCGGCACTGGTGCCTCTTCTTGGACTGGTGTCAAGAATGGTGGTCTCCCGTGGGAGCTTGGTCTTGCTGAGACGCAGCAGACTCTGGTGCTGAATGACCTGCGTTCACGTGTGAAGCTGCAGACTGATGGGCAGCTTAAGACTGGTCGCGATGTGATGGTCGCTGCCCTGCTTGGTGCTGAGGAGTACGGTTTTGCTACGGGTCCTCTGATTGCCCTTGGATGTATCATGATGCGCAAGTGCCACCTGAACACGTGCCCAGTCGGCGTTGCTACTCAAGATCCTGAACTCCGTAAGAAGTTCCAGGGCCAACCTGAGCACGTGGTAAACTTCATGTTTATGCTTGCTGAGGAGGTGCAGGACTACATGCGCCGTCTGGGCTTCCGTAAGCTGGACGACCTCATTGGTCGGGCTGACCTGCTGAAGGTAAACCAGGATGCTCTGCACTACAAGAGCCGCAAACTTGACTTGTCGCCCCTTCTAATCAACGCCAGCACACAAACGAGGGCGCCGGTGTGAAGAAAGAGATGGAGCAAGATCATGAGATCGAGAAGTGCATTGACATGCGCCTGATCGAGAAGGCCAAGGCTGCTCTTGAGAACAAGACCCCTGTAGTGATTGAAGACATTGCCACCAACCTGGACCGCACGCTGGGTGCCACCTTGTCACACGAGATCTGCAAGCGCTACGGCGAGGAGGGCCTACCCAACGGCACAGTCCACCTGAAGCTCAAGGGACACGGTGGCCAGAGTCTGGCGTTCGGTCTTGCGAAGGGTGTGCGTCTTGACCTGGAGGGTGACTCAAATGACTATGTCGGCAAGGCACTTTCGGGTGGTGAGGTGTCAGTGTACCCGAGTCCGGAGTTCTCGGAACGTGCTAACCCGGAGAATGTGATTGTGGGAAACGCTGTGCTGTACGGTGCCACGAGTGGTGAGGCTTTCTTCTCAGGCAAGGCTGGTGAGCGATTCTGCGTACGTAACTCCGGTGTGAAGGCTGTGGTTGAAGGCGTGGGTGACCACGGCTGCGAGTACATGACGGGCGGCCGCGTGGTCGTCCTGGGATCGACTGGCCGCAACTTTGCTGCTGGTATGTCAGGTGGTATCGCTTACTCTACGACGAAGACAACAGCTTCCAGAAGAAGTGCAATATGGGTATGGTGGGTGTAAGCCCGTTGACTGAGACGGCATCCGCTGCTGAGATCCAGGAGGTGAAGGCTCTTATCACTAAACACCTGGATCGCACGCAGTCACCTAAGGCGCAGAAATTGCTGGACAACTGGGACGCATCGGCGGCCAAGTTCATGCGTGTGATGCCGTCCGACTATGAGCGCGTGTTGCTTCAGAGCGCAGCGTAATCAAGGAGACCAAGAAGTCGGCTTCTCGCATCCGCCTAAACTTATGATCACGAAGATATGTATGATGATATGGACGAGTGGACGAGTGCAACCAGCACCAAGGCAGATAGTAAAAGAATGAAATCTAAATCATGGTAATCGTATATCCGCTCGTGATGTTATTTGCTTTGTGTGCAATCGGTTTGAACCATGTACTACAAGAATCTTCATCCGCGATCTCAACCTCTCGATATACTACTAAAGACTGGTAGTAGTATTTCTTAAGAATGCCTTGACAACGCAGTGAGTTCTTGATACTATCAGTTCATCGGAAGTTTCCACACCATCGAGCATCCGATAAATCTGCCGGATTTTTCTTATCAACTAGCCATTTGTTGATCAGAGCGTTTTGCAAGTTGGAAGCCAGCTTCTCCGTGCTGGGGTCATTCTTCGCAGCCTTTAACATTGGTAGTAGAAGTCTGTCGATGTAATTCGCCCTGAGCCCGTTGAGCATAGTTGTTTTCTGGTCTGGGTATCCGTTTGTTAAAGTCATTCAAGTACTTGCTCCAGACTTTAAATTTTGGACTGGCAAGAGTCTGTTCACCTGCTTTTTCGAGATGCAGGAAATGAAAGACATGTTCTGGGGGATGTTTACGATCCATCCAGTCTTGAAGTCGCGCATTCTCTACCATTTTGCCGATATTCACTGTACGTGGGTTTTGTAGCGCCTGCTCGATAATTCGTTCAACACCAAACCAGTCATAACCGACACGGAGAGGTTCGTACCAGGATTCCTTGTGCATCGGATTCCGTTTGTTGAAATCCTTCACGTAACGTAACCATGATTGGAACACAGAGGTGCCGAGAACGTGATCTCCCACATCGTCAATCCCTAATAACTTAAAGACTTCCCTGGGGGATTTGTTACTCGTCACATAACCCTGGATCTTGCTCGTCTGAATTTTGGTTGCAGTGCTTTCCATGCTGGGA
>VOQZ01001457.1:0-21433 GCA_008079305.1 Phytophthora palmivora
TAATTAGGAGTTTGTATTACAGGCCAAATGAACCTAATAACTATAAATAAATCAGTCTAAAATCTACTCTAAACTGGCTATTAAGTCCCTCAGACCAGGGACTAATGAACTGCCGTTCACTTAGAGTTGTATACTCTTAATAGCACGCTTCCTCAAGCAAGGTGCTCGTGTGACCCGTCACAGAGGGTCGAGCGGCCAACCGCACGCTCGCGATCCTCCTACCGAAGCCCGCCGTCGCCTAACTACTCCTACGAGAGGGCCCTTCCTTACCTATCCAGTCCTTGCACGTCTCCGCTCTCGTGGCCTCCTGGCCTCACGGCTTGCCTTCTTCTGTCGCTTCGCCCCTTCATATATTTATCCTCTCGCTCTCAGTGTGAGTCGCCTCTCCTGGCGATCTTCCACAGTCGCCTAACTTCAACCGCTACCTCCGAACCCGTGACGGTAGCTTACTGGCTCACTTTCGTCACCGAACTGCAGCAACGTTGCCACTCTGTCACCGATCTCACTACTCCGTCCCCGTTGTCAAGTCAATCACCTCTACCTGCTGGTATAGTTCGTGTCTGTTGCCCAAGTGACAGGGCGTAGTACTACAAGATCTTATTATTAAGTTTAAGCTTCTTTAATTTAGAGTAATATGTTCTTAGGAAAACATTCCCTTCACTAAAGCGAACACCCAAGTACTTGGTGAAGTGAACTTTCTTCATCCAAGGTTCTCTTTCGTACCGGCGTTTTCGTTGCCACTGTTCACCATTTTACAATCCTTGTAGATGCAAGCTGCGTTTGCCTGCTTCATGCGGTCACCACACACAGACGTAATGACGAGAGGTAAATTCTTCATTCACCAATTGAAGTGACACCCCAGGACAAAGAAGATCATGAAGCCACCTCAACAGGATCAGTCGACAGATACAGTTAGTGTTCTCTTTGCTCGCCAAGCTCGCTTTGCATACGTGTAATCAAATCAAAATCTTGTTTGATGACCATTTCGTGAGACGCCACATCCAGTCCTATTGCTTTTCCTCCGTGGCCAATTTAGCTCGTAGGAATCATTTTGCAATTTATTCTTCAGCCCTCAAGTCGATCAATGCCCCTCCAGTACCTGGTTGGCTTGACTCTCCTCACCTTCTTCGTCTTAATTGACGCTGATGGGTCAGTGTCAGATACCAAAATTCTCCAGTCCGCCGTATCTAACCAAGTTGGATTTAACACCGCAAGAGTGGATAGTATCACTGTTACCAGATTACTGAGAAGGATGAGTGCTACTGACGAGGAAGACACAGAGGAGAAAGCGGGACTGTCCGTTTCCGCAGTCGAAAAGGCCAAGACCATGCTAACGACTTCAAAATTAACCCCCGACCAACTTCAAAAAAAATTAACAAGTTGGCTCGAGAAGGGGAAATCTGTAGATACTGTGTTCATGCGTTTGCATCTTCACCAGGATGGAACGTGGTTGTTCATCAATCCCAGATTCCCTGCCTGGGTCCAATACGCGGACGATTTGAGTGCCAAAAATCCCACGAAAGGAATCTCCGCGATCTCGACGTTGACTACCCTGTATGGCGACGATGCACTGTTCAAAATGATCGAAACGGCCAAAAGGGTATCAAGTACTGAGACCCTCGCGACAAAGTTACAAGCCGAACAAATGCAACACTGGGTAACTACGAGAAAAGACCCTGATGACATTTTCGTCTGTTCAATCTCGACAAGGCAAGGAAAAATATTTTCAGCAAACCTGAGTTCACTTCTTGGATCAAATACGTCGACGACCTTAATGCAAAACATCCTGAAGAACCAACGTCGATGTTTTCGACACTGACGAAATACCTCCGTGATGGTGTCCTGCTTAAAATGACGGAGGATGCCAAATGGTATGAACGAACAAAAGGAGTCGCCATCAAGCTAGAATCGGAATGGCTCCAGGCCGGACTCAACAGCCGAACAACACCAGATACAGCTCTGATCAATCTCGGACTACCAGTTACGCTTTTGGAGAGTCCATTGTTAAACGTGTGGGTCAAGTACATGGATGCTTTCAACGTGAGATATCCCGACAAGAAAACGACAATGATCGAGGCATTTAGTCACACATTTGGCGATATTGATGTAACAAAGATGCTCCATGCCGCAAAGAAGAAAGATTGGACGAGAAACATTGCCACGGAATTGGAGTCTGCGCAGCTGAAAATGTGGTTGGACAGTAAGAAATCGATCGACGACGTCTTCGAGCTACTACAACTTGCGTCATATAACTTCCGAGACAAGCCGCTCTTCAACACATGGATCTCGTACATGAATTTCTTCATCACGGAAAACCCCGACAAGAAGGCTAAGGTATTCTCAGCGCTAGAAGCTCGCTTCAGCGACAGACCTCTGAACACAATTCTCAACGCAGCCAGTAACTTTCCCAGCATGGAAAGCACTGCAATCAAAATTCAGACGAGCAAGATTCAGGGTTATGTGGCGAGTAACAAATCCCCCTATGACGTTTTTAAGTTATTAGGGATTGACGATGTGGGCTATCACGTTCTCAGCACCTCTGTGTTCCAATCATGGCTGCATTACGTGAAGGATTTCAATAAGCGGAATCCGATGCACAAGGAATCCTGGTACGAGCCTCTTCGTGTCGGCTATAGCTTGGGTAGTGTTGAACGAATTATTGAGCAGGCGCTACAAAACCCACGTACAGTGAATATCGGCAAAATGATGGAGAATGCGCGACTTCAAGACTGGCTAAACTCGAAGCATCCCCCAGAGAAAGCCTTTCATTTCCTGCATCTCGAAAAAGCAGGTGAACAGACTCTTGCCAGTCCAAAATTTAAAGTCTGGAGCAAGTACTTGAATGACTTTAACAAGCGGTACCCAGACCAGAAAACAACTATGCTCAATGGACTCAGGGCGAATTATATCGACAGACTTCTACTACCAATGTTAAAGGCTGCGAAGAATGACCCAGCACGGAGAAGCTGGCTTCCAACTTGCAAAACGCTCTGATCAACAAATGGCTAGTTGATAAGAAAAAGCCGGAAGATCTATATCGGGTGCTCGGTGGTGTGGAGACCTCCGATGAACTGATACAACGATATATCAAGAAGCTCACTGCGTTGTCAATGCATTCGTAAGAAATACTACTAGTAGTCTTTACTAGTATATCGAGAGGTTGAGATCGTGGATGAAGATTCTTGTAGTACATGGTTCAAACCGATTGCACACAAAGCAAATAACATCACGAGCGGATCTACGATTACCATGATTTAGATTTCATTCTTTTACTATCTGCCTTGGTGCTGGTTGCACTCGTCCACTCGTCCACTCGTCCATATCATCATACATATCTTCGTGATCATAAGTTTAGGCGGATGCAGAAGCCGACTTCTTGGTCTCCTTGATTACCGCTGCGCGCTGAAGCAGCACGCGCTCATAGTCGGACGGCATCACACGCATGAACTTGGCCGACGATGCGTCCCAGTTGTCCAGCAATTTCTGCGCCTTAGGTGACTGCGTGCGATCCAGGTGTTTAGTGATAAGAGCCTTCACCTCCTGGATCTCAGCAGCGGATGCCGTCTCAGTCAACGGGCTTACACCCACCATACCCATATTACACTTCTTCTGGAAGCTGTTGTCTTCGTCGTAGATGTAAGCGATACCACCTGACATACCAGCAGCAAAGTTGCGGCCAGTCGATCCCAGGACGACCACACGGCCACCCGTCATGTACTCGCAGCCGTGGTCACCCACGCCTTCAACCACAGCCTTCACACCGGAGTTACGCACGCAGAATCGCTCACCAGCCTTGCCTGAGAAGAAAGCCTCACCACTCGTGGCACCGTACAGTACAGCGTTGCCGACAATCACGTTCTCCGAGTTAGCACGTTCCGAGAACTCCGGACTCGGGTACACTGACACCTCACCACCCGAAAGTGTCTTGCCGACATAGTCATTTGAGTCGCCCTCCAGGTCAAGACGCACACCCTTGGCAATATAATATTCGGTTATCATCTCTAAACGTGCTTCGCCATAAAGTTTACGCTTCTCCTATCTCGCTCGACCAGCTACCGTACCTCCACAGCAATTGATTCAGTTTTGCATTTAGCACATTTCTCCTTGACACTCAAGTCGATCGATGCACCTCTATTATCTAGTCGGCTTGACTTTCTTCGTCTCGATCGCCTGGATTGACGCTGATACATCGATGACAGACTCCAAAGTCACCCAGCCCAATCATGTGGTAGATCACTTATCGATTGCCAATGGAATCTCCGTCGCCAGATTATTAAGAACTAGGATTCCTAGTAGGAACGTTCCTAACGAAGAAGACACGGAGGAGAGAGTGGAACCCTCCATATCTGCTCTCGAAAAAGTCAAGGCCATGTTCACGTCTTCGAAAGTGGCCCCAAAAAAACTTGCGAGCTGGCTCGAGAAGGAGAAGTCTTTGGAAACTGTGTTCGTGCGCTTGCGTTTGCACCAGGATGGAACATGGTTGTTCTACAATCCCCGGCTCGCGACGTGGGTCCAATACGCGGACGATTTGAGTGCCAAAAATCCCACGAAAGGAATCTCCGCGATCTCGATGCTGACTGCTTGGTACGACGATAATGCGCTGTTCAAAATGATCGAAACGGCCAAGAAGGTACCTAGTACTGAGACCCTCGCGACAAAGTTACAAACCGAACTAATGCAGCACTGGGTAACTATGAGAAAAGACCCTGATGACATCTTTCGTCTGTTCAATCTCGACAAGGCAGGGAAAAATATTATCAGCAACCCTCAGTTCACTTCTTGGATCAAATACGTCGACGACCTTAATGCAAAACATCCTGAAGAACCAACGTCGATGTTTTCGACACTGACGAAATACTTCAGTGATGATGTCCTGCTTAAAATGACGGAGGATGCCAAATGGTATGAACGAACAAAAGGAGTCGCCACCAAGCTCGAATCGGAATGGCTCCAGGCCGGACTCAACAGTCGAACAACACCAGATAAAGTTCTGATGAATCTCGGTCTTGGAAGAGCATCAGATACGCTTTTGGAGAGTCCATTGTTGAAAATGTGGGTCAAGTACATGGACGCTTTTAACGCGAGATATCCCGACAAGAAAACGACAATGATCGAGGCATTTAGTCACACATTTGGCGATATTGTTGTGACGAAGATGCTCCATGCTGCAAAGAAGAAAGATTGGACGAGAAACATTGCCACGGAATTGGAGTCTGCGCAGCTGAAAATGTGGTTGGACAGTAAGAAATCGATCGACGACGTCTTCGAGCTACTACAACTTGCGTCATATAACTTCCGAGACAAGCCGCTCTTCAACACATGGATCTCGTACATGAATTTCTTCATCACGGAAAACCCCGACAAGAAGGCTAAGGTATTCTCAGCGCTAGAAGCTCGCTTCAGCGACAGACCTCTGAACACAATTCTCAACGCAGCCAGTAACTTTCCCAGCATGGAAAGCACTGCAATCAAAATTCAGACGAGCAAGATTCAGGGTTATGTGGCGAGTAACAAATCCCCCTATGACGTTTTTAAGTTATTAGGGATTGACGATGTGGGAGATCACGTTCTCGGCACCTCTGTGTTCCAATCATGGTTACGTTACGTGAAGGATTTCAACAAACGGAATCCGATGCACAAGGAATCCTGGTACGAACCTCTCCGTGTCGGTTATGACTGGTTTGGTGTTGAACGAATTATCGAGCAGGCGCTACAAAACCCACGTACAGTGAATATCGGCAAAATGGTAGAGAATGCGCGACTTCAAGACTGGCTAAACTGGAAGCATTCCCCAGAGAAAGCCTTTCATTTCCTGCATCTCGAAAAAGCAGGTGAACAGACTCTTGCCAGTCCAAAATTTAAAACCTGGAGCAAGTACTTGAATGACTTTAACAAACGATACCCAGACCAGAAAACAACTATGCTCAATGGACTCAGGGCGAATTATATCGACAGACTTCTACTACCAATGTTAAAGGCTGCGAAGAATGACCCCAGCACGGAGAAGCTAGCTTCCAACTTGCAAAACGCCCTGATCAACAAATGGCTAGTTGATAAGAAAAAGCCGGAAGATTTATACCGGATGCTCGATGGTGTGGAAACTTCCGATGAACTGATAGAGCGATATATCAAGAAGCTCACTGCGTTGTCAAGGCATTCTTAAGAACAGTGTCTAGACCGAATATAACACGACAATCGTAGTTGGCATATAGAAATCTGGATTAGAAAGGGTGAAGACAACTTTAACCTATAATATAACCGTTTTGATCAGATGAATTATCGGATCGAACACTCTTTCCTAAGAGGCCTAGTCAGAATTTAGCGCGAATTCACATTTGTCACATCTATCTTGACATGAAGCCTCGAATATCATATTCGAGGCTTCATGTTTTTTTCCGTATCGGAATATGTATGTAGTTTATCCTAATCAGCATTCAACTGGTTGGTTACGGTAAAGTGGAGTCATTCGTATCCTGGTAGAGTGCTGCGAGCTCGAAACATGCACCTCCCAACGCAGTAGGCGTCGACGTGTGTGGCCATCTGAGCAATAGCACAGGGACGACATAGAATTACGAGAGTTGCGTCTTGAATAGTGCTCCCAGGAATGGAGAAAAGATTGCGCATTTTGAGACGGAGGCAGGTAATACTAGCAGTCGTCATGACCTCTGCCAGTAGGCACACGAGTAACATCGATGGGTCATCCGCCGCTGCGGCAACCAGTCCCAGGAGATACAGCGCCACGTGAATGCCAATGATGAATGGGTAGCCTACAAGTCCGAGACGAACCACGATCTGAGCGACGGAGATCACGGGACAGATGAATGTCATTAAACCTGTAAAATAGCACAAATTAGACCTGTCATGGTTGTGGATAAGCTAGTGTAAGTGGTGTTACCATTTGGGATGATGTCGTCGCAGCAGTTGAAGAACCCCTTGCTCCACTCACCCACAGTGATACCGTTGTGGTCGACACCTTCACCCAATTCGAGTTTATTGGGGTAGACAAACGTGGTTGTTGGTTTTGCTGGATGTTGGTTGTTCATGGTGTGTGGACTTGGACTGGTGGCAGTAAATATGATTATGAAAAGTGTCTAAGGCTTCCTCTCCATCAAGCCAGTGTCGATTCTTAGAGGACTCGATTTCCGTGTGGTCATTAAAAAGATGTAGAGTATCGAATTTCTGATACTGATAGTTCTCTGCAGGAAAAGGCTCGAACGTGATTTCGGACTTTATACACCACTCTAGAAGTATGTGATGATGGAGCACCGAATAGAAACCTGAAAGCTTGGTCATCGACGGCCGACCACTTTCTTCAGTGACCATAGAACGGAAGAGGATATCTATATGTTCAACTGTTCGAGCTTTATCGACTCTGACTACTTGGTTAACGGGCATAGTGAAGATTACTGAACTTGGAGAGTAGCCGCAAGCAAACCTGCGTCGTCATTTGAACCTGAGTGCAGGAGTCCTAGCAGGATGTGCTGCTGCCATGTTGCCCGCGGAGAAAATGGGATTGTTACCTACCAAACGTGCATCGAATTTAGGAGGAAGGAATTTGCTTAACTTATTGCATCAGACTGATGCTGTAGTAAATTACTTAGTATATTGACTGGATATCCAATCACGTATATATTGATTGTCACTGAGCATCCCGAAATGCTTGCCATCGACATCACTACATTGTCAATGTTGGTTAGATTGAAAACAAGCTGACGAAACAAAATGCCGTTGTGTTGTGTCGAAGCAGTCGAAGTACGTTACGAAGTCATCGATTCGGCAATATCAATAATGGAACGCACGAACAACGAGATTGCTTTGTTGTTCTAGGTTATAATTACCAGGTAATGCAATTGAATCCTCCACATCCTTTCACGTCCACAACAACGCTATTGTTGCTACCCTCCACGTCGAGTAAACGAACAGATTCTGTTGCTACCATAGCGATCCTATCGAACTTTATCCGAATGTGTAACCTGGTAGAGTCGCTCGAGGCAACACAGCAAACGTGTTAACCTCGAATGCCTCAGCGTGGTTGGACATCTGTGCGACGGCGCAGCAGCAGCAAAAGACCGACGCGAAGATGTCTTCCATCAATGACCCAGGAATGGAGAACAAGTAGCGCATGCGGAAACGAATGCGGATCGTGAAGAGCATCACCAGGACGGCCATGATCACGGCAAGAGTGGTCAAGATGTCGAATTTCGTCACTGCAGCGCCAAACACGAGGCCATCGACAGACACGTACGAGAAGAGCACTGCAAAGAAGTTGGCAAGACCCAGACGCGAACACACCTGGGCCATCGAGACACCCGGGCACAAACATGGCGTGATAGCTGCATATATCGTTAGAGCAATTCAGATCACACTGACAAAATATACACTGACTCACCATTTGGAACGCAGTTCGTGTAGCAGCTACTGAAGAGTCCGCTTTTCCACTTTCCTACCACGAGTCCGTTGTGGTCCACGCCTTCAATTGCAGGCGTCGGCACCATCGGCACAGTCGGATCGTCGGTCTTGCTGGCCATCATTCGTTCAGGAAGCGCTTACCAAGCTTGTGTACTTTAGCCGAATGTGTGGTAGACCTTTTAGTATCTTGGTTTGCGACGGTTCATAGGGGCGGCTCGTCAAAGCAACGCGACTGTCCTAAACCGCCGCTTCCTAGCATTTGAACAAAATGGCAATTCTCCGGCTCGCCTCTCAGACCAATTTTTGACATGACAGTCATACCGGAGACTTGTGCTTCCGATCACTAGCCTTGGCACTCGCAGAAACATTCTTGACGTCAAGGTCTTGTTGCTGTTAACTCGTCGTCCTCTGGTGGCTGGAATGGCCACTGACCGCTAGACATCCGAACACGACGGCGCTCTGCCAGGCGTGTTTGAACTCGGACGCGAGCACGCCTTGTTTCTTGCTGCTGCAACTTGAACAAGCACGTCGTTCACTGGTCGTCAATCCCTATTGATCGGCAAAAGATAGACGGAGCGGTGAACTGCAAGTGGACCAAGTTCAACGCGGTAAACCGTAGACAAGGCGAAAGAGAGTCCGTGACTGTCACAGGCGGCGAATCTCGGAGCGCTTGAAGCTGCGTCCGCACACGTCGCTGCACTTAGAAGCATCGGTTGTGTGCCAATGACCGAGTGCCATACGGCCACGGCGCACGAAATATTGACCAACAGATTGTCCTCCAAGCCTTCAGCGCGAGGGCAGCACGTCAGCTGAACGATCGACGAAGACCAGCAACACTGCAACTGCAACCTGCATGCGCCGGGCAAATCCCACCGCCCGTCGCATGTGGATCCTCGCGCTTGAAGCTGCGCGCACCGGAACTGGTTTAACGCCTCTACAACATCTGCACGTGGCTTGATTCCCGTACAGTGGTTGAGCTACGACCGCAGTTGGCCTGGAACTTGTCCGCTTGAAGCTCTGCGCGCCAGCCAAACCGGGGCGCAGCCGACGACGTCTTGCAGTTTGCTGCAATTCGCCGCTCTCATCCTGGCGCAAGCTGCAATCAAGACGCTCCAGTTGCAGTTGCCATGCTTGTCGTTCCTGCTGCCGGTCATTGAGATCCGATGTGCTGCAACACTCGCACGAGATGCACTGAAAGCGTTCATGGGCAGCTACACCTGAACAAGATGGCTACATGCATCGTATTAACCGTTAACGGCGCAAGTTATTATTTCAGAGCATAACCGTTAGAACCTACAGTTAGGTGTCAGCAGTTTGTCCAATCGCGATACCGGTATCCGGTCGGTTATCGGTGATAGCCAAACTCATGGACGCGAGGCAAGCAAGCAGGTCTCGGACTTGGGGACCATTTGAACTCTTGTTGGATGTCTTGGGGACCATCTCCAATGAACAACAAATGCGCGTGTGAGCCGAGTGCTTTAACAGCTCCATACTGAGGACAAGTCACGGCGCCATCTGGTCCATCGTTGTCCCGTTTTGCGCAAGCAGGAGGATGGGTTCGAGAGTGAGGAATCAACCGACGTGCAAGGCCAACACCGGTCTGACCACGACGGCACCTCAATCTCCAGCCTCAATCTCCAATATCACAACTACAGACATCACCACAAATACCAACGTCTCGATCACTAGCTCCTGTAGCTATTCTCTCATCTCACATACAGAAACCATTAGTTAGAGACTCTAAAACTGGTACTGTTAACCACCATAGCGCAGAGAAAAGGCAAGATCGTGTCGTTTTCATTGGCCAATATCTTCACCATGGCTCGTTTCTGTCGTTCACTTCAGCATGAGCATCTTCTGGTGGTCTCCGTTGCGCATTCCGCATTTTGCGCCGCGCTGCCGAGGTCCCTTCCGCATGTTCCGCATCCATCGCCGCGCCGCCTCCTCACTCCAGTCGTCCTCCGGTCTCTCTAGCCGCGTCTCGGCGCTCGTCCCACGCCATGGCGTCCGCGGCTTCCGCTCCATCCCCGGCGAAGGCGCTGACAAGCGCGCGATCTTCCAGCGTCAAGGTCTCTACCGCCAGCTCGAGGAGAAGGACAGTTGCGGCGTCGGCATGATCGCTAGCCTCAAGAAACAGCCGTCACGCGCCACTGTCGTCCAGGCCAACGAGATGCTCGTGCGCATGTCCCATCGTGGCGGCTGTGGCTGCGACCCCGCGTCTGGAGACGGCGCAGGAATGTTGGTCGCTCTGCCTCACGACTTCATCTGTCGTGTGGCTCAGGACGGCGAGTTTGGCGCCGCTGCGAAGCTGCTGAACCTCGAGAAGGAGAAGTACGCAGTGGGCAACGTCTTCTTTAACAAGAACTCGCCTGATGACATCCCACGGGCCAAGAAGACGTTCGATGACATGGCGGAAGCGATGGGGCTGAAAGTTGTGGGATGGAGAGCCATGCCCACGACGTCTAACACACTGGGAGCCACGTCACTAGCCTCAGAACCTCATGTCGAGCAAGTTATGGTGCTCAATGAGAACCCTAACTTGTCAGGAGATGACTTTGAGAAGGAACTCCTGCGTCTACGCAACGTCGTCACTTCCGTGAACGAAAAGAAGTTCTCGGACTTTTACGTTAACTCGCTGAGTAACCGTACTATCACTTACAAAGGTCAACTGACACCAGAGCAGCTCTTTGAGTACTATGATGACTTGTCAGCCAAGGACTTTACATCGTACGTGGCGCTCGTGCACTCCCGTTTCTCCACCAATACGTTCCCGTCATGGGACCGTGCCCAGCCTAATCGGATCATGTGCCACAACGGTGAAATCAATACCCTTCGTGGCAACAAAAACTGGATGTACGCTCGCGGTGGCACGTTACACAGCTCGTACTTCGGGAACCGCACATCGGACTTGCTACCTGTGTGTTCAGACTCCAAGTCAGACTCAGGTAACTTCGATGCTGTCCTGGAAATCCTTACCAAGGCTAGCTCCTGCAACCGCTCGCTACCTGAGGGTATGATGATGATGATTCCCGAGGCCTGGCAAAACGACCCACTTATCGCGCCGCACAAGAAAGAAATGTACAAGTATCAGTCGCTGCTCATGGAACCTTGGGATGGTCCGGCAATGATGGCGTTCACAGATGGAAAGTACATTGGCGCTACGCTTGATCGCAATGGACTACGTCCGAGCCGTTACTACGTCACCAAGGATGACCACGTCCTTCTTTCGAGTGAGATCGGTGTGCTTGAGCATCTGCCGGAGAAGGACATCAAGTACAAGCGTCGTCTGGAGCCTGGTAAGATGTTCCTGGTGGACTTCGAGCGTGGTATGATTGTGTCGGACGATGAAGTCAAGAAATCTGTCAGTGAGAGCCGTCCTTTTAAGAAGTGGCTGGACGAGAACCTTGTTTCGCTGTCGGAGCTGACTGCGACCAAGAAGGAAACTGTTCCCCAGCAGAAGCGCCACCCGAACTACGCCGAGCTTAACCGTCGTTTGAACATGTTCGGCTTCACGACGGAGACGATGGACCTGCTTATGATGCCGATGGGCATTAATGGAAAGGAACCTCTGGGTAGCATGGGTAACGACGCGCCTCTGGCTGTGTTGTCGGAGCAACCCAAGCTGCCGTTTGAGTATTTCAAGCAACTGTTTGCTCAGGTGACGAACCCGCCTATTGATCCTATCCGGGAGGAGTTGGTTATGAGTTTGATGTGCCCTGTGGGTCCGGCCGCAAATGTGCTCGATGCGACTGCTGAGCATGCGAAGCGCCTGATGGTGGAGCACCCGGTCATGTCAAACGCTGAAATGGGTTCCCTGAAGAGCGCCAATAACACCGACTGGACACCGAAGGTTCTGGATGCCACGTTTGCTGCTGGTAGCGGTGCTCGTGGCCTTGTCGAAGCTCTTTACCGTCTCTGTGAGCAGGCTACGGATGCGCTTGTGAACGAGAAGGCTCCTATTATCGTGTTGTCTGACAAGCTTGCCGGTGTGAACCGTTACCCGGTACCGTCGCTTCTTGCTGTCGGCGCCGTGCATCAGCACTTGCTGCGAACGCAACAGCGTACGAGTGTGGCTCTGTTCGCGGAGTGTGGTGATGCGAAGGAGGTGCATGACTTCTGTACTCTGTTGGGTTTCGGTGCAGATGCCATCAATCCTCATATGGCGGAGATGGCGCTTAACAAGATGAACGATGAAGGACTGCTGTACGCGCACTCCAAGAAGGAAATGACGAACTCGGAAGTCTTTGATAAGTATCGTGCCGCTGTGGGTAAGGGTATCCTCAAGGTAATGTCGAAGATGGGCATTTCTACGCTTCAGTCATACAAGGGCGCTCAGGTGTTCGAGGCTGTGGGTCTGGGTGACGATATTATCAGTATGTGTTTCGAAGGCACGAACTCGCGCATCCAGGGCACGGACTTTGAGGCGCTGTACACCGATATCTCGCGCTTCCACGAGGCCGGTTATCCGCTGCACTCGGATATGTTGCCTTTGATCCGTAACCCGGGAAGCTACCACTTCCGTAACAACTCGGAGATTCACTACAACTCGCCCAAGAACATTGTAGCACTGCAGCTTGCTGCGCGTGAGAACTCTCGTGAGGCTTATGCGCAGTACGTCGAGGAGACGAACGAGCTGTGCAAGCGCGTAAACCTGCGTGGTCTGCTGGATTTCAAGTTTGTTGACGAAGACAAGATGCCGAAGATTGAGGAGATGGAGAGCGTCGCTGACATTGTGAAGCGCTTCAACACGGGTGCCATGAGTCTGGGAAGTATCTCGCAGGAGACCCACGAGGCCCTGGCTGTGGCAATGAACACGATTGGTGGCCGTAGCAACACAGGTGAAGGTGGTGAGGATGTCAAGCGTTTCACGAAGCCTGGCGGCCCACCCAATCTTCGTCGTTCGGCCATTAAGCAGGTGGCTTCAGGACGTTTCGGCGTGACAATGAACTATCTGACGAATGCCGACCAGCTGCAGATTAAGATGGCCCAGGGAGCTAAACCCGGTGAGGGGGGTGAGCTTCCAGGTCACAAGGTCAGCGACTACATTGGTTCGATGCGTCACACGACACCCGGTGTAGGTCTGATTTCGCCGCCGCCGCACCACGACATTTACTCCATCGAGGATCTTGCTCAGCTAATCCACGATCTCAAACACTCGAACCCGTCGGCTGAGGTTTCGGTGAAACTTGTTTCTGAGGTCGGTGTTGGTGTTGTGGCTGCCGGTGTTGCCAAAGCCAAGTCGGACCACATTACTGTCTCTGGTCACGATGGCGGCACTGGTGCCTCTTCTTGGACTGGTGTCAAGAATGGTGGTCTCCCGTGGGAGCTTGGTCTTGCTGAGACGCAGCAGACTCTGGTGCTGAATGACCTGCGCTCACGTGTGAAGCTGCAGACTGATGGGCAGCTTAAGACTGGTCGCGATGTGATGGTCGCTGCCCTGCTTGGTGCTGAGGAGTACGGTTTCGCTACGGGTCCTCTGATTGCCCTTGGATGTATCATGATGCGCAAGTGCCACCTGAACACGTGCCCAGTCGGCGTTGCTACTCAAGATCCTGAACTCCGTAAGAAGTTCCAGGGCCAACCTGAGCACGTGGTAAACTTCATGTTTATGCTTGCTGAGGAGGTGCAGGACTACATGCGCCGTCTGGGCTTCCGTAAGCTGGACGACCTCATTGGTCGGGCTGACCTGCTGAAGGTAAACCAGGATGCTCTGCACTACAAGAGCCGCAAACTTGACTTGTCGCCCCTTCTAATCAACGCCAGCACACTGAACGAGGGCGCCGGTGTGAAGAAAGAGATGGAGCAAGATCATGAGATCGAGAAGTGCATTGATATGCGCCTGATCGAGAAGGCCAAGGCTGCTCTTGAGAACAAGACAGCTGTAGTGATTGAAGACATTGCCACCAACCTGGACCGCACGCTGGGTGCCACCTTGTCACACGAGATCTGCAAGCGCTACGGCGAGGAGGGCCTACCCAACGGCACAGTCCACCTGAAGCTCAAGGGACACGGTGGCCAGAGTCTGGCGTTCGGTCTTGCGAAGGGTGTGCGTCTTGACCTGGAGGGTGACTCAAATGACTATGTCGGCAAGGCACTTTCGGGTGGTGAGGTGTCAGTGTACCCGAGTCCGGAGTTCTCGGAGCGTGCTAACCCGGAGAATGTGATTGTCGGCAACGCTGTGCTGTACGGTGCCACGAGTGGTGAGGCTTTCTTCTCAGGCAAGGCTGGTGAGCGATTCTGCGTGCGTAACTCCGGTGTGAAGGCTGTGGTTGAAGGCGTGGGTGACCACGGCTGCGAGTACATGACGGGCGGCCGCGTGGTCGTCCTGGGATCGACTGGCCGCAACTTTGCTGCTGGTATGTCAGGTGGTATCGCTTACATCTACGACGAAGACAACAGCTTCCAGAAGAAGTGCAATATGGGTATGGTGGGTGTAAGCCCGTTGACTGAGACGGCATCCGCTGCTGAGATCCAGGAGGTGAAGGCTCTTATCACTAAACACCTGGATCGCACGCAGTCACCTAAGGCGCAGAAATTGCTGGACAACTGGGACGCATCGGCGGCCAAGTTCATGCGTGTGATGCCGTCCGACTATGAGCGCGTGCTGCTTCAGCGCGCAGCGGTAATCAAGGAGACCAAGAAGTCGGCTTCTGCATCCGCCTAAACTTATGATCACGAAGATATGTATGATGATATGGACGAGTGGACGAGTGCAACCAGCACCAAGGCAGATAGTAAAAGAATGAAATCTAAATCATGGTATCGTATATCCGCTCGTGATGTTATTTGCTTTGTGTGCAATCGGTTTGAACCATTACTACAAGAATCTTCATCCACGATCTCAACCTCTCGATATACTACTAAAGACTGGTAGTAGCATTTCTTAAGAATGCCTTGACAACGCAGTGAGTTTCGTGATACTATCAGTTCATCGGAAGTTTCCACACCATCGAGCATCCGATATAAATCTGCCGGTTTTTCTTATCAACTAGCCATTTGTTGATCAGAGCGTTTTGCAAGTTGGAAGCCAGCTTCTCCGTGCTGGGGTCATTCTTCGCAGCCTTTAACATTGGTAGTAGAAGTCTGTCGATGTAATTCGCCCTGAGTCCATTGAGCATAGTTGTTTTCTGGTCTGGGTACCGCTTGTTAAAGTCATTCAAGTACTTGCTCCAGACTTTAAATTTTGGACTGGCAAGAGTCTGTTCACCTGCTTTTTCGAGATGCAGGAATGAAAAGCATGCTCTGGGGAATGTTTCCGATCCATCCAGTCTTGAAGTCGCGCATTCTCTACCATTTTGCCGATATTCACTGTACGTGGGTTTTGTAGCGCCTGCTCGATAATTCGTTCAACACCAAACCAGTCATAACCGACACGGAGAGGTTCGTACCAGGATTCCTTGTGCATCGGATTCCGTTTGTTGAAATCCTTCACGTAACGTAACCATGATTGGAACACAGAGGTGCCGAGAACGTGATCACCCACATCGTCAATCCCTAATAACTTAAAGACTTCCCTGGGGGATTTGTTACTTGCCACATAACCCTGGATCTTGCTCGTCTGAATTTTGGTTGCAGTGCTTTCCATGCTGGGAAAGTTACTGGCTGCGTTGAGAATTGTGTTCAGAGGTCTGTCGCTGAAGCGAGTTTCCAGCGCTGAGAATACCCTAGCCTTCTTGTCGGGGTTTTCCGTGATGAAGAAATTGATGTACGAGATCCATGTGTTGAAGAGCGGCTTGTCTCGGAAGCTATTCGCCTCTTTATCAAGCTTTAGTAGCTTAAAGACATCGTCGGTCGATTTCTTACCGTTCAACCACATTTTCAGCTGCGCAGACTCCAATTCCGTGGCAATGTTTCTCGTCCAATCTTTCTTCTTTGCGGCATGGAGCATCTTCGTCACATCAATATCGCCAATGGTGTGACTAAATGCCTCGATCATTGTCGTTTTCTTGTCGGGATATCTCGCGTTGAAAGCGTCCATGTACTTGACCCACATTTTAACAATAGACTCTCCAAAAGCGTATCTGATGCTCTTCCAAGACCGAGATTCATCAGAACTTTATCCGGTGTTGTTCGACTGTTGAGTCCGGCCTGGAGCCAGTCCGATTCTAGCTTGGTGGCGACTCCTTTTGTTCGTTCATACCATTTGGCATCCTCCGTCATTTTAAGCAGAACATCATCACTGAAGTATTTCGTCAGTGTCGAAAACATCGACGTTGGTTCTTCAGGATGTTTTGCATTAAGGTCGTCGACGTATTTGATCCAAGAAGTGAACTGAGGGTTGCTGATAATATTTTTCCCTACCTTGTCGAGATTGAACAGACGAAAGATGTCATCGGGGTCTTTTCTCGTAGTTACCCAGTGCTGCATTAGTTCGGTTTGTAACTTTGTCGCGAGGGTCTCAGTACTTGGTACCTTTTGGCCGTTTCGATCATTTTGAATAGCGCATCGTCGTCGTACAGGGTAGTCAACGTCGAGATCGCGGAGATTCCTTTCGTGGGATTTTTGGCACTCAAATCGTCCGCGTATTGGACCCACGTCGCGAGCCGGGGATTGTAGAACAACCATGTTCCATCCTGGTGCAAACGCAATCGCACGAACACGGAATCCAAAGATTCCCCCTTCTCGAGCCAACTTGTCAGTTTTTCTGGGGTCACTTTCGAAGACGTGAACATGGTCTTGAATTTTTCGAAAGCAGATATGGAGGGTTTCACTCTCTCCTCTGTATCTTCCTCGTTAAGAACGCTTCTAGTTCTCAATAATCTGGTGGCGGAGATCCTGTTCACAGTCGACGACTGAACTACCGGACCATTGGAAGGAGTTACTATGAAATCTGCCATTGATCTATCCGCATCGACCAAGACAGTGGGAATGAGGAAAACCAAGCCGACCATCCAGTAAACATACATGATCGTCTTGTGGGTCAAGGAGAAAGTTGATAAATTCGAGAGAGTCAATTTGTTTGATGAATGATTGTTATTTGAAGGGAAGAAATTTGCCCGGGTTTGCTTTGTCCCATCCATACATATACCTACACCTGATCATTTTGCGTTTGGCATTCTGATCCATGACAACGTTCGTGATGGGATTTCACAATACTAAGACTATAGTCCACATTCATAGAAGACTAAGATACGACACATCACTACGAGCAGTACATTCGTGCTCTTCCAGTTCGTCACCGATGTCTCTCTATAACTTGCTCAATCTAGTATTGACAATCATGGTTATAGCGTAGGTGTCGAAGTTACCCTCCTCGTTCCTCAATATCAATTAACATCAATGGTGTTTGGAGGGATGACACGCCTTCACGATGTACAATATACATTAAATGAGAGGAATTTTCATAATCCAGTAGAAAAGTACTGAGTTGCCCCCAAAGATTCACTACGAATCAACTTGCAATAGAACTCAATCGAAAGCGAACGTATTACTATTCTTTGAGACAATCTGTTTATACGATGATACCTAGACTATGTATTTTGGAGCATTATCTTAGGCTTCAAGTATCAACGCAATGCTAATAACACAACATTTATAGTGGTTGTCCTGGTATATTTGAATTAGCAAAAGTGGCCTCCTTTCATTGGATGAGAAGTCACCGTAGAAAGACCAAGGAAGTAAGGGATGAGGCCCCTTCTTCTATAAGGGAGGCAGCGCAACCCGAAGAATATCCGATATGCCTCGCCTGTCGGACAAAAAACTTTTCTTTAAAGGGTCCGAACGGTACGAGGAAGTACACACTCTTTACGAAGACAACCTCTAGTGATCTGAGTAATAGATAACTTTAACCAAATGAGTTAGTTAGACTCTATAGAGATGACTTAAAATTGCGTGGAGCAATGTAAACTATGTCATGCGATGTTGTACACGTTATGTATCAGTGCGTACCATCATCATTGGTCTCCATCGCAAAACTAATGCTTACTATGTATTAGGCGTACCATCATCATTGTTCTCCAACGCAAAACTAATGCTTACTATGTATTAGGCGTATCATCATCATTGTTCTCCACCGCAAAACTAATGCTTACGGCACTGATTAGATCACCATTGAAAAGCACACCCATCAGCAACTTTGAGATGTTATGTTGCTGAACGAGGATCTTACGTTGCTAGTCAAGGACTCATCACTAGATGGCCGGTAAGTAAAATAAATCTGCATCAGTACCTGGAGCTCCAAGGAAAGCACCAAAACGAGGGGGATGTAGTGTGTACGAAGGTGGTATCCCTAAGGACTGCGTGGTGTTAAAGGACCTTGAATTAAGGAGTTTAGTGTACGCCAGCTGAAGAACGACAACAACGTGGTGTCCTACTTGTATGCAGAGGTCACTGATCATAGGTGGCGCACCAATCCTTCTTTATGATGGACACCAAGGGCGGCGTGAATGACTAGCACATGAATGTGGGATGTGTGAATGTGTAACGTGCAACATATATGCTAGGCAGTTCATGGAGAAGGCTTCTTTATCGACTTTACAATTCAAATCTTGGAAACACAGTTTTTAATGTCCTCGTGCAAACATGAAATGCCTCCTCATCGATCAGATAAGTAAGTCATTGCTATACTGTAAACGTTTGGTATGCACTCGAATAACATGTATTGCTGTTCTGTTACCTACTCCTGTGTCAGCTATGCGCTAAATTTCAAGAGAAAGCTAGCTTTACACCTCTCACTCCTTCAAGTCTGTATCGCTCGGCTTAGCGATCAGCTCGTCCAAAGTTTTTTGTCTTGCAATCTTGAGAGACTTCACTCTCTGGGATGACAACAAGTAAATAAGGGAAGAGTGAACTGCACGAGTGTATCCAGGAGATGTGAGTACTCGCTGCATCTCTGGTAGGGGACCCCCTACCTGAACACATCAAGGTGACAGTGTTCATGGATGGCCTGAAGGTGGGCCCATCCCGCACACAGTTGTTCTGCGTGCATGCGAACACTATGGAAGAGGCGATACAGATCGCCATCCAAGAGGAGTACAGCCACCGACAGGCTCGTATTCCCACGTCGGTGTGGCAAGGCCACAATGCGTCGTCAGGCGCAGTGCAAGGAGCTCCAGCAGCTGGAGCTAGCACCGGCCGGTACCCATGGAACTGGGTACGGCCGCACAGAGCTCCATCCGTTGCTACGGATGTGGGAAGCTCGGGCACATGCAACGTGCCTGCACTGCGGGAGGGCAAAGGAAGTTCCCTTCCAAACCTAGGGGCTCGAGGGGCCCGTGGCAGAAGCCGCGACCCAAGAGCCAGGGGAACTGGGGTCACCAGTAGGAACGGCGCCCTACTGGGGAAGATCTAAGTCCCATGGTAGGAGTGCGGACGGCGCACACCATGGAGGCTTAGCCCCTGAGAGCCTGGGTGCTCTCGAGACGAGGAAGAGCAGCAGCAGACCGCTCGTGGTACACGCATATGTACGGGGATACGGAGATCCCTTCAGAATCCTGATTGATTCTGGGCGTCGGCGAACTTCGCTCGACGCCAGACGGTCGCACGGAATGGCGACAAGTATGCCGACGCTTTGCGTGAAAGCGAAGGCAGGGGACAGGTCTCGGTAAGACTGGCCGATGGTACAGTGGTTAACGTACCTGGGGTCCGGATGGACCTGGCTGTAAAGTTTGAGGACTTTGACAGCACGGAGTCGTTCCTTGTCCTAGACATGGACAAGTACGACTTGATCCTGGGCATGTCGTGGATCGAATAGCACGAGCCCTGGATCGATTGGCGCGGCAAAGCCATTGGGGCTAGCCGACCCGCAGTCACCAACAGAGCTTTGGTGAGTAATGTTCCCACCTCTGTCCGGGCTGGGGCGCCAGAGACGGTCGCCAAGGCGCTTATGCGCCCGAAGGAGTACTGGGAGTCAGGACTCCAACGAAGATGTTGCGATGAGCCTCGCAACCGGTCATGGGACCAAGGCTCATTGCCAAGCGTGTGGGATTGCCACGACGGCAAGTCCCAACGCTGAGAGTCGTCGCGCCGTATGGGCTTCGAGTGTGGCAGTGTCGGACGGCACTGACCAGGCTGTAACATAGGTCCGCAAGCAGCAGAGGACTGCTGAGGAGAGCGCTAAAGGCGTCTCCTGTGTGGGTAACATAGGTCCACAAGCAGCTGAGGCTACTGGGGAGGACGCTGAGAGCGCCTCCGGCGTGGGTAACATAGTTCCACGCATGGTCGAAGAGACAAGAAGACTGAGAGCACAGCGTGCGTCTCTAGCAGGGTAACGTAGTTCCACGCGGGGTCAAGAAGACCGGTGCGCGAGCGGAGGTGTCATGGAGCACCTCCCGTGTGGATAACAAAGTACCACACTCGGAGTCTGAGACTCCACCGGCACGGCCGGTCGAAGAGCAATGCCATGTCTTCGACGGCGTGTCCGGTCGTCAAGTAGGGCTGGTGCCGTCCATCGGAGGCACTGCCAGAGGTGTCAGCACTACTGAACCTCGAGGAACTGTCCATGAAGGACTTCCTGGCCGAGTTGAAGGCCGAAGAGATTGCGGAGATGGTGCTCCTGAAGCCGGAGACCTCTCCTGAAGATTTGAACTCTTCCTCCGTAATGGACGAGGATGTCCTGAAGGGGTTCACGAAGCGGCGCGCAACGCGCCTGGGTTCGGAGATCCTCAAGAACCCGGAGGATCCAATGTATCCTCTTGTGCAAGAGTACACGGATGTGGTGTCGAAGCACCCACCATCCCAACTCCCGCCGGATCGGGGAGTACGGCACGAGATTGAACTCGTTCCTGGCACAAAGTATTGTGTCACGAAGCAGTGGTATCTACCTCGTGAGTAGTACGAGGTCATAGATGCCTTCTTCACCGAGAAGGCGAAGTCGGGCATGGTGCGGGAATCAAGTCACCGCACTCGACGCCAACCTTCTGCGTTCGTAAACGAACGGAAAGTGGCGTCTGGTTCATGCTATAACAAGCTGAACAATGCGACGGTATCGGCACAGACGCCGATCCTCGCAAGGATGTGTGTTAAACAACATGTCGGACTGTACGCTGTACAGGGCCCTGGATCTAGTAGACGGATACTACCAGAT